>UESW01001607.1:91982-194782 GCA_900491605.1 Calamus simplicifolius | reverse complement strand
TAGGTTAGCAGATAGAATCATTACCACGGGAGGAAAAGTGGATTTTGAATTGTTTGAGAATGAGGGTTTTCTAGTTGGGAGACAGTTAATCGAGATGGGTTGGGAGAAGATTGCTCTCTTGAGTGCCCGACTTATCCCTCTTTAGTTAAAGAATTTTACAAAAATTTGTCTAGAGGAGACCATGGGCTTATAGCAATGTGAGAGGAGTAAGAATTTCAGTGACTGCTAGAGCTTCTGTCTAGATTATTGGATTTACCTTTGTCTGGCACCTCCACATTTTCTTCTGATGACCGCGCCCCAGCTCTATCCAGATTATTAAACCGGATGTGGTTGGATTTGAAGAGATTCTTGCTAATCAGCTGTCCTTAGAGCTGAGATTGCTTCACAATATCTGCAGTAGGATTCTATTTCCCAAACGGGAAGATTTGATTATGTATCTGAAAGAGACATTTTTGTGATGGATGCCATTGTGACTGGCAAACCTATCAACCTTCCCAGCATGATTCTTTGGTACATAGCAGATTGTGGAGGAAAAGGAAATCAGTCTGCCCTATGGATGATCCTTACCAAGATCTTCCAGAGTCAAGGAATTGTTATTTCTGATAATGAGCCAATGAGGAATTTAAGACATACAGACTTTTATAGCTTGGCCACCATTCATCGGATGGGTTTTAAAAAGAATGGAAATGGGAGAGGAAAGGATTAGTAGAAGAGAGAGCTACGGATGTTGAGGCACCAGGTCCATCAGTTAGACACTATTCACCTGCACCTCCGAGCCCTCTTACTTCTGCACCTGCTCCTACCCCCGCTCAGTTATTTGATCAAGCTTCATCCTCTTCTGCTGGCTTCTCAGATCTACAATTAAAGCAACTCAAAGGACTTTTGAAGATCATCAGAAAAATTAAAGTCTGAGTTTGAGAATAAGTTCATGAATTTAAAGGAGACTCTTATTCATTGGATGATCGAATCACAAAGATTGAGTCTACTCTCAGCATCTTCAAGTCTTTAAGTGGAGATCTCAAGAACATTTTTGAAGAACTTAAAGATATTTGTGGAGATGGCGAAACCTACTCTAAGTGCAATGCGGAGCTCAAGATAAAATTTTGACTGCTTGCACCTTTGTAGATGAGAGGCTCAAAGACTATGTAAAAATCCAATCAGATGGAATGAAGAACATAGTTGATCATTTAACTAGGATTGTTAGAACTCATTTCTAATGTATTAGAGTTTCAATCCTTGCTATGTATTGAAATTATTGTTATGTCTTCATTTTGATATCAATGTATTAGAACCTTGATGTATTAGACTCTTTGATGAAATGAAATGTCAATTTTGTTTACTCAATGTATTTCTTTCTATCAACGAATGAATGAATGTTTATGATTCTCTACCTTTTTGTTGATAACAAAAAAGGGGGAGAGTTTTATAGTTTTATGATTGAATATGCATATGAAAAAATCAAATTAATCAAATGAGATTAATTGAATGATTGAGTTTCATAGGGGGAGCTACCTCATTCAGGGGGAGCCTAAGCCTATTTATGAAACAAAATAAATTCACTAATCAATCATGCAACTCAATGTTTTTGTCATCATCAAAAAGGGGGAGATTGTTGGAAGATTATTGAAAAATTATATGCCCCAATCCTTTTGATTTTGATGATTACCAAAAGCCATTGAGTATTAAAGATGTAATAGTTTATGAAAATGAAGCAATGAATTTACTTTGAACAATCAATGAGAATGTTAAAGTTTGACTTTAATCAATTTTGAAAGTAACTTTAACTCAATGTTCAAACTTTCAAAAAGAAATGTTATAATTCATGTTTTAATCAATGAGCTTTTGGAATAGTTCTTGAATCAATTCTTAATGTCAATTTTATTGAATTCAAGTCAAAACAATGAACTAAAATGAATCTGGAACGATTTTAATGTCAATCAGAAAATTTCTGATTTTTGATACGTTCCGGAGCCGACTCCTGAGTTTCAGAGTCGACTCCGCTCAGTGTACAGAAATGACATCTGTCTCGAGTCGACCCACGAAATTTCGAGTCGACCCCTGATTCTGTCGAGCCGACTCCTGACTGTGCGAGTCGACTCCGCTCAGACACCAGAAGAGTGTTTTTCTGAGCACTTCGCGAGTCGACCCCAAGTTTTCATGAGTCGACTCCCGACTTTCAGGAGTCGACACTTTACCTTTATGAGTCGACCCTTTCTAAACATTTCTATTTTTGGTATCACGAGCTCGAGCCGACTCGGGAAAAGCATGAGTCGACTCCAGCAAATCTGGGCGCGATTTTTCGGATGCCAACTCAGCCCAACGGTAGATTTTTGATTAACGGCTATTTTTCTTTGTCTCTAACGGATATATTTTGCAGAATCTATAAATAGAGAAGCCGTTTTCAAATCAAAGAGAGACGAATAGAGAGATATTTAAAAGAAAAAGAAGAGAAAAAGGGAAAAACAGAGCTTCAGTTGAAAAAATCCGTGATTCAAATAGAGTGAAAGAAAGAGTGTGAAATCAAGGAAGTTCCTTCTGTGTTCAAGCTCAAATCCAAGGAAGCTTCAGAAGAAAATCCAAGTGCTATTCAAGAGTATCTCAAGGATTTTCAACACTCAAAAGAGGGAAAGCCCAAATCAACTCCAACACATCTTCCGTGAAGAATCCAAGCTGAGGCCTGATTCAACACTTCAAAGGAGTTGAAGAAAAGAAGAAAAGCTCAAAGCCAACCAACTGCAAATCAGGCTTATCTAAACTCTATTCTTACATTTGTTTATCTGCTCATTAAGGAGCCTTGTAACTAAACAAACAATATTTCTATTATTTGTGTCTAGGTCAATCTGGGGGATTGAACTAGAGGAGGTAGTCTTACCTCAGTTCAAGCTTGGTTAAGCTTGGGTTAAGGTTTTGTGCTGGTGAGCCCTTGAAAACCAGCTGGGTTCGTTGTGCGCCCGGAAAACAACAAGTTTGAGTTGTGAGCTTGTAAAACAACTCTGCTGTAATCTAGGGAGATTATAGTGTGGACCCAAGTGAATCTTGGGAGTGGACGTAGGTGTTGGTTACACCGAACCACTATAAACTCTTTGTGTTTGCCGTATTCTATTGTCTCTTTCTCTATCTCTGATTTATTCACTGCAATTTATATTTACTTTGCATTTGCCTTCATTCATCTCAAGCTAAATAATTTAAAAGGCTAATTTTTAAGAACCCAATTCACCCCCCCCCCCCCCCCCTCTTGGGTTGTCATCTGGGCCAACACGAAATTCACTCAAACCATGGGGAGCCCGCGTGCACCTCCTACCATACGTCCCCGAAGGGGAACCACAAAGGTCACACTGGAAGCGCATATGTGCGCTCTCCGTGTGATCTCTGTGCCCTCCCTATGCGCTCTCCATATGATCTCCGAGACTCATCCCCTAAGGGCGAACCCCTCTCCAGCAGCTCCTTCATCACCCTAGCTATCCGGTGGCGAAGGGCTTATGAGAGGAAAGCTCGGTCCTCCCACTCGCAACAGCAGATAAACGAGCATAGTGGAAACTCTAACGGGAAAGAAACTTTGGGGACGATTTAACACAACCCCTCTTCCCTTTTTTATAGGCCAAAAATGGACTGGGAATAATTACCAAGGCTATAAGCCCCGAGATTCAAACACCTGGGCCATACCTCCACGTGGCCTCCCAGGATGAAAGCGGCGCCCTATTGCGCGTCGAGCCCACCGCCTAAACTATGATGCATGCAAAGATTTCCTCTTGATCCTGAATCGCGATCATTAAACGCAAAGAATCGTCCACTAACATTACAGAAACTGGCAGGTTCAGGAGATCGTCCTACGAAAATAATGTCCTCCAATGGTAAACGGCTGCGTGCGTCGTACGTCAAAACGACCCACATGGGAAAAGAACACCTTCCGAAAACACCAGAACGGCTTTATGTTCCCACAGTTCCGTATCATCAATTTTGATGAAATAAAAACCGGTTTGCCTGCAGAACGGCAGGGCGCTGGCAGGATAGCAAAAAGCACGAAAACCGATCGTTCGTCGACTGCTTCTCAACGAAGTTAATCGCTCGAAGAAATCGTGCGACAAAGTTGAGCGTCTTAAAACAAAAATGAGCGCGATGGCTTCGCAAACCATTCTTTTATTAACCGAAAAAAGGAAGTGGCGAAAGGAAGCGAAAAATACTTCGGTAACCGCCCTCATATGTCGGCCCTAGCCGACCTGCTTCATCGTCGGCCCTAGCCGACCTACTTTTCTCATCGGCCCTAGCCGACCTTCTTTGCTCGTCGGCCCTAGCCGACCTACTTTTCTCGTCGGCCCTAACCGACCTACTTTGCTCGTCGGCCCTAGCCGACCACTTTGCTCGTCGGCCCTAGCCGACCTACTTTTCTTGTCGACCCTAGCCGACCTACTTTGCTGTCAGCCCTAGCCGATCTATTTCGTCTATCGGCCCAAGCCGACCTACCCTGTCCGTCGGTCTTAACCAACTAGCTTCATTTCTCGAGTTTTAATTAAACACAAACCGAACCCGATCGTCTATCGGTTCGCCAGTCAAGACTATCGCCCCACCTTGGGCCAAGCCAATGCATTCCCTCGATCCCAAAATAAAGATGACCAAAAAGCGTCAACAAGCCATAAGTTGCTCGTGATTGAGGCGAAATTTGGAACAAAGGGCCGTCCAAGGAAAAACACTCAAATAGAAATAGAGAGTTCATTCATTGAAAGACAGCAAGCAGATTTTCAGAAAGCAAAACACAGGGGTGGCTCTTAAAGGCCGGGAACCACATCAGTTCCGGAGGAACCCTTGGTTACGTCCGCAGAGGTGTGGCTTGACTCGCCTTTCTCTAATACCTTCGCCCCCTCAGCGGTAGTCTGCGATCGTCCTTCAGAAGCTACGGCCTCGCTGAGACCCGGGGCGGCACCAGGATCGGTATCGGAGGCATCGACGTATTCATCCTCCTCTTCTCCTTCGGACTCACCGGCATCAGGAGCTTCAGTATCCAGAAAAGAGAGATCCCATTCCGGGTGCTCACTGGATATCTTGTCTTTGCACTCTTCCATTCCAAGTTGGAAGGCGTCGACGTCGATCGCGTCCTGTTCCCCCTTGAGTATGGCGAGTTGCACCTTAGCCTCGCAACTTGCCTCTCAGCCTCCGCGACTTGAGCCCGTAGAATAACGGTTTGCTCCTTGAACTCGCCGGCCCGCACCTCGAGCTCTGAACTCCTACTGTGGCTAGACACGAGCTCGCCTTGGAAAGCCCGATTCTCCAACCTTAACTTTGCCATCTGCAAAACCAAAATCAGTCGGCATCACAAGAGACCAACAAAAGAAGACAAGAAGGAGGGATGAGATCGTACCTCCTCCTCCCGTCTGGCCAACCTTTTGGTCAGCTCCTCGGCCTCACCCCTGGCCCTTGTTCTATCAGCTCCGACCATCTCGACCCTCTCCTGGAGAGCATTAATCCTCGACTGCTTGGCTTTGACCTCTCCCCAGGCTTGGGATAGCTCGTTGTTCACCCGAGCTATCATCCCTTGGTGCCATTTAGCGCCGGCCCTCAAGTCGGCGATTTCGTCATCGCGCCGCTTCAGTTTCTCCTCTACTTCATTGAGCATTCTGGTCCGGCGCTTCCTCTCGTCGACAGCCTCCCTTCCCAGCCGGCCCAAACTTTCATTATGTTCCCGTCACATCGCCGTCACCTCCTTGGAATGTTTTGACTCAACTCTATCCAGCTCCAAGCATGCGTCATCATTGTTTGCCAGGAGCCCTTGCAACTCCTTCACTTTGCATTTTTGCTTGGACGCTTCGGCTAGGGCGGCCTGATACAACGCCTTCATCCCCTCCAAACCTCTGTTGCTAATGGCCAGAAGTTCCTCGAACTTCTCAGACACCTCCACTCGCGATCGGAGTTCAGCGTTGTCTCTCCTGGCCTGAATGCTGGCCCCCGTCACCAAACTCAGATGCCAGCACATCGCCCGAGAAAGCAGGACACTCTGCGGGACAAAAGATGAGTAAAAATTCACGATTAGGTCAATCAGAAAGCACCCGCCACCCAAGAGTAGTAACTCACCCGAGAGGCATAAGCCCGCGTCATCTTCATAAGGGTCGGATTATCAATGTCGGGGAGAAGTTGGATACTTTCGGCCACTCCCTGTTGCCCAAACGCGGCATCGACCAACTCCAGATCCGCAAACCTGTCCGCCGAAGGATCCGCATACGGGTACAAGGCCGACCTCATCAAGGCAGAAAACGCCTCCTCAACATCAGCATTCAAGCTACTGGGCTGGCCATCTCCGCCCGAGGAACCAACCGGGGCGACCTCCGTCTGAGAGGCCTTCAACCTCCCAGCCTCTTCTATCAGAGCCTTGGCTTGGGCTTCTTCGGACAATTCAGCCAGCCCAAGCGCCAGCCTCCCCAAAATCCTTTTCGAAGGGGTCCCCATTGCTGGACTCTCACCTTGCTGCACTTCTTCTTCCGACCCGTCTTTTTCGGTCACAATCACCTGCGTCTCCTCCGCAGGCTCACCCGAGGCCTCTGTCTGGCCTGTTTCTTGACCCGCTACGGGCGGTCCAGCATCGCTACCCCCAGACTCCTTCCGAACCTCTTCACCAGCGGCCTCTCTCCCTTGCTCCCCCACTGGAGTCGGTAGTAGCCCCGCGGAGGCGAAAGGCCCCCCAGAAACGACCACTTCCGTCGGATCCATCGCCGGTTCCTCTTTCATAGGGGACGCGGCCGGACGAGCCAACGGAGTCTCATCTGAACTATCCGATATTTCCAATACGGGAGGACAAGGGATTGCAGCTGTCCTCCCTGGATCCTCCTTCGCCCCCGGCGCTCCTGTCATGGCTGCTCCGGCGTCCGGCGAGCTCCTTAAGGAGGTGTGAGCCCTTTTCTCGGGCCTACCACTATCCACGCCACTGCTCTCCCCTGGGCGCTTGCCTCTCTTCTCTTGGCGAGGCTCGACAATGCTGACCTCTTGGCTGTAAGAACGGAACATATGCGATTAAATCCAAACATGTTCGTCGGGGCAACACGCAGCGGAGAAAGTAAAAGGGAGGACTCACCTTGCAGGTCCAGGGGGCTAAGCCCGGCGGCGAAGAGGGCCCCCTCCGATAACAGATCGTTGGCCGAGAACACTTGGCCATTGCGAAGGACATCCAAATCTCTCTCCTCCTGCTCTGACAAAACTGGATGCGTTTCCGCATCCCTAACAAAGTTTCCCTATTTCCGAGGGAAGTCGGAACCAATGTTCCCCTCGGCGATGACGAACCGACTCTTCCACCCCTTTATAGAGGACGGCTTATCCACAATCACGTTAAAGGACCTCCGAGGTCCGATATATGGCCACTCCAATTTCCTGCCGGGTATCAGATGATAACATGCACGGAAAAGAGGGAGAGTGGCGACAATCCAAATTTGGTGGCACATTGAGATAAATCCGATGATGCTCCGCCAGCTGTTTGGGGCCACCATCGCCAGACAGATGTTATAGTGAGTCATGATTTCCTTCACCAAGGGGTGGAGAGGAAAACGGAAGCCTGCTTTCAAGCTGTCTTTAGAAACGAAGACCCCGCGCTCCAGATCTCGCGAGACCCTATGTCCAAGCTCCGGCACTTGCAGAACAACATCTGGGGGTATGCCATACCTCTGATAAATCCTTCCCACATCCTCAGCAACGATCTCCGAAGCTACGTCGTCAGGGCTCATCGTCATCTTAGCCGAGAAAAGCACCAGGCGAAACGGCGAGCGTTGCGGGGGGCGAGACTCTTCAAGAAACAAAACGAGAGAATACTGCAAACATATATATATATGTATATATAGCACGGCTACCGCTTTGCTTCCCCACTAAGGAAGTCATCTTGAGAAGACGAGGAGCCTCGCCCGAGGCGTCCGAAACCGCATCGACAAACGCCGTATTAATCGGGATTCGCGACGTGGCGTATTCCCAACCGTCACTAGAGGAGCCTTACCCATGAAGGCATGATGACCCTGCCGCATTAATTAGAGCATCATTGCACGGGCTGTCTAAACTAAATCGCCCCATCCAAAGCGTGCCACCTTGACTTATACTCCCTATGCCCGAACCTACGCTTCGAACTAGGGAGTGGAGGGCATGTGTTGAGGGGTAAAATCGTCATGAATCAATATCCGTGCGAGGAGGCTAAGACCGACCCCCTTCCTTCGTCCACCAAGACATCCCCGAGCTTCCATAGCTCGGCTCCCCGAGCTCCCATAGCTCGGCCTCCCCGAGCTTCCATAGCTCGGCCTCCCCGAGCTCCCATAGCTCGGTCGGCCCAAGCTTCCATAGCTCGTCCTCTCCGAGCTCCCATAGCTCGGCCTCCCCGAGCTTTCATAGCTCGGCCCTCCCGAGCTTCCTGTAGCTCATTTCCCCCGAGCCTCCATGGCTCGGCTTCACTGAACGACCCACGATCTAATACTCACCTCCGCGGAACCTGACGCGGGAGAGCCTAAGCCTACTGTAACAACATCCTAGGCAAGGAATCATGTTGAGAAGTGGTCTAGAACCTATCAAGGCTACCTGAGACCTACACACCTACCAGATCTCAAGCCATCAAGGAGCTCTCCTAGCCGTCGATCCCCTAACAGACAAGATACGGATCCCAACAGCCCCACAACGGCCTGATTCGATCCATCCCCGTATCCTAACAACCTCTGAACCTTCCAAAGGCGCTCAAGATCCAGGTGACAGCCTATAAGTATCACGCTCACAGATTCCCTCAGGTATGCGTGCACTCACACCCTCACTCCTACTCTCCCGCTCTCGCCAGCTGCTCGTCGGTGCTCTCATCCCCTAGAGCTTCCGATTGGCCGCTCCTAGAGAGACTTCCCGGAGAGATCCACCTCTCCGTTTTCTGATTGATTGCCGATTTCCTCCCACTGACTTGAGCGTCGGAGGGTCTTCCGTGAAGGGCCACCCCCAACGCCTCTCGCGCGAGGACTTGTGTGCAGGTCCGCCCCTGGAGATCGACTGCGCCCGAGTCGGAGGACGAATCCCAGCAGCAACAGTATCTTAAAAAATTACACTATCAAAAAATAAATTTATTAAATACCCAATACATTGTCTTTTAGTCTGAGTTGCCTCCAAATCTTCCTCGTTGGCTTCGCTTCCCACCCGCGCTTAGATAAAAATAATGATTAATATATGTCGCTTGTTAAGAACTTTATAGCAAACGAGTATCAAATAACACCTAAATTTCATCCATTAATGCGTCGAAAAAGAATAAAACGCATACAAATATATGGGAAAAATTATATAGCAAGAACGCGTTAGCATCAAATCCGTGAGTAAAGTTTCCAGATCTTTTGCCATGCATGATCTAATTATCTTATTTAACTTCTTAATCTGGCACTCTCCATTTTTTAGATGAGCGAGCTTGCACGGCGCAAAAGATGCACCGAATCCAGACATGTACCATGTTACTCCTCTTCACGAATAAAAGTTTTGTTTAACACTATACCACTAAATAAATGACGGTAAGATTCACAGATCCCTTTTATTTGTTTTGCCCTCGTGCTTTTAACTTTCTATCCACTAAATCTCAAAAAAAAAAAAAAAAAAAAAAAGTTCTTGTTCTCTCGCTAGCTAAAGAATCCGCTCACGATTTGACTTTAATCCCAGATATATATATATATATAGCGCTAAGTTTTAATTTTTTTTTATTTTTAGATAAATATATGTTTATCAAAATAGTTAAAAGAATAATTAATTTTTATAATAATAATTTTATTCTTAAGAAATAAGTTTTTAAAAAAATAGCTATTCTCAAGCTCCTAAAAAATAAGTTATGCTCTTTGGTCAAGTTATCCTTATGTCTTTTGGCTGCGTTTGGATGTCAAAAAGTTATTCCGAGAATAGGGATACCGTAGGAATAGCTTATTCCCTTTGTTATTCTAGATTTCTGTTTGGATGAAAATGTATTCCATGTTATTCTAGTGCAATTAATGCAGTGTTATTCCAAATGATGTTTGGATGACATGGGAATAAGCATGTATTCCAGTAGGAATAGATAAAGAATTTTTTTGAAATTCCAAAGATACCCCTTCCAATAAAAATGGTTTATCAATTTTATTTTTAAAATGACATGAATAAATTATTATTTATTAATAATAAGGTATAAATTAATTATTTTTAATAAATAAATAAGAACATACTTAATAAAATTTTATTAATAAAGAAAAAAATAACATACTTTTATTATTTTCTATTAATAAATTTATTTAATTTTAAAATTATAAATAAATTTATTTAATTTATTTAATTGAATAAATTATTATTTATTAATAAATAAGGTAATAAATTAATTATTATTAATAGAATAATAAGAACATACTTAATAAATTATTTTATATTAATAAAGAAAAAAATAACATACTTAATTTATTATTTTCTATTAATAAATTTATTTAATTTTAAATTATATTATGAATAAATTTATTTAATTTATTTAATTGAATGGATTATTATTTATTAAGAAATAAGGTAATAATTAATTATTATTAATAACATAATAAGAACATACTTAATAAATTATTTTATATTAATAAGAAAAAATAACATACTTAATTATTGTTTCTATTAATAAATTTTTTAATTTTAAATTATATAAATTTATTTAATTAATTTAATTGAATAAATTATTTTTATAATAAAATTAATTATTATTATAAAAATATAAGAACATACTTATAAATTTATTTCATTTTAAATTATATTATAATAAATTTATTTATTTTAAATTATATTATAATAAATTTATTTCATTTTAAATTATATTATAAATAAATTTATTTAATTTATTTAAATGATATTATAAATAAATTTTTTAATATATTTAATTTAATGCCATCAGTGCCCTGAATAGCTACAGTGGGAATAGGAGCTATTCCATCCAGTACCATGGAATAAGAAGGTTGACTGGAATAGATAATCTAGTGGGGCCCATACATCTTTTTTTTTTTTCTGTTTGGAGGAATAAGGGGGAATAAGGGCCTATTCTAGGCCTTATTCCCCCATCCAAACACTGCCTTTAAGAATAAGAAGAATTATTTAAAAAATATCTTTCTTATTTTTTATTTTAAATACATCCTTATTTTTATACACTATTTTTTAAACCCTTGAGTAACCTCGCTGTCTCATTGATTCCTAGCCAGCTACACCATTTTATTTCTCCAGCAAAACCAGCAAGAAATTTAATTCCGCTTATAAACCCGTCGGTCAACCTCGTTCATCTGTGAATTTTTGGCTCCCTTTTGGTTGACTTTAATGCTGTAACGTAGCATTAAATTCAAGCAGGCTAAAACGCATCAATTTTCAAATACAGCAGCAATCTTTCTATTTCTGCGATTTAAATTTATTTATGTACAAAAACCTGCTAAGCCCTTCACCCCCGTTTCCTTGCATATCAGGAGATCAAAAGAAAGGAGAAAAAAATAATAATAATAAAGGAGGGGAGAGCATTCACGAAGACCTCTACCACTCGCTTCACAGGCCGATGAATTTCGCGGCGCAAATCCCAGCCCCGCCAGGCTCCAAAAACAACAGCAAGGAGGAGGAGCCGACCGCAGATATCGACCGCATCCACTACGACAAGAACGCCGTCGAGCCCACCACGTACGAGCGCGATCTCAAGTCGGAGTTCTTGACGGAACCCCCGCTGGAATCCATCCGGGCGTCGGGGCGGTTCTTCGTGCCGACGGGCTCGTCCGGCTCGCTCATCGAAGAGGCCCGCCTGAGCCTGAGCCTGAGTCGGCCCCTGGAGTGCGAGGGGCATGCCGTGGTGGCGCTGTCCCGAGACCCCTATGCCGACTTCCGGCAGTCGATGATGGAAATGGTGGAGGCGCGGCACGCCGATCCGGAGGAGCCCCTGGATTGGGAGTTCATGGAGGAGTTGCTCTGCTGTTTGCTGCAAGTGAACGACCGCTGCGTCCACCGGGACATCGTCCGGGCCTTCACCGATATCGCCGCCACCCGTTGCCGCTGCAGGGCCTAGACTGCCATGTCGTAAATAAATTATTTTTTTCTCTCTTTAATTTCCGGTGGTAAGTTGACTTGCATTATTTGTGCTAAATACATATGATGGACAAACGAGACAGGATGATCGAATTGCTTTTTATTTCTTGTGTCTGTCGTCGCAACCTCGGTTTATTTGAAGATTATAGTTTGGTGAGACAGGACTCGTTCGCAGCTATCGATCAAAAAGTTTATATTCAAATATTGAAGCATAGATACGTTTTCCTTGTTTTCAAAAATTCGGTGACACGTTGCTCCATGGCAGAGTTCCAACGGATCTTTTGTTGAATGCTCCCAGCAAGCCCCCTTTCCATCAAACAATCCCGGCAGACGTACGTGATATTTTTTAACAGACGTGTGTGATTTTTTTTTTGGTATCTTGATTTCTAGCTGCACCGGGAAACATATCAATACTATAAATATTTCTCAACGGTAAATATGTCTTTGTTTCGATTTGATGGAAATTATGACTAACGTACTAGTCTGAATTTCTTATAAAAAACAACATTTTAAAATAAAAAAGCGGTTTTGTTAAATATGATCCGTTGTATATAAAATGTTTAGAAATATGATGCAGAATAAAATCGTTATTACATTAATATTCGTAAAAAGGACAAGGCCGATATGCCTCGATCGTTCGATTTCAAAGCGATTTTCTCCGAGGTAAAAATAAAGAATCAAGTACGAAAAAATTTAAATTCATAATAATCCGACGAGATTCCAACCATCCTAAATGGGGAATAAGGCCAATAATGCCGAATGTGGCTAAGAGCCTGTAAAGCACCGAATCTCAAAGCATTAACCAACCTTTTTAGCCGTTGATCCTCTAACAAATAGGATTCGAATCTCATCAACCTCGTAACAAACTTGATTCAAATCGGAGTCAAATGATTTCGATCTTCCCACCTCCCAAGACACGTTCGAGGAATCAGATAAGCAATCTGCCAATATTCAAACAGTCTATAAATACCTTTTCAAATGACTTTTCAGGTACGTTCACTCTTTTACTAAAAACTCGATTGAATCTCGAACAGAGCTCCTAGCTCCAAAAGAGGTCATTCTTGAGGGACTCTTCTTCACTGACTTAAGGGTTTTTCGCAGAGGGCCACCTCCAACTTTCTCTGCATGAGGACTGTCTTGCAAGTCCACCCAGATGAGAGATCAACGTCCGGATCTGGAGGTGGGCTGCGCCTGAGTCGGAGAACGGATTTCTGCAGCAATAGATTACGCTAGAGGAAGGGCCTCAAGTTTCATAAACTTGTGATCAAGGAGACAAGGCTTGAAACCAGAAGAGTGACCCTCAATGGTGAATCGAAAGAGAACCACCTCAGATGCTCAGGATTAAAACTCCTTCCAAAGGCCTGATCCCACAAACAACATGATGCCTCCACACCTGCCGCCGGTCGAGACCCCTCACCACCAGCGATTGTGGTGACCCAGGATCAGTTTGCTACGCTGGTCCAACAAGTCCAAGCCCTGGCTCAGCTGGTCCAAGGACTCCATGGAGTTCCCCCATCCAATTTCCCCTGCTCTGCAACTCCCTGATGGAGTTGCCGCCCCTATTCCATCGACAATCTCTTCTTCCAACCCGCTTGATGCCACGAGCCATCCTCAATAGCCCAAAGGAGCTAGATCGGCACCACAGAGGAGGAGCCTGCCTAGATCTTAGCAAGCTCGGTCTCTCTCTCCAGTGTTCTCCCAGCATGATTCGACGCCATCACCATGCTCCCCTCGACCGATTTTTCCTATCACCCGAGATTGGGAGATCCGACGATAGATTCGGGAGATGCATTGGGAGTGGCGGCAAGAGCTAGATGCTGCCAAGCAAGCTCCATAGCCCCAATCGAAGGTGGAACCAGGGCATCCCTTTCTACGAGGAGATCATACGGAAAGTGATTCCTTCCTATGTTAAGCTTTCCAACATCGAGCCATACCATGGATCCACTGATCCCAATGACCATCTAAGCAGCTTTCGATCCACATGATGTTTCACGAAGCCAGATGCGATCTTATGCCGAGCCTTCCCCTCCACTCTCAGGGGGTCCGCCAGATCCTGGTTCAATAGCCTGAAGCCAGGTTCCATCAATTCCTTTGACGAGCTAAGCTGCATGTTCATTAGTCAATTCGTCAGTAGTCGCCGCCACCGATGGAGATCTAATTCCCTCTCCGAGGTCAAGCAATAAGAGGGGGAGTCTTTAAAGAATTATCTCAACCGCTTTAACATGGCCATGTTAGAAGTAGACATCCTCAACCATGAGATGGCCATGTCCATCTTGGCAGGCGGACTATCAAAGGAGGGTGACTTTTATTTAGCCTTGGAGATTAACTATCCGAAGAGCCTCTCCGATATGATGGCTTTAGCGGATAAGTATGCCAGAGTTGAGGAGTCGCAGAGGTCAACCCGGGCCAAACAATCAAAGAAGAAGGAAAATAAGGGTTCGGAGAAGAGCCAATCCTTTCGGCATGAAAGCATGCCCCACCGACAGAGAGCTCCTCCACCACCACTGAGAGATCGTACTCAGAGCCCAGCCCAAAGGTTCAATCAGTACACTCTGCTCACTGCACCAAGGGTGCAGATCTTAATGAAGATGGAGCGTCAGATCCCTCGGCCGCCACCTCTCTGAGGGAACATAACCCGAAGGGACATGACCAAGTATTCTCAAATTCATCGAAATCATGGGCACAACACTGAAGAGTGCTGGCAGCTCCGGAATGAGATCGAGCAGCTTATCCATTAGGAAAGGCTGGACCAATTTAGAAGAGCCCCTAAACCGAACAACGAAAGAGACCGCCAACCTGAGCCTCGTCAACTTCCTCCATCAAACCCGTCGATTGTTGGCAATGTTAATATGATTGCAACGTTCGATTCCTCGTTGGTTCGGTTGGACGAAGAAGAAAATTCATCAAAGAAGGCCCGGACTAATGAGCTTTTTTTTTCTGATGAAGACCTTCGAGAGATACAAAATCCGCACGATGATGCTTTGGTTGTATCTCTTAACATGAATGACTACGATGTACACCGTATTTTAATTGATAGTGGAAGCTTTGTTAATGTTTAGTACTTTGATACTTTTGTGAGAATGAAATTATGGATGAAAGATCTCAGGGCCATAGACTCTACCTTGGTGGGATTCACTGGCGATGCAATTACCCCCGAGGGAGTCATTACATTGGTGATTCGGGCGGGCATTTGGCTTAGTATAGCCACTGTCCACATGGACTTCCTAGTAACCAAGCTTTGATCTCCCGACAATGCGATCCTTGGCAGGTCCGGACAGATGTCCCTCAAAGCTATTATCTTTGTCCCTCATCTCACCATGAAGTTCTCTACTGAATGGAGAGTGGGAGTTGTCCGAGAAAATCAAGCTGTGGCGCGTTACTACTTCGTTGCCAATCTTCACTCCAAAAATCCCAAGGTGGATGGGCAGGATGCTCGAAAGGATTTTGCCAAGCAACGAAAAGAACCAGCCGAAAAGCTTGAGGATGTACCACTTGACGAAACTCGGCCCAATCGAACCATAAGGATCAGGTTACAGCTAAAAGGGAAGCCTCGATAAGATTTGATCAATTTCCTCCGAAGGAATGCTGATGTCTTCGGCTAGTCTACTTCAGATATGTCAGAGATCAGCCCAGATGTCCTTGTCCACCACCTTAACGTGGATGAGACATTTCGGCCGATCAAGCAGAAGAAAAGAAGCTTCGCCCCCGAGTGTCAGAGGGCCATCAAAGAGGAGGTTGATAAGCACATTAAAGCTAACTTCATTCGGGAAGTGAACTATCCCAATTGGCTAGCGAATATTGCACGGTGAAGAAGTCAGAATGGCAAATGGAGAATCTATATCGACTTCACGGACCTTAACAAGGCTTGCCCGAAGGACAGTTTTTCTCTGCCTTGGATTGACCAGCTTGTGGACGCTACCTTGGGCCATCAAATGTTGACTTTCATGAATGCTTATTCAGGCTACAATCAAATTCGAATGGCATTCGAAGATGAAGAAAAGACCACCTTCATTACCGATCGAGGTATTTACTATTACCGAGTCATGCCTTTCGGTTTAAAAAATGCAGGCGCAACCTACCAAAGACTAGTTAATAAAGTTTTCAAAGAACAAATCAGTCGAAACATGGAAGTTTACATTGATGACATGCTGGTTAAGAGTAAGGAGCCATCCCAGCACATAAATGATCTTACAGAGAGCTTCGCGACGCTCTAGAGGTATCAGATGAAGCTTAATCCAACCAAATGCACCTTCGGGGTCAGCTCTATAAAGTTCTTGGGCTTCATGGTCTTTCAACGGGGCATTGAAGCAAATCGATAGAAAATCCAAGCTCTATGGCAAATGGCACCTCCAGGGTTGGTTAAAGAGGTGCAGTGTCTTACCGAAAGAATAGCGGCCCTCAACCGCTTTGCTGCTCGATCGGCTAAGAGATGTTTTCCCTTCTTCAAGGCACTTCGGTCAGCTAAGAATTTTCAATGGACTCTGGATTATCAGAAATCCTTTGAGGACCTCAAAAAATACCTCGGCTCAGCAGTCTGAAGCCCAAAGAGATGCTATATCTATATCTAGCGGTATCAGAAGGCGTCGTCGGGTCCATGCTAATCTGTGAGAAAGGAAAGATCCAAAAGCTGATTTATTATGTCAGCAAATACTTTGAAATGCTGAAACGAGGTACACCCGAATTAAAAAGATGGTGTTAGCCCTGATAACATCTGTTCGGAAGTTGCGGCATTATTTTCAAGCGCATACTATGATAGTCTTGACCGACCAACCTATCAAATCAATCCTTCATCATCCAGAGATGTTAAAAGAATGACCAAATGGGCCATTGAGCTAAGTGAGCATGATGTCCGATATCAGCCTCGTCCGACCATCAAAGCACAAATTCTGACAGACTTTCTCCTTGAATGCACCATGCCTGAAGATGGTTCTGCTCCAGATATCTTTGAACAACCAAGGTCCGATGCTTTGTGGCTGCTTCATGCAAATGGATCCTCCAGCATGAATGGTTCTAGCGTCGGCTTAGTCCTCACCGGTCCAGAGGGCGTAACCTTCTAGTATGGCATCCGTTTCTCCTTTCCGACCTCTAATAATGAGGCAGAATATGAAGCTCTGCTCGCATGACTTCAAATTGCTCGTGATCTCAAAGTTGAGAAGCTGAACGCCTACACCGACTCTCAGCTGGTGGCCGACCATATCCGGAGAGAACTTGAGGCTCGGGAACCGAACATGATTTGGTATCTTCAAAAGGCGAGCAATCTATCCTCCTGCTTTTCTAAATTTGATGTTATTCAGGTTCCAAGGACTGAAAATGCATGTGCCAACCTCTTATCTCGTCTTGCGATCATGGATTCAATGAATCTTGAGCAAAAATTTCACCTGAAAGTCCTGAAAAAGTCTAGCATTGTTGTTGATCGGGTGATGCAGATTAAGGTTGAACCTTCCTGGTTCGATCCAATCCTCAAGTATCTTAAACAAGGATCTCTCCCAACCGATAGAAGGAAAGCAAGGAAGTTGAAGATGCAAGCATCTCATTATATCCTGCTTGATGACCAATTGTACAAGCGATCCTTCTCCATGCCAATACTCAAATACCTTCACCCGTCGAAGGCTAGCTATGCCCTTCGGGAGGTCCATGAGGGCATCTATGGAAATCACCTGGGCGGCTGAGTTTTGTGCCACAAAGTCCTGCGCCAGGGGTACTATTGGCCAACCATGCAGAAGGATTCCAACAAGCTCGTCCAAACCTGTGACTCATGTCAGCGGCATTCAAACGTCTAGAGGCTTCCCTCCACTCACTTGACACCCATATTATCTGCCTAGCCCTTTGCTAAGTGGGGAATGGACATCCTCAGCCCTTTTTCTTTTGCTACAGGACAGAGGATGTTTCTGTTCGTAGAGATCGACTACATCACCAAGTGGGTCGAGGCTAAAGCGGTCGCTCAGATAACTGAGGCTCGGGCTAGGGATTTTGTATGGAGATCCATCATTTGTCGATTCAGCCTTCCACACACTATTATCACTGACAATGGAAGACAATTTGACAACCATAAGTTCCAAGAATTCTGCGAGGATCATGGCATCTATCATCGGCTCACATCAGTCGGGCACCCCCAAGCCAATGGAGAGGCCGAGATAACCAATCGAACCTTACTGCAGGGAATCAAGGCTCGGCTCAATAGGGCACGAGGGAGATGGGCGAAGGAGCTTCATCACATCTTGTGGGCCTACCAAACGACTCAGAGGGTCCCTACAGGTGAGTCTCCGTTCAGAATGGCCTTCGGCATGGAAGTTGTTATCCCTATGGAGATAGGGTTGCCTTCACCATGGATGGAAAGTTATTCGAAGGAATCAAATGACGAGCAGCTCCAAACCTATCTCGACTTGATAGAAAAGGTCAGAGAGAAGGCCTAGGTCCGAATGGCGGCCTATCAGCAAAGGGTAGCCTACTACCATTCCTCCCGAGTCAAAGGAAATTCCTTCCTCCCTGGTGATCTTGTACTCCGCAAGGCGTTTGTCTCAAAACCATTAGAGCAAGAAAAGCTATCTTCAAATTGGAAAGGCCCCTATCAAGTTGTAGAGGTCATCAGGCCCGACACTTACAAGCTCCAGGATCTAGATGAAAATCTATCCCCCATACATGGAATTCAGATAACCTTCGGATATATCATTAGTAAAGTACACTCCCATTGAACTCATTCTACTTGCAATAACGAGGTTTTATTTTTAATTTGCGATGTTTATGCTTCAATCACTTTCCCTAAAAATATTTGATAAAGGGCAGTTTCCACTCAACTACCGACCTACGAGTCCCTAACAAAGGCTCGGCATGTCCGAGTACTCTCGGCAGGTCCAAGGGCCAAGAAAAATATCAACAAAGACTCAGCAGGCCCAAGGGGTTTTCTTTTGCAAAACCATTCATGTGCAAGATAATATGTCTTGTTGCAAAACTATGCTTAACATACTTTCTTATTTTCAATGGTTTGAACAAATCAAAATGCACATATACACTTGTCATGCATCAAATATGTTACATAATTTATAAATTCAAAATGATCATGTCAATTAAAATGCCACTTATTTTATAAAATTAGTAATTTTAAATAATCATATCGAATAATCAGTTGCATAGGTAAGGTACCAAATATTTAACAATTTTAAAAAAAATCACATCAAATAAGCATTTGCATGTATAAAGTACCACAAATCCCATTTTATATCTTCCAAATAATATGATAGATAAATCATTTTTATTATTCAAAAATGGCATAACTTAATAATAATTTATGAAAATCATTATAATTGGCTTATTTACTTTTCGACGCTAATTCAAAAGTGTAAATCAGCTATTTGGACTTCTGAATAATTACAATAATTTTTTTTAAATTTTAAATCTTCAAAATCAGGATGTCAAAATGACTCCTATACTCTACCCAATCTAATCCTGAACCTAACTTAAGGCTAGTATATCTCCAAATATATAAGCCCAAATAAAAAAATAAAAATTCTTTAAGAAACTAGAATCAAAGCTGATCCAAACCCCACTCTCCTTTTGTTGGGTCTGACTCAATTTGGGGCCCAAAAATTCGGTCCAAAAGGTTCACTCGGTCGGGCCCTTCTTCCTTTCTTCTTCACCCATGAACCAAGGGAGAAACAGAGACAGCTGGTGGCCTAGGGCCACGGCCGGCCCTTCCCCACGGTCAAACTAATCGCCGATGACCGGCCCAACGTCGGTCACCACTGATGGCCATTCATTTCTCCTTTCTCTTTCTTTCTTCCTCCTTCTCTTCTTCTTCTTCCTTTTTCTCCTTCCATCCCTATCTCTTCCCTAGGCGGTGACACAGCCGACCTCCTCTAACCGGCCGAACCACATCGAACGCCACCCCAGCCAATGGGAGCTACCACTTGTGCCCAGGCCTAGCAAGGTGGCAAGCATGTCATCGGGCCTGAACCAACACGAGAGCACAGAGGAGGGCCGCTCGGCAACCCTCTCTCTTCTCTGGCCACTCCCTCTGCAGGAGTGGTCGTCCAAGGATGGTGCATGAGGCGGCCGAGGCCTCAGCATGACCCGGCCATGGCTCAACCAAAGCGCGACTATGCCCCACTTTCCCTCTTTCTCTCTCTCTCTCTCCCACTCACTCACTCGCTCGCGCATGCACCATCTCGCCTTCGGTCACTGTGGCGGCGGCGGCAACAATACTCCCCATTACCGGCGAGTACTCCATCATCAACCGACCATGGGTCCCCCAAAATCTCAACGGTTTCTTAGTTTAAATCAGAAAATGAAGGAGTAATTTTACCTTCACCTTGCCAGAGTCGCCGGCGATGATCTAAACTTTCCCAAAAGGCTTGCCTGACTCCAGTGATCCTTCCCTACTTTTTAATTAAAAGATGTTCCACCCTATCAGCTGGAATCAAAGGAATTACCATAAAAACAAAACAAAGGAAATTAACGCAACATTTTTCCGGCCTCCCTATCTCGCCAATAATGTGAGCTCAAGCTCTGGTGACATTCCACGGTGAAGGAAATTCAAACTACAACCTTCATAGTGGTTTACTAGCCCGGATGTAGAGAGAACAGGAGGAAGGAGAGGAAGAAGAAAAAGTGAAACGGAAAAAGAAACAGGGAAAAAAGAGCAGTCCGGCTGCCGGCTTCTCCCACCACCGATATCCTTAATTTTCTCTCTCCATCCACGACGAAACATTCACGAAAGAAGAAAACAAATCAATTTAATGTGTATGTTTTAATGAAGGATTAACCTAACTTAGCTTACCTTAATCCTCAATTCTTAATCATCACATGCGGTATATAAAAATCAGGTAAAGAAACATTTCAGTTTAGGATATCAAAATATAAGTCAAAATCTTCAAGAATAACAACTTCCCATGCAATGGCTACTTCCAGAGCATCAGTTCAACAAATTTTGGCTTCCTTGTTATGACCCAAAAAACATGGGAAGCACTTCATTCTTGAGTCTTTAAGGAAAGTATTTTCTGAGGATATATTTTTTGAAGTACAATGCGTTACCAGTTTCCCTGTTACCAGCTTGGGATTAGTCACCAGAAGAAACGGGCTCCTCCTCAGTTTTTTTCTCATCTTCAGACATGTTATCTTCAGACTCTGAAAGGAGACGAATAGGAAAATCTGCATTATGAGTAGGTCTTTGCTTCAGCCTTTTCTTCATCTCCGCATGTTCTTTAGTTTCTCTGTGGTATCTGCCAAGATTGTCCTGATCAGCGATTGCTGCAGTTCTACTGCACCGCGCCCCTATAACTGCCTTAGACTCGGCTTCTTTTTTATTCTGAGCAGGTCCTGGTCGTGTTTTCCTCGGAATAGCACCATTTTCCTTGTCAGAGTCACCCAGATGGAAATTATCATCATTGCTGCCACTGTTCACAGCATGACCATCATCTTTCTGATCATACTCATCATCCCCAGCATCATCACTACCAAAACTACCTCGACACTTGTCATCATCACCAGCCTGGGAATCTGAGGAAACGTTATCTTTATCTGCATGCACAGCTCCATCCAGCACGCCCTTTTGCCCTGACACATGCTCCACCCGTTTACCCCTGTCCTCGCGCAATTTATCTGTGTTTGATTTCCTGAATCACAATTCATGCAAACTAATTAGTTAAACTCCAGCACGGTTGTTGTGGAAAGAAACCACTTATCAACCACAAATACTATGACCATTCCATTTTAAGACAGCACTAATATTACATTCATCTTTTCATGCTAACATAACAGATACAAGGAAATGCTTCCTATATTTCCTTTACCAATATGACATAGTGCCATCACATCCTAAAAAAGTTTTACTTCTTGTAGGTCTTTAATCCTTAAAATAATGAAGGTGCTATTACAAGACAGAAAGTTCAAATCAGTAATAATAGACCGTATTTTAAGAGATGAAGGAGGAATACGTTTGGTCATTGATAAACCTTTTAGATCAGCACAGTGGAAAGCTTGTGCTTGTCATATTTAAGAAACAGCAAGCTAAAAGGTAAACCCTAGAAGCATTCAGCTTGCAAAAGACTTTCAACTCTGGTGTCCCTGGTACTAGACAGAAGATGAAAATTGTGCAAAGGCAATACATCTGAAAGTACACATGTAACTGATGTTCCAACCACCTTTTTTTCTGGAAAAATGATTTTCTACAGTTTGCCAGCTATTTACAAATCTGGACTGCCTCATACTGGAGTGCAGTAATATGAAGATCATGGTGAAATAAAGAAAACAAGCAGCAGACAAAAATCTAAAAACCAAATATCTAGAGGTAGCATAATAAACTTACTTTGATACCTGTATAGCCTCATCAATGCAACGATCATACTCATCTGTAGATAAAACCCAGAATTTAGAAGGAAATAATATGAGAAACAATGAAAATTAGAAAACCGAGAGACATTCAAATGCACTTTAACTTTCATTCCTCCAGCACAGATATATAAGTGAAGAACTTGGAAATGCAAAAACATAGCCATTAGAAAACGTGCCAGCAATAAAATAGCCAGTAGACCTGGGTAAGAAAGGATCGACAAGATTGATGATTGGAGTCACAGACTCAGCAAACACTAGTGTAGACAATTGATAACTTCCAGTGAATGGCATGCATAATTTAATGCCTTTCAATTGGAACTAGCGGGAAAGAAACAAAATGTCATTGAGACTAAAAGTCAAAATTTTTGAAGTTACAGATTTACAACAATAACATGACAGGCACACCTAAGAGAGCTGAATTTATATTGCTTCTGGTGTGGTTTGCAATATTAATAGAAAGAATCAGCCTAACCAACAAAAATAATCAAGTGCAAACCTTGTATTCCAATGCACAGTCGTTAGGATACAAAAGAGGTAGAAGAAACACAATGAAACCATACAAAATATGCATCCATAACCTTCACAATCAGCATGCCAAGCTAATAGAGGGTGTTAGCACACAGAAGGATAAATAAATAAATAACAATCATTTAAATTTTAAGAAAATACACATCAGGTAAATATGCAAGCATTGCTTATTGAAATTCTATATCATAGTAACAACCTTCAATGTTTTTTTTACCCTATTACATTTAACCACAAATCAGTCCATAACATTACATGTTTTTTTCGATGGTCCCCTGCCAATTGCTTCGATCAAGTACAATAAATCTATAAACTGAGGTAATGTAGGGCCAACCTTCGTATTGGCAGATGGATTGAAAGTAATCACATTAAGTGAAGGGCTTTTTAGGTTTTTATAACACCCTATTTCCCTCCACACCCAACATTCTTTCCCTGTGGCTATCAGATATATGAATTTAGGGTTTCCTCTATCACAAAGCTCACGCATTATGGACATCGGCAAACCCGGGGAGGTGATCCTTGAGTTGCAGCAACTATGGGTATGAAAGATTTGTGGTAATTTTTTCCCATTTGTATGTGGTCTACATGATGGATTTGTTGTTGGAATTGTAGGTGGGGGGCGCATGTATCTACTTCCCATAGTTTGATGCTCCAACTTGCCAGCATGGGATGGAGATGTTGCCCAAATTGTTTGAATCAATTTTTAAATTGCAGAGAGAAGTTGCAGGAAGAGAAGGTTATGGTGCATCTTGGTGGTCTGTTGGTTGATAATAAACTTGATTATCATATGGGATAGGCCGATTGAAGAGAGGAAGAAACTATTACTACCATGATTCAATGGGAAAAAATCCCTAATTCTATATCGTGTGCTAAGCACGTGATCTGCAAAATGATTGATCACTAATTTTCTTCTTTTATATACATACATACATACATACATATATATATATATATTTCCTTGATGGTTACAAAGCATTGGGAATGGTGGGATGTAATATTTGAAGACCCTCACATGGGAGATTTGGATGCCAGCTGTCTTATGGAAAAAAGGCTTGAGAATTTTATTATATCTGTATGAAAAAATTATAATTTATTCTACTCTATCTCTATATATATATACAACTTTCTATTACACAAATAAGAAAAAAAAATTAGCTAATTCCCTTAACTTTAAGGATAGATTATTGATCCTAATTTCTTCAATTATTGATCCTGATTTCCTCCACTAAACTTGGAAAGATTATTGACCATGATTTTCTCTAGACTATTGATCCTAATTTTCTTCACTAAACTTTTCTAAAAATCCTTCTAAGATTGCTCATCCGAGATTTCCTACATGTCTATGATTTGATAGAATCCCTTAACATTGTTAAGGCCTACAACTAGAAGTAGAGTATTGCATCGGTTTATGGAGTTGTTGTACTTGATTGAAACAATCGAAAATAGGAGACCATTTAAAAACAACATATAGAGTTAAGGGACTGATTTGTGGTTTGTCCTACACTTTATATGCAAGATATCACAGTGTACAATGGAGAGATTATATGAAGAACGTTCAGATTCTAGGGTATGTTCCTTCGTGAAACCTGTCCTATAGATATGGTAAAATAAAATACTTAATCTAAATCAGACAAACAAGTCTCCCTCAAAAAGTTAACATATGGAAGCTACTACATCCAAGATTGGCAAGAAGTTTCAATGGAAGACAGAAAGGTCTAGCAGGTCAATGCAAATTAAGGCTGATCCATCCAAATATGAGACAGATGATGAGTCTTACCAAAAGTGTATCTCACAGGCCTACGCTCACGGTGGGAACGACAACCAATCTGGTTAGAATGTAGACAGTTATCTAACAGCATAGCTTGCCTCTTCTGCCGTTTTAATGCCCTTTCTTTCTTCTGCATATGATAACAAATGAACTGAATTTAGAACATGTTGTCACACAAAATTTGATAGTGACAGAGGGAATACTAGCTGATCAATTATAACAATGACATTGTTAGATCCGATTCGAAAAGCTAACACTCCATTTGGAACACAAATCACAGTGAAATTTATTTGCAAACGAAATGAAATTTATAGTAGAATTCATTTGTAAATGAATTCTCACACATGACCTACTATACATAAAATT
This sequence comes from Calamus simplicifolius, assembly GCA_900491605.1. NCBI lineage: Eukaryota > Viridiplantae > Streptophyta > Magnoliopsida > Arecales > Arecaceae > Calamus > Calamus simplicifolius. The sequence continues at coordinate 169,773 of UESW01001607.1, read as the reverse complement.
GTGGAATTAAAATGAGTTCTATATATATGAAACAAATGAAAACTGAATTCAATATTTTATTTTCTTAAATTGCCCCTATTTAATAATTATTTGGAAATGATGATTTGGGAATAGTTATTTTAATTATATCTCAAGTCATATTTAATTATATTAATTATAATTATATTAAATTCTAATTAATAATTATAATTTATTAAATTATGATTGTATTAATTAACACATAATTAAAATAATTAAGTTTTAATTTAATAATTTTAATAATTATTTAAACTACTATAATAATAGTAATATAATAGCAATAATTATTAATCCATAATATTATGACTTTTAGTTTATTGTCAAAATAAATCATTCATTATAATATAAATAATTATATTTTTAAAATAAATTACTATGATATTATTAGTACAAATTAATGTTATAATTATATTAATATTACAATATTAATCATCATATTACATAATTTATTATAATATTATAATGTCATAATATATCATAATATTATAAATATTGTATAAATGTATATACTATAAAATATTATAATAATTATTGATAATAATAATAATAATAGTATCATAAATAATGTTATTTTGGTTAATAAACCATTGAGTGTAGATAGGGGCAATTTTATCAAAAAAAATTGTTTCTTTTATTCAATGGAATTCATTTGCAAATCCTATCAAAATTGATTAGATTTGTAATAAAAAAAAAAATTCCATGATTTACTAGTTGGGATTTCAAATTTATGATATGTTATATTCCCAAACATAGCAAATCATGAATTCGCAAATGAATTCCATAAAAGATTGTAGTTTCACCTTTTGCAGTTCCTCAAGAGAAGGAATAATGTCAATTTTAATTGTTTCCCCAACCATAGCTTCAAATGTAGCTTTGCTCAATGATAGATTCTCCTGAAATACCGACAGGAAACAAAGTGTGACAAGTAAGAACTTAAATAGACATAAATATAAATGATGTGAATCTTACTGATATTTCCTGAAATTCCTCGAGATTTGTTGCCAGTGTTTCCCACAGAAAATCATTTGTTGGCTGTGTTAAACAGCTCTTCCCCTTCCACTTCTGCTTGAAATCAACTTTAACAATTTCTTTATACAACCTATGACCAATAATAGGATCTCCATCATACCTAACATTGAAAAAGAATCAATCAGCATGAAAAGTTCTTTGATACAAATACATCTTCAAGGCATGAACCATGAATAGTTGAGGATCTGAATATTGTTTCTGGAACAACAGTTACCTTTTCTATAATACAATTAATAACAAACCTTCCTTATGTCAGCATGATATTATAAACATTACAGTACAAAAGGCATGCTATATGAGGTCCGTCCCTATGACTAATAACTTCCGGGTGTAAGCATGGAGAGAGATATGAGTTTAAGAAAAATATATTATTGCCCTCAAAATTACCAGTAACTAACTCCATTTTCATCTCCACATATCTTTTCTTTACGAAAAGCAGCAATTTTTGTTCCAGCTTTCAGTTCATCAGTGATGTATCTCAATATATCATCTTGCTGCAAGGTACATGCACAAATTCGTCAAAAGTTGGCAGAAGGTTGCAAGGAGATACATATCTGAATAGAAAAAATTTATGCATGTAAAATAGCTTAGAGCTTGAATTTTTGATAGGGCATGTCATCAAGACAGCCTATAGCCTATGAGTGCAATAGATGACCATGAATAATCATCGGAAGAATATAAACAGCAGCATAATTCAAAATATCAACTAAGAAAAGTCAAAAGAAGGTATATTACATCTCCACGAACTTCACACAGTGCTTTCAGGATCAGCAAACGAATTGTTGGATCAAGTTCCTTATATTTTGTTATCTCCTCCCTGCACAAGCAAGGTAAGTATTAGGTCATGTGATTGCAAGTCTTTGTAGCATAGAATAAATGATAATTCAAATGCTCGGAGAAATCATCTGTGCCTACCCATGATTAACTTTGAGTGGATTCTCTCCTTCAGCAACCTGCTCAAGTACAAAGCAACATGAACAACCAATCTCCTAGTTCCCATAGTAAGATCAAAGAAGTAAATTGACAAAGAGGATCAAATATGAAGCATTAACCTACCCATGGCCACCACAGAGCAAGTTTTCTGCAAACTATTGTGACCCATGCATTAGGTTCTGTTAGATTTTTGTTTACAGGTGGTATCCCCTGAAACACATACACACAAACTCAATATATGAAATCATCAAACACAACATAGAAGTCATGTCTACCACCTTGTTTTCAAAGTTAAGGAGCTGCATTATTATTTTATTTGAAAAACATACAGACAAAGGTATAACCAGCAAGCAAAGCAGCCAAATAGTAATGTTATCTGAACTCACATAACCAGATATAGGAGAAATCATTTTTAATGTTCCCAGGACATAGATAATGTATAGGTTTCACCTGGTTGGAGAATGTATGGTGGGTGGCCCACACAATTAAATTGTATGCATATATCATACCTGTCATCTTAGTGATTAAAGTAGACTAGATAATACCATTCTAGATCCATTTTCATATCAAAATCCATATCAATAGAAATTTAAGCATCTGACTAATATCCATATCTATCTCCATCAAAGAAAAATAGATACGAATACCGATAGACAATTATCTGATCAGCATCCATGTATTCGGTTCTTTCTATAATCCTATTTAATCTTATATAACACTCACAAACTTTTTAAGGAAATAAATGACTATATTAATATAGTATTGAATTAATTTATCTCACTTAAGTGATATATTTGATTTAGTGGTCATAAAGTTCAACCATCCAACTTTATCCATATTTATATTCATAATTTCAATATCCAATTTGCATCCACATCCATGCATGCATCTGTATTTGCTGAACAAAAATGGGCATGGATATGATATTGTGCTATTTTATTCTACTGAATCCAAAGGTTGTTTGGGTTAACCAAGAAAGATTTTGTGTTTTAACAATCAACCATAACACAATTGAAATGCATGCAACTCCAAACTGTACAAGCAAGTTTATCTGTCTAGAAGAAGGCCACATGTAAAATGGAGAAGGTCAAACAATAAAACAGGAAACCAAGTACAGTTGCCGCCGGCACTGCACAAGTTGTACCAAATCAAGGATTTTAATGCTCTACTTTGGCAAGTGGCTTGAACATTGAAATACCAAGTCCTTGGCATAACCACATTTACAGAAAGTAGTCAAATTTTGAAGGAGAAAAAAAACCAAGTCTCGAAGTCAAAAAATTTACTTTGGCAGTTTTTCCAATGCATGCAACCACATCACCCAGCCGAGTCCCAGATAACTTTATATTTTCATGCCCTGAGATGCATTTGTTGCTGGAAGCACATTTTAGTTTCAACAAGCCATCAAAAAGAAACCTTGGTAGGTAAGCCTCGGTGTCAACCACATGAGCTCAACTCCAGCTCCATAATCATTTCATCTTATTTTTTCAAAAGACATGAAATTTTCTCTTTTCTTTACATCAAGGTACCACCAACCACAAAGCAAATGAAAAACAGGCAGTGCTACCTGATTAGCAATAAAAAGAACCTCTTGCTAAATTGACGCATTTAGGACATTGCCAACGGTCATGATGATTTATATACTCATCAATAATAATATGAACAGTGAATTCAGGACATTAGCCTTTGTTCTCCCAGAAATTATAGGTATCAGCAATACAAGATACTGGTATTAAAATCATGTCACAACAATTATGATGTATCATGTCTCCCTATTCCCTAAAGTGTATTTGCTATTATTATTACACATTCAGCCATAAAAATTAGGCTGATATTGCTTGAATAACAGGAGAAAAGCCGGCCCTGGCATAAGACTAGATGAAAGATAAATATTTCCATCAGGCTGCATATCATTTACTATCCTTCAAATGCACAAATTACCAAAGAGAGAGAAAGGGAAAGAAGAACTGAGAATAGGGACCCTTTCAGGCATCAAGTTACAATAGCAGAAGACAATAATACCGAGGGATGAGTTTTTAATTTACATAAAAATTATCAAAACTGTCTCATTTCATGCATATTTTGCATCAGATTCTTCCATTTCGATTTATGCAAAGCAATTGATATGTGCTTCATCCCTCTTTTTTTTAATATATATATTGAATGCAGATCCAAAAGCCTCTCTTGTAAATAGATTTTATCGTATTGGGTCCTCTAAAAAATTATTGCACATAAATTGTACTAGCCTCGACTCAACTCAACTCATCTAAGCCTTTTCCCAACATGGGGTCGGCTACATAAATCTGCTTCCCACAAACTGTACTAGCCTCAATATTCTAATTCCAAGCTTTCCACAAATTCACTCTTATTGCTAGTATTTTCATTTCAAAAAGCATATTTAAAAAAATATGGAGGACGCATGAAACATGACAGAGACAACTCTCAAATCAAGGAACATCTCTGCATTGTAGTCATCTATATTTTGTAATCTTTCAATCAGTGTATGTAGATTTTACTTATTTGGAATAATTTTAGGTCTTCATAGTTGTAGCATTTTAATCTTTCAATGAATGAATCATGGAATGCCATGATGGTTCCATCAATAGCTGTATCTGTCCTTATTCACCTTCATTTGATATCAAGCATTGACCATATGGAAGATCGCATGGACTGATACAATCAGGCCATGGCTAAAGCTATGGTTGCACTTCAAAGATACACTAATCACATGGAAAATTTGAAATCTTTATAATTGAGACCTAACAAACCCGCTAAATAATTGATCATCAAACTTAAAAAATATAAACATGCAAACAACTTGCCAACTAAAGCAAAGTCATGGCAATTATATGGCATATTCTTGCTTTATCTGTTGTCTGCAACGTAATTCTAACATGAGTTCCAACAGGCATTGTGTGTATAGGGAGTAGGTGCTGAGTCTCCACCACATTTCGGTCATCTACAATATATTTAAGTTACAGCCAAAACAGATTATCCCAAAGGCAAAATCCATTAGATATATATAAAAAATTTTTTGCACACCATGTAGGTGACAGCCAAAGCATGTTAACCTCATCATACAATCTGCATCTTACACAAGAATAAGTGCATCCTCAATAACACTAAAACCTATAACCTTGGAACTAATAATGCTTGAACACTCCCACTAGATATAAGAAGTTTTAAGATTCCATAGTCAGGAAACTATATGGATGCTTACTACTGCATTTTATCTATGTTTTATTGATGATGTCATAAACCACAGCAAGATAAACCATTTTGTTAATGTGCTTTATATAATACAATAACAAAAACAAAGTCTTAATTCCAAACTAATTGGCATCGGCTATCCTTTTCTCCATTCAATTCTGTTTTAAGTCTTTTTTTTTTTAAGATGCAAAAATTTTAACTCTTTTTTATTTTTTTCTCCAATGTGATTTTCGGTCTACCTCTACCTTTTTTTTTTCTCTACATGTATTAAGTCACTATTCTGCACAAGTGCATCTTAGGTCTACGTTGCAAATGTTTAAACTATCTAAGTCATCCTTTCCTTAATTTACTTTTACCTTTTTATAAATAGTTTCATTCCTTATTCTATCTTTTCTTGTATTACTACACATCCATCTTACATTATCATTTTCACTACATTCATTTTTTATACATGTATTTTTCTAACTGTCCAACATTGCATGCTACAAAGCATAAATGGTCTTATGGTTATCCTATAAAACTTTTTCTTTAACTTGGCAGTAGTTCATGATCACATAATATTCTAATTGTGCTTCTTCATTTTATCCAGCCTACTTTAATCCTATGAATAACAAATCTTTAATCTCTCTTTCCTTATGAATAATCCATCCTAAGTAATAAAAATGATCATTTTTATTAATTTCATGGTCCCTAATTTGTATTCTACATTCATCTTCATTTCTAATTGTACTAAAATTACATTTCATGTATTATGTCTTTGTCTTAATTAATCTAAAACCTTTAGATTCTAATGTATTTTGCCATAATTCTAACTTACCAGTAACTCCAACCTTAGTTTCATCTACTAGTACATATCATTTGCAAATAATATGCACCATGAAATATCATCCTAAATATATCTAATAAGCTCGTATATAATTAAAGCAACAAAATAAGAACTAAGAGCAGATCTCTGATGCAAGTCTACTATAATAGAAAATTTGATAGTATTACATCCTTCTTACACTACTGTTTTATCATATATATCTTTTATTATGTTAATATACCAACATATACTTCTTTCATTTCTAGCATCCACCATAAAATTTTAAAGATCTATCATATGCTTTCTCTAAATCAATAAAAACCATATAAAGATCTGTTTTTTGCTTTATACACGTCCATTAACCTTCTAAGAAGGAAAATAACTTCTACGGTCAACCTTTCTGGCATAAAACCAAATTAACTCTAATATTTTTACGGTACATTTCAACCTATATTCAATTACTCTCCTAAAGTTTCATAGTATGACTTACGAGTCTAATACCACGATAATTAGAGCGATTTTAAACATCTCATTTATTCTTATAAATTGGTACTATAATACCCTTCATTCATTAGGCATCTTTTTAGTTTCTAAAATTCTATTAAATAATTTGTCATTCACTTCACTCTAACATTACCTAAAATTTTCAAACTTTTATAGGAATCTTATCAGGCCCCACAACTTTTTCTACTTTTTTTTATAACCTCATTTACTTCAGATAACCTAATTCTACAAGTATACACTATAACTTTATCCTCAATGAAGCTAATAGGATAAATAAATTATCTACATATTTTTATTTAATAATTTACTAAAATAGGTTCTTCATCTTTCTTTAATCTTTTTCTCCATAACCAAAACTTTTTATCATCTTTAATGCATTTAACCTGAAACATGTCTCTAATTTTTCTATCTTTTACTCTTACAATTCTATATATATCTTAACTCCACCTATGTATGATTTTTTATCCATAGCAGGTGTCAAGCCCAAATAAAGGAGGCAGATTGAGTAGGTTGATGGCTAACATAAAACTATAGTCACACCCTATAAATATATTTTACATAATAGTTTGCTAAATTATAGGTCAACATGATTAGAAAGAATGGACATGATACTACATCAAAATATTGGATTTAAATATTGAAAAAATAGTGAATATTACAAATCCTTTAAATTATGAAAAAGGAGTAACTTGATTCCTAGGACCTAGGATACATAAAGGGTCCATTGTTTTATCCACTACACCTTTATGCAAAGAGTTTCAAAGTGGGTTAATTGTACAAGCAAGAAAGCATGCACAAGAATCATCGCTCATCTTGCATTAGATGAATTAGTTTTGTAGCATTTACATAAAAACTTTCCATGCATGATTTGTACAAATCGATGAAACCATAGAGGGAGACTACTCTAAAGTATTGTATAGTGACATTTATGCAATAATTGGTTCAGAGCACATAAAGCTGCTAAATTAGCAAACTTGTGCATAAAATCATCTACCCCTAAATTAATATATTTTAATATGAACAAAGCAGATAATATTGTACTAATGGATGAAACTAAGACTAGAGTTCATCGTAGTTAAAATTATAGAGAAATGCATTAGAATGTAAAGGTTTTAAGTTAGGTAGGACAAAGATAAACTACATGGAATATAATTTTACTATAATTAAGAATAGAAAAAAATGTAGAATAAAATTAGAGACTATAAAGTTCATAAAAATAATCATTTTCAGTATTTAGAATCAATTAAGAAAGATTGAGGATGATGTCATCCATAGAAATAAAGCAGGTTAAATAAAAAAAAAAGTCTGTCAAGTTGAAGTAAAAATTTTATAAAATAGCCATAAGACCAACTATGCTTGTGATATAGAATATTAGATAGTTAAAAAATTATATGTACACAAAATGAAAGTGGTTGAAATAAGAATATTAAGATAAACATGTGATAGTATAAGAAAAAATAAAACAAGAAATAAAGTTATTATAAAAAAGTGAAAATAACATCAATTGAGGATAAATTAAGAAAAAAATGATCTAAATGGTTTGAACATTTGTAACATATACCGAAAGATGCATTTATGCATAGAAGTAATTTGATACGTGTAGAAGCAAAAAAAAAAAAGTAAACTAAAAATTACATGAAAGATAGTGATAAAGAAATATTTAAAACTTTATATCGCATAAAAAAATATAATTCAAAACCAAGCAAATAGAAAAAAATTGATTTATATATCCAACCCCAAGTAATTTGGGATTAAGGCTTTACTGTTGTTATAGTTATTAATTTATGTAAAGTGAAATTAAAAGAATGATTGATAGGCATCTCTAACAAATAGCATAACATAAATCATATGATCACATAGATAAGAGGGAAGAAGAAGTAGAAGTAAAGATATTCCTATTTTCAAAATTTAGAATAACCTATGAAATGAATAGCACTCCATCTAGTGCCAAAGCAGAAATGATATCCTTAAATACATACATTATGGATTAGCTATTATGAAATGTCTCTAAATAGATTAGCTATTATGAAATGTGTCTAAATAGAACAACAGCCAGAGACTTTGTCAAAAATAAGCTTAAATCTAGTAAACACAAATGTTGCATAATGAAAGTGAATATAGGAATCTGAATGCATGGAAAATCATGAAGACATTGGTGATGAGAAAGAACAAATGTTCTATAACAATTTATCAACTCAAGCAACATGTAATTTGTGATGCCTTATGCTTGTTTTTGGAACCGCTCTTTGGAGCATTTCATTTGAGCCATGAACAATTAAGAAATTGGGCAGTTTCTTGACTGCAAACTTAAGCTGACTAATACAGAGAAGATATTTTACCATTCCAGTCCTAGGTATCAATTAAAGGATAATTAATACAAGAGAAATCATAAAACTTCTAATTAAGGTCTGAAAAATTAGTATTGAGATCCATAGTGGTATATTATCGGTTTGGTATGATACTAATTGATACGGTAGAGTATATACCTTATATAGTGATAAAGGTATCAATTTTACCCTCACACTTAACTGTAATACGATTTAGTACCAGATGGTTCAGCTCAGTTCGTACCAAATCAAAATTGGGTTCAGGATCAATACAATACGGTATGGATCACTACGGCAGAGACCTTGCTTCTATTATTATCTCAACTAGCAAATAAAACAAGGAATTAAATCCAGAACGGAATGTCATGGCTTATGTAATTACCATTTGTTCTTGCCCCGAAGGACCTGAACATTATAGGTGCATTTTTTTAAACAAGAAAAAGCTACAATCTCTTTCTAAATTAGTATAAGAGATCTTCTAGATCTATCGGACACTAAATGTGCTCAGATCATTAGCATGCATTATAAAACAGCAAATGATTCGTATTCACAAGCGAATGCAAAACAAAAAACACGTTAAAGCGTGCCAAAAAAAAATCCCATGGAATGGAATCCAGGTTCTCGAGATAGCAAAAGAAACGGGCATTTAAACCTTTAAGAGGGCAATATGAATCCGAGCTAAAGCATCGTTCGGCGAGATCAGTGCCGCTTCGATCTCTTCCGCTGACATCTTTAGATCGCCTTGGATGAGCGGCTCGAAAACCTACATTCGCACCAAACATCACGCTTTTAAGCAAAAAGGGAAAAACAAAAACATCACAAAAAAAAACGGATGAGTCTTACGTGCAAGAAATTAAGAACGGAGGCCAGCTCCCAGCGCTGCCGGAGCCGAAGCCTCGCGAGTTGCGAGGGGGAGAACGAAAGATCTGAGGCCGGACCGTCGAGAACCACCGCCTCCGGCTCCAATATCTTGCGGCCTGCGGCCCTCCCCCTCCTGCGCTTCTCGGCCATTTCAAATGGAAAAGCGCGGGAAAATCGCTGGGTGGGACGGCCCCGAGAGGCGGAGGAGATCGGAGGCGAGAGGCACGAGGCGAAGAAGGGAGGGACGAGCGTGGAGGGCTTCTAAGAGAGTTTTTGTGGAGATCGAGAAGGGTGAAGGGGAGACAGCGAGCAATGGAGGGAGGGAGAGAATAGGGGGAGGAGTGCGAGAGGAAAATAGAGAGGCCGTTCCCGCCGGAAGCTTGCTTTTCTTCGATTATTTTTACTTGGGTTATTTTTCTAGGGTTGATCGCTCGGAATTGGGAACCTCTCCCGTCCTGGTGAGGGCATAATAACGGTCATTGAAGTTTAGCACGATGCGGGGTCTATCGGTCTTCTACTTTGGGTATGATAGCTCCATCTAAATCCGTCGGGTGAATTTTGAACCGCCGTGATTGAAAGATGGATTCTTGCCAGTCAAGTCCGATTGGATCCAAATCCGAAGGTGACTTGGCCTGTTGGCTTTCCTCGGAAGAAGGGGTTCAAATAAGCTTTGAAGGAGGCGTGCTGGGGAACAAATATGACCTCTTGGTTAATCATACACATGATTATGGTTGCTGGCCTTCGACGCAACTTTTTCTGTTTTTTTTTTTGGATTATATCAAATGGTTGAATCTCAGTGTTTCAAGATCCAAAAAAGAGCTTCCTATCTTATGAATCATTGCTAACTCATCAACTTGAAAACGACAGATTTATGGTCCGATTAATATACTTTATCAATTGTTTCTTTTTTTTCATATAAAAATTATTTAGAATGTAATTTTAAAAGAAAAAAAAACATTAAGTTTACTTTTTATCTTTGTATTCTCATAATTAAAAAAAATTATAAGAAATTTAAAAAATAAAAAAATAAAAATCAATGCTAAGTAAGTTGCTCAGTGAGTTGTATTGATATATATTAAGTTGTTAAACAAGATATATTTATTGATATTAAGTGAGTTGTTAAGTGAATAATTATTTATTTAATAAACAAATTGTATATGCTATGATTGACACTTGTTTAATAATCATGCAGTAGTTTTATTAGATTGTTTATATAATTAATTAATTATATTATATTTGCATTGATTTTATAATGTTAACCTATTTATATTTAAAAAAATCAACCACATGATCAGATAGTTGTTGCAATAATAATAAAAAAAAGTATGTCTTGAATTCTTTAAAAAATATAAGTTAATCAGAAATGAATCAAGGATTAATTATTGATACGGATAAAATCGTCATCGCATTAATATCCGTGCATGTGACATAAAAGGTTAGGATAGTTTTCGATTCCCACCCGCCAGATGTCACATAGAGGAAAAGACAAAATCGCCATACCTCGGCAGGTTTCGAGGTACCCTTATACTTCGGCCGGACCGAGCTATCCTTATACCTCGATAGGTTTGAGGTACCCTCCTATACTTCAGTCGGACCGAGCTACCCTTATATCTCGGCAGGTTCGAGGTACCCTCCTATACTTTGACGGGACCGAGCTATTCTTATACCTGGGCAGGTCCGAGTTACCCTCCTATTCTTATCCTTCGGTCATACCAAGTCGCATCTATCCCTTGGCAAAACCGAGATATCCTTGGACCTTTGCGGAATCGAGCTACCTCCACATCTAGCCCAAGTGCGCTTTCTACCTATCGTCACGATGAACGGCTCCGATCAACTAATTTCCAAAGTGATTTCCTCAAAGTGCCAAGTGTGGGAAATTAATGAAAGTTCAAATCCATGATTATCTGGCAAGATTCTAGCCACGTAGGTCCCCAACTGTCCTGAGAGGAAAATAAAGCCAATAATGCCAAATGTAGCCCAGAGTCTATAAATAGCCGAATCTCAAAGCACCCATCAACTTTCCTAGCTATTTATCCTCTAACAAATAGGATTCGAATCTCATCGGCCTCATAATAAATCTAATTCGAATCAGAGTCAAATCATTCCGATTTCCCACCTCCCAAGATATGTTCAAGGAATCAGGTGAGCAACCCGCCAATATTCAGACAGTCTATAAATACCTTTCCCAAAAAAATTTTCAGGTGCGCTCACTCTCTCATTAAAAAACCGATTGAAGCTCAAGCAGCATTCAGAGCTCTCGAGAGGCCATTTTTTAGGGACTCTTTTGCAAGAGCCTTCTCCTCATATCTGTTTGTTGTGAATATTCACTAACTTGGGCATCGGAGGGTCTTCCGCAGGGGTCACCCCTAACGTTTCCTACGAGAGGACTGTCTTGCAGGTCTGTCCGAGCGGAAGATCGACGCCTAGATTCGGAGGCAGACCGCGCTCGAGTTGGAGAGCGGATTTTCATGGCAATAAATTGGCGCTAGAGGAAGGGCCCCAAGTCCCATAAACTTGTGATCAAGGAGACAAGACTTAAAACCGAAAGAACAATCCTTCAATAGCCAATCGAAGGAAAGCGACTTCGGATGCGCAAGATCAGACCACCTCCTAGAGGCTAATCCCATAAGCAACATGGCACCCCTGCAGCCGCTACCAACCGAGACTCCCTCACCACCGATGACCGCAGTAACCCATGACCAGTTTGTCATACTGGTCCAGTGAGTTCAAACCCTAGCTCAGCTGGTAGAGGAGCTCCATAGAGTTCCACATCCAGCTACCCTTGCTCCATAACTCTCGAATGGAGTTGTTGCCCCTGCTCCACCGGCGATTTCTTCTTTCAACCCGCTCGAAGTCACGAGCCATCCTCAACAGCCCAACCGAAGAGGGCCCAAACCGGCATCGCAAAAGGTTGGGGAGAAGAGCCCGCCTAGATCTCGGTGAGCTCAGTCTCTCTCCCTGGTATTCTTCCACCATGATTCAACGCCGTGACCATGCTCTCCTCGATCGGACTCTCCTATCACCCGAGATGAGGGGGTTCGGCAATAACCTTGGAAGATGCGCTGAGAGTGGCGTCAGGAGCTGGATGCCATCAAGCAAGCCCCTCAACTCTAATCGAAGGCAAAACAGGGTATTCTCTTCTTCGAGGAGATCATGCGGGAAGTGATCCCTCCTCATGTAAAGCTTCCTATCATTGAGCCATACCATGGATCCACCGATCCTAATGGCCATCTAAGTAGCTTCCAATCCATCACGATGTTCCACGGAGCATCAGATGCGATCTTGTGTCTAGCCTTTCCCTCCACTCTTAGGGGGTCCGCCAGAACTTGGTTTAACAGCTTGAAATCGGGTTCCATCAGTTCCTTCGACGAGCTAAGCTGCTTCTTCATCAGTCAGTTCGTTAGTAACTGCTGCCATCGAAGAAGGTCCCACTCCCTTTCTGAGGTCAAACAATGAGAGGGGGAGTCTTTGAAAATTATTTAGGCTATTTTAATACAGCCATGTTAGAAGTGGATCACCTCAAATGTGAGGTGGCCATGTCCACCCTGGCAGGCAGGGTATCCAAGAAGGGTGACTTCTATTTAGCTCTGGAGGTCAACTATCCGAAGAGCCTCTCGAACATGATGGCTTTGGCCGATAAATATGCCAGAGTCGAAGAGTCACAAAGGTCGGCCCGGGTCGAGCAATCGAAAAGGAAAGAGGCTAAAGGCTCGAAGAAAAACCGACCCTCTCATCGTGCAAGCCTACCTTGTCGCCAGAGAGCTCCTCTGTCACCACCTAGAGATCGCACTCGGAGTCCAGTCCAGAGGTTTAATCAGTACACTCCATTCACTGCACCAAGGGCATAAATCCTGTTGAAGATCGAGCGCCAGATTCCTCGACCGTCACCTCTCCAAGGAAGTATGGCCCAAAGATATATGACTAAATACTGCCGATTTTATTGGGATCATGGGCATGACACTGAAGAGTGCTGGCAGCTACAGAATGAGATCGAGCAACTCATCCATCGGAAAAGGTTGGACCGGTTTAGGAGAGCCCCTGAGCCAAACAATAGAGGAAATCATCAGCCTGAACCTCGCTAACCACCTCCGTCGAATCCATCGGTTGTTGACAATGTTAATATGATTGCAATGATCGGTTCCTCATCGGCTCGACTAGGTGAAGAAGAAAACTCATCAAAGAAGCCCCAGACCGATGAGCTCATCTTTTCTGATGAGGACCTTCGAGAGACACAGTATCCACACGATGATGCTTTGGTTGTATCTCTTAGCATGAATGATTATGATGTACACCGTATTCTAATTGATAGCGGAAGCTTTGTTAATATTTTGCACTTTGATGTTTTTGTGATGATGAAATTATGGATGAAGGATCTCTGGACCATAGATTCTACATTGGTTGGCTTCACTGGCGACACAATCACTCCCGAAGGAGTTATCACTTTGGCGATTCAAGCGGGCACTTGGCTCAGTGTAGCCATTGTTCGTATGAACTTTCTAGTAACCAAGCTTCGGTCACTTTACAATGCAATCCTCGGTAGGCCCAGATAGATGTCCCTTAAAGCTGTCATATCCATTCCCCATCTCGCAATAAAGTTTCTCATAGAGTGGGGAGTGGGGGTAATTCAGGGGAACCAAGCTATAGCTCTGTACTGTTTCGTTGTTGATCTTCAGTCCAGAAAACCCGATGTTGATGGGCTAGATGCTCATGAGGATTTCGCTGAGCAACGGGGAGAGTCAACCGAAGAGCTCGAAGAAGTCCCGCTTGATGAAGCTCTACCAGACCGAACCATAAAGATCGGATCATGATTGAAAGGAAAAAGTCGGAAAAATTTAATTAATTTCCTCCAGGACAATGCTGACATCTTCGCTTGGTCTACTTTAGATATGCTGGGAATCAACCCAGACGTCCTTATCCATCACCTTAATGTGGATGAGACGTTTCGGTCGATTAAACATAATAAAAGAAGCTTCGCCCCCGAGCATCAAAGGGCTATCAAAGAAGAAGTTGACAAACTTATCAAAGCTGGCTTCATTCGAGAAGTAAATTACCTCGAGTGACTGGCGAATGTTGTCATAGTAAAGAAGTTAAACGATAAATGAAGGATATACATCGACTTTATGGACCTCAACAAGGCTTGCCCGAAGGATAGTTTTTCTCTGCCTCGGAATGATTAGCTTGTAGATGCTACCTCGAGCCACTAGATGTTAACTTTCATGGATGTTTACTCGGCTATAATTAAATTCGAATGGCATCTGAGGATGAAGAAAATACCACTTTCATTACTGACCGAGGTATCTACTATTACCGAGTCGTGTCTTTTGGTTTGAAAATGCAGGAGCAACCTACTAAAGACTGGTTAACAAAGTTTTCAAAGAACAAATCGGTCGGAACATGAAAGTCTATGTTGATGACATGTTGGTCAAGAGCAAGGAGGCATTTCAGCACATTAATGATCTTATAGAGAGTTCACGATGCTCCGAAGGTATCAAATGAAGCTAAATCCAATCAAATGTGCCTTTGGAGTCAACTTCAGGAAGTTCTTGGGCTTCATGGTCTCCCAATGAGGCATTGAAGCAAATCCATAGAAAATTCAAGCTCTTCAATAGATGGCGCCTCTAAGGTCAGTCAAAAAGATGCAATGCCTCACCAGAAGGATAGCGGCCCTCAACCGCTTTATTGCCTAGTCAACCGAGAAATGTTTGTCCTTCTTCAAAGTACTTCGATCGGCCAAGAATTTTTAGTGGACCCCAGATTGTCAGAAATCCTTTGAAGAACTCAAGAAATATCTTGGTTCACCACCTCTTCTCAGTAGCTTGAGGTTCATAGAGACACTATACCTGTATATGGCGGTCTCAAAGAATGCCATCGGATCTGTACTAATCAAAGAAGAAAACAAAATCCAAAAGCCAGTCTATTATGTTAGTAAACTACTTTGGGATGCTGAGACAAGGTACACTCATATTGAGAAGGTGGTGTTGGCCTTGGTGATGTTAGTCCAAAAATTACGGCCTTACTTCCAGGCACATGCTGTAATAGTCCTAACTGACCAACCTATCAAATCAATCATTCATCGCCCGGAGGTATCAGAAAGGATGACCAAATGTGCCGCTGAGCTGAGTTAACATGATATTTAATATCAACCTCATTCGGCCATCAAAGCACAAATTCTAGCATATTTTCTCCTTGAATGTACTATACCAGAGGATGGTTCCATTCTAAATATTTTTGAGCAGCCAAAGCCTGAAGATTTGTGACTACTTCATTCAGATGGATCCTCCAATATGAGCAGCCGAAGCTCGAAGCTCAGCTTGGTCCTCACTAGTTCGGAGAGTGCAACCTTCGAGTACGGCATCCTCTTCTCCTTCCTAGTGTCTAATAATGAAGCGGAGTATGAAGCTTTGTTTGTCGAACTTCGGATTGCTCGTGACTTGAAGGTGAGGAGATTGAATGCATACACCGACTCCCAACTGATTGCAGGCCAAGTGTGGGAAGAATTTGAAGCTCGAAAACTAAATATGGTTTGTTATCTTCAAAAGGTACGCGACTTGTCTTCTCATTTTTCTAAACTTAAAGTCATTCAAATCCCCAAAACAGAAACCGCACGCGCCGACCTTCTATCTCACCTGGCGACTACGAATTCAATGGATCTCTAGTGAAAGTTTCACTTGGAGATCCTAAAAAAATCTAGCATCTCCAACATTAGTCGAGTGATGCAGCTTGAGGCCAAGCCTTCTTGGTTCGACCCGATCCTCAAGTACCTTAAAGAAGGATCACTTCCAGCTAAAAAAGAGGCAAGAAAGTTAAAGATGCAAACATCTCATTATGTCCTGCTCGACAACCAATTGTACAAACGATCTTTCTTCATACCATTACTCAAATGCCTTTGACAGTCAGAAGCTGATTATTCTCTTTGGAAGGTCCATAAAGGCATCTGCAGCAGTCATCTTGGCGGCCTAGCTCTATGCCATAAAGTGCTGCACCAAGGGTACTATTGGCCAACCATGCGAAAAGATTCTGATGATCTCTTGCGAACCTGTGATTCATGTCAACGACATTCAAATATCCAAAGGCTCCCTTCTGCTCACTTGACACCAATATTGTCTGCCTAGCCCTATGCTAAGTAGGGTATGGATATCCTCGGTCCTTTTTCTTTTGCTACAGGACAAAGGAAGTTTTTATTCGTAGCGGTTGATTACTTCACCAAGTAGATTGAGACCAAGGCAATCGCCCAGATAACTGAAGCTTGGGCTAGGAATTTCATATGGATATCCATTATTTATCGGTTCGGCCTTTCGTACACCATCATCACCGATAATGGCAGACAGCTTGACAATCCTAAATTTTGAGAGTTCTGTGAGGATCTTGGGCATCCATCATTGGCTTACATCGATCGAGAACCCCCAAGCCAACAGTGAGGCAGAAGTAACTAATCGAACCTTGCTGCAAGGGATCAAAGCTCGACTCAACAGGATACGTGGCAGATGGATGGATGAGCTTCATCACATTTTATGGGCTTACCGAACCACCCAGAGAGTTTCTACAAACAAAACTCCATTCAGAATGGCCTTCGGTACTGAAGCTGTCATTCATATGGAGATTGGACTACCTTCATCATGGGTGAAAAATTATTCGGAGGAGTCGAACGATGAGCAGCTCCAAACCAATCTCAACTTGATAGAAGAAGTCAGAGAAAAAGTCCAGATCCGAATGATAGCCTATCAACAAAGGATAGCTCGATATCATTCCTTCCAAGTTAAAGGAAAATCCTTCCTCCCTGGTGATCTTGTGCTCCACAAGGCATCTATCTCTAATTAAGCCATTAGAGCAAGGAAAGCTATCTCAAAACTAGAAAGGTCCCTATCAAGTTGCCGAGGTCCTTAGATCCGACACTTACAAACTTCAGGAGCTAGATGGAAAATCTATTCTCCGAACATGAAATTTAGATAATCTCCAGATATACCATAGTAGAGTATGTTTCTACTAAACTCATCCTATTTACAATTATGAGACTTTATTTTTAAAGTTGCAATGTTCATGCTTCGATTGCTTCTCCAAAAAGTTGTTATGAAGAACAGGTTTTACTCAATCATCGATCCATAGGATCCTGGACGAGCGATTCTATATACCTTGGCAGCACCAAGTAAAATATAATCTTTCTCTGAGCCTCAGCAGGACTGAGTGATTTCTCTAAACCTCAGCAGGGCTAAGCGATTCTATGTACCTTGGCAGTGCCAAGTAAAATGTAATCTTTCTCCAAGCCTCGACATGGCTGAGCTATTTCTCCGAACCTCAGCAGGCCGAGCGATCTTTTTGTATCTCGATAGGTCTGAGTGAGCCGCTTCATATCTAGAATGATCCAGGTGTAATCTCTTTGAGAGAGTATTCGTTGAGCGACAATCTCCATACCTCAATGGAGTAGGGTAAAGCCCTCTTTAACCCTCGGCATGACCGAGCCATTCATTACAGTTTTAATGAACCAAGCAAAAATTCTCAAGGAGCTTCGACATGACCGAACTACCACTGGGCATCGCCAAGGCTAAACTAAATCACCAAAATACTTGGCAAAAGCTAAAGCCCTAAACGCCTTTTGAGTTTCGTTCAATCGGGTATAGTCATCTGATATTCAGAAAAATAAGTGCCCATCCTCCTCGAAGGATAAGTGCCCTATTAGGTGTTCTTATATCTCGGCAGGCCCGAGCCATCGTCCACACCCGTTCGATTCGGAAAAACTAACATATGAACACTACAAGATTTTTGCCTTTCAGCAATAAATTTTTTTGCAATGAATTTTAAAATTCGTTGGTGAAAGTGGATATTTGCAATGAATACAAATATTCGTTGTTGAAAATTCGTAATTAATTAGAAAGGACTTTCTGTAATGAATATTTTTTGTGGTGATTAAAAATATTCGTTGCTGAATGTTTTAGCGCCACATAATATTCATTTTTGCGGGAAAATTTTTGGCACCAAAAACTTTCAGCAACGAATTACTATTTCTGCTATGAATAAATTCATTATTAAAACTCCGATTATTAGCAACAAACTTTAATTCATTGCAAAAGTTATTTTTTAAAAAAATAATAAAAAATATATTCAACAATGAATATTTTATTTTTTGCAATGAATATCTAATATAAATAAAAATTAATTAAAAAAGTTAATTAGAAGAATCGCCCTAACTACCTCTTCTTTTCATCTACGCCTTACGCGAGTGCGTGGAAAGAAGAAGGGTTAAACCCTATTTCTAAGTAGCCACAGGAGAACTTCATCGCCATCATCGTTGATCCAGGTATGCATCTCTTAATCAAACCCAACACTAGTTAAAGAGAGAAGAGGAAAACTAGGTTGAGTTATCTAGTTTTTCTTCTACCCTAGTTTTCGTTTAAAATAACCCAAACCCTAGCTTCCGAGTCCCGACGTCGTTGTGTTTTGGGGGGGGGGGGGGGGGGAATCGTGTCCAGAGAGGGGAAAGCCGGTAACCGACCGGAGGAGGTGACAGGGAGAGAAAAGGGAGCGGGGGCGGCTGGGAAAAATCATGACAGAGATTTGCGGCGGGGGGGGGGGGGGCTGAGAAGCATCGTTCCAGGGCATCTGAGAAGCTTGGGAGGGGGGGTTCTCAGTTCCAGGGAGCAGCATCGTTGGGGGGAGAAACAGGGGCCGTTCCAGGGAGCTTGGGGGGGGGGGGTTCTCAGCCGTTCCAGGGAGCTTTGGGGGGGGGGGGGACAAGAAGAAGCATCGTTGAGGGGGGAGAAACAGGGGCCGTTCCAGGGAGCTTGTTGGGGGGGGGGGGGGGGTGAAGAAGCATCGTTGGGGGGTTCCAGGGAGCTTGTTGTTTGGGAAGCATCCAGGGAGCTTGTTGGGAGGGGGGAGGAAGAAGGATCGTTGGGGTTCCAGGGAGCTTTGGGGGGGTTTGGGGAAGAAGCATCCAGAGAGCTTGTTGGGAGGGGGGAGGAAGAAGGATCGTTGGGGTTCCAGGGAGCTTTGGGGGGGGGGGTGAGAAACAGGGAGCGGGGAGAAACGGCGGGCCGATCGGAGGAGGGGGAGAGAACAGAGACGGGGGGGGGGGGGTTTGAGAAACAGGGAGCGGGGAGAAACGGCGGGCCGATCGGAGGGGGGGGGAAGCATCGTGAAAGGGGGGGGAGAAACGGCTGAGATCGTGATGGAAGAGCTGCGGGGGGGGGGGGGGGGTGGAGGGGGCCGCAAGGCAACAGGAGCTGGTTGAGGTTGAGTTGGTTCCAAGTAGCTGAGGGGGGTGGTTCCAGGGAGAAATTGTGAGAGCTGGTTGAGGTTGGGGGGGGGGGGGAAACAGGGAGCTGGGGGCTGGTTCCAGGGAGAAATCGTGAGAGCTGTTTGGTGGGGGGGGGGGGGGGGGGGGGGGAAAGTTGGTTGAGGTTGGGGGGGAAAGGAGCTGGGGCTGGTTCCAGGGAGAAATCGTGAGAGCTGGTTGAGGTTGTTGTGGGGGGAGGCAAGGCAACAGGAGCTGGTTGAGGTTGATTTGGTTCCAAGTAGATACTAAAGGAATGTGCAGTTTTTCTCATCCAAATTAACAATGAATGAAATGCACAATACTGATCAGAATCATTGTCTGAAATTTGTTGTTATGGACTTGATATTCCTTGGAATTATTGGAATTGCTTTAAAATATTGGATATGCAAGTTTATTGTTGAAATGGATTTAAATTGTTAATGTGTTGATTTTTTGATATGTAATCGCTAATTTAATTTTCTTCTAGGATGATTGGGATATTGATCTGACAGATAAAAGGATAAGAGATATTATTGACAAGCAATTAAACGAGGCTTGGAAGCAACAAAAGCACAGGTTTTATGCTTGGTACTTGCAAAAGGAGATGGACAAGCTCTCAGATGCAGATGCTTACGCAAAGCCTCATCCATATTGTAAACCTGAAGATTGGAAGTTCTTAGTCAAAAATTGGAGGTCAAAAGAATGGCAGGTATGATTATTTGATTACATTGTTTTATTGAGTCATGAATTTCTTATGTGTTCATTTGCTAGATTTTCATGCTTCAAAGTTATTAGTTATCTCTTTTTTTATTATAGGAAAGGCGAGAGAAGAATATTAAGAACCTCCGCAATAGAAAGACAAAGACTAAGAATGGATCAGTGACAACAGCAAACCATCATGTTCGTCGCAATAGGAATGTCGCTGTTGATAATATCAAAAGTTGGAAGGAGCTTCGTCATGACGAGAAGACAGACAAGTGGACATCCGACATATGTCGAGACCAATATGTAAGTATTTAATTCTAAATTATGATGTTTTGTCCATATTATTGTTATGGAAATGATATCTTTTTTTTCATTTCATATTTTTCTCTGATAGGCCCAGATGATGACATATAAGAATGACTCAGAGAACCAGCTCACTGACCTTCAAATTATGGAGAAGGTTTTGGGGCCTCGATCAGCATATGCTCCAGGATGGTCGCGTATTCAAACTAGTCGTCAATTAGGGGAGAGACAGTTTGTTGAATCTTCTACGATCCACAATGTCGATCGACCCTCTTATGATGAGCTTGTTCAGCAGCTTCAGCAAGCCAACGAAAAGATCGGCACCATGTCCTCAGTGCTAGAGAATGTTATGGCCCGCATGACTGCGATTGAGACTTCACAGGTTACATCGTCGAGCAACCCTCCACCTTCATCTTCCACTGACATCTTGGATGAGAGAGATTGAGTTGTATCTTCCACTGACATCTTGGATGAGAGAGATTGAGTTGTCTATGCATTGTTCACTCTTTTATCTTTTTTTTAAGCTGATATCAAATACTTTACTTTGGTTTAAAACATTTCGATTGTATTTTGGATTTTGGACTTTGTTGATGTATTTATTAATGCTATTTAGTTTCATGAACTTTAATTTAGAGTCATTCGTAACTAATTTGGCTTTCCACAATGAATTTAATATTAGGAACAAGTTATAATTGCAATAATTTTAAATGAATTTGCAATGAAAATAAAATTATTTAGCAACGATCTCTTTTCCGCAATGAATATAAGTTCATTGCAGAAACTCATATTCAGTAACAAATTTGACTAAAAAAACATTCGTTGCAGCAAACATTTAGCAACGAATTTTGTTTCAGCAACCAAAATAAATTTGTTGCAGAAACTCGACTTCAGTAACGAATTATCGTATTTTTTTTGAAAGTAGTAGCAACGAATTTTCTAGATTCCGCAACGAAATGTTTTCATTGCAAAAGATAGACTTTCTGTAACGAATTGTATTCGTTGCTAAAAGTAGTGATTTGAGCTTCAGCAACCAACTTTCTGTAACAAATCGTAACGAATATAAATTCATTGCGAAAAGTTTTCCGCAACGATTTTAGCACTTTCAGCAATGACAAAAATTCATTGTTGAAAGCTAAAAATCTTGTAGTGGAACAATTTATGTGTCAAAATGATACAAAGACATCGGTATGTCAGAATAACTAACGCTTAGCAAAAAAGGAAATAAAACAGCAGAAGAAGACAAGTAATTGAAAGTCATTTTATTTATTATAATAAATTACAAATATAGGAGATTACAAATGCATTACATCACAGAAAATTCTAGAAAATACTTGAACAAACCAAGTTTGGCGATTTACGTTGCATTGATGGGGCTTCAGCTCCAAAAAGAGAAATCGAAAAAGAGAACTTTGTTGAGCTGCGGTCCCCAAAACAAAGGGCAAAGATACGGAAAGAGGCCTAAGGGCACTTACCTTTGGCCTTCTTTCTCCTTGGAAGCCATCCCATGGACCTTTAGTTGGATAAACTGAGGAATCCAAAATGGCACCCATTTAAGGTTACCATGGTTGACGAACGGCCTATGGAAGCCGAGGCCCATAAAAATTGCATTCCCTGTATGGCCTTTATGTCTCCATAATGGATGGATAGGGCCAAGTGGAAAGCACCGGCATGCACTTCCATATGATCTCTATTCCTCTTCTGCGCTTCGCATATGACCTCCATGACTCCTCTCTTGGGGATGGCTTGCTTTTCGACAACTTCTTCATCATCTCAACCATCAAGGCCAAGCCAAATCTCGAAAGAAAAATCGGACTAATGATTTTCAGTTTCGACATGGGAATGAACTCATAGATCTCTTCTTGCTCTCAGAATATGAAAACTTTTTGGATATGCTCAAGCATCCTTTGCTCTTCTCTTTTTATAAACGGTGAACGGAGGGCAATTATCAATAAAAGGGAGAGTTTCGAAACTCAAGGCGTAATGATCGCACCACGGTTAATTCATCAAGATCATGTGTCAATGTCCTATTGGAACTCGATACTCCACATGGTATATCGAAAAACTCTCCCCGCATGACAATAAATGGCAAGAGATCTCCTCTTGATCTTGGATTAGAGGACTTAAATGCAAGTTGCTATTTTTGGTACGAATGAGCCTGGGGAAGCCTATGCGGAAAATGTGCAGCCCCATAGCAATCAGTTACTTGACGTATACGAAAAGCAAAGCTGCATCGAAAAAGATAATGCATTAACAACAAATTAAATGCCTTGAGAAAAATAAAATGCTGCTTGACAAAAGCCGAGCTATCTCTTTTGCCTCGGCAAAAGCTGAGCTATCTCCTTTGCTTCGGCCAAAGCCGAGCTACTTCCTTTGCTTCGACAAAAGCCGAGCTATCTACTTTGTTTTTAGCAAGAGCCGAGCTATTTTCCATTCTTACAAATTTATTCAAATTAGTCTCAGCGAGACCGAGCAATCCCTTCTATCTCAGCAAAGTTATCAAAAGATTCTTCGAACTCTAGTAGAGCCAATTTATTTACTCGATCTGACTATAAACTAAGCTTAGACAAGTCACAGATGAGCTAAAAAGGGTCGTTATGACACGCAATGCCTAAACAATGGGAAATGTGTAAAAAACAAAGATTTATTCATATTGATATTACAAAGTGAGGCTCTGCTAAGACTCCTCGGTTACAAAAAGGGAAAGATTACGAAAGTAGACTTCATGACTTAGGTTCAGCCTCGGAGGCAACTTCAGTAGCACTTGGAGAGGGCTGACTTGGTTCACCCACTTTGAATGTGGTCGGGCGGGAAGCCTCGGGTTCTTTGGCAATGCGCTGAGGACTTTCTCCCCCTCAGCTAGCTATCTCTGAATCCATGACTCGGCTTGTGCTGAGAACAGCTTTGAAGTTAATGTTCGGGATCTCCTCATACTCAGCTTCAACAGATAGCTCAGTCCTCGGTGTACGAGCGTCATAGTACTCAGCTTCCAAAAAGGAGAGGTCTAACTCCGGATATGTTTTAGAAATCTTCGTTCATGTTTCCTCCTCTCCAAACTGAAATACATCAGCACAGGTTGCCTTGTGCTCATTCAAAATTGAGCGAAGTTTCTATACTCTTCTACCGCCATAGCATCATGCCTGTTGGCCTCAACAACTTGACCATCGAGTTCGAAGCACCTTTGATGACTCGATACCAACTCCGCTCTTAAAGCCCTTAATTGGTTATGGGCTTTTGACGCCATCTTGCTCACCTGAAGATACAAAGTCAATCAGATTAATGGCAATTAAAAGGGAAAAACATGAGAAGAAGTAGGGAAATGCCATACTTCCTCTTTCCGCTGAGCCATTTTCGTATTCAACTCTTGAATCTTATCATGAGCCTTTAATTTATCCTCCTTGTATTGATACATCCTTCCCTTGATATTGTCAATCCTCAATTGTTTCTCCTTGATTTCTCGCTCAGGCTGGGATAGGTCGGTAGTAAGTTTGGCAATCTGGTCTCGGTGCCACTTGGATCTATCCTCCTCTTCAGCAAGCCTTCTATTCAAAGTGTTCCTTTCCTCGGCGAAACTCCTATTTAGGTCGTTCCACCTCTCATTGAAGCATCTTTTCAAAGCCTCCATCTCTTAGGCATACTCGGACCTACATTTCAATAATTCTAACCAAGCCATATTGGCCAATTCGCGAGCTCCCTTAAGCTCATTGATTTCGGCTTGGAATTTCGTTGTAAAGATATGTTCCACCTTTTTTGAATTTGCCAACTTTTCCTGGGCCAGCAGTAAGGCCTTGGATATCTCATTGACCGATTCCGCCCTTTCCCGAAGAGCAGCGACCTCCTTCCTAGCTTGGGCGCATGCTCCTCATTATGACAGTGCTCTGCAAATGAACCTCCGGTAGTAAGATCCGACTAAATTACTTTACGAAAGTGAAATGCCTTGATATCTCTACTTATCCGGGAGGTGTATGCTAATGCTATCTTGGTAAGAGAGTGATTATCAATTTTGTGGAGAAGTTCGATATCCCTCAGTATGCCAGCTTACCCGAATGCTACGACGACAAGGTCCTCTTTAGCCAAGGAACCATCCCTCTCATATAATATAGATCGCATTAGAGTAGCCAACATCTCCTCAACATCTAGATTAGGCATAAGCGAATTCACAGCCAGGGGATTAATTTGTGGGTTCTCTGTCCGAGGAACCCCAATTCACCTCACCTCTTCGACCAGAGCCTCGGTATGGGATACTTCGGCCTGAGAAATTTTGGCCTGCTTGCCCTTCCTCCCGATGTTTCTACCGGACGAACCTCACTCTAGGCTTCCTCCTCGTTCGAGGACTCCCCTTGATTCACAGGTATCCGCTCCGTTTCCTCCAGCCTCTTTTGTACCTCAGCTTCTCCTTCAACCTCCCTTGGTTATTCAGGAAGGAGCCCCCCAGCATAATGCCCTTCCTGTGCCTCGGCGTCTACATCAACTTCCCTCGCCCCCTCGGTCGGGGCTAAGGGTTCTTCTTCATGAACAGAGGGTGCTTTTGGGCTACTAACCCCCTCAAGGCGCAACTCTTTGCCTTCAAGCAGAGAAACTATAGAACCGATCAGCGGCATCCCATCAGAGTCATCTAGTATCACCATTACTTATGGGTGGAAAGCTCTGACGATTCCTTCTAAACTTTCTTCAACCACCTGCCCCTCCTCTACTATTGGTTCCCCCTTTGATGGGGGAGACTTCTCTCTCACTACTGACACTCCCGTCTCCTTCTTCTTCAACGTGGAGGATTGCCGGCCAGTCTTGGTTCGCTTCGCCTCCTTTGAACATGGTTTAGGAAGATGGGGTTTTTCTTGGACTTGTACCTTTTTCCAGAACTGGTTTTTCTCTGGCGCTTGTCCAGCTCCCATTCACATGAGTCGTGAACTCCGACCTATCAGTTGTAGATACAACAGACGATAATTTAGTCTATAGTGAAATTGCTAAGATATAATTAGCATTGGAAGGGGGGCAAGAGCTTACTCTGGAGATCGACAAGGCTAAGCCCGATGGAAAAAGGGCATCTTCCACCAAGAGAACGCTGGTTGAGAATACTCGACCACTACAAAGGGTGATCAAATCTTCTCTCTCTCGCTCTGACAACTCTGTGTGTGCATTCAAATCCTTAACATAGCTCATCTATACTTGGGGGAAATCTGAACCGGTGTTCTCTTCGGCAATGAAAAACCTAGATTTCCATTCCTTTATGGAGGATGGGGTCTTCAATATCATCTTGAATGACTTCCGAGGTCCAATATAGGGCCACTCAGAGCTCTTTCTAGAGACCAGGCTGTAACAAATCCTGAACATAGGAAGCGTCGTCTCACCCCGATACGACTGCACATCGATATGAATTCGATGATGTTGCGCCAACTGTTCGGAGCCACCATCGTTAGACATATGTTGCAAAATCTCATTATCTCCTTCACCAATGGATGAAGGGAGAACCGAAAACCCACCCTCAACCTCTTTTCGTAAAAGAAGACCCCAAACTCCAGTTAATTTGAGACCCTCTGCTTAGGTTTCGGAGATTGTAGAATAATGTCCCAAGGAATCATATACCTTCAGCGGACTCTATCCAAATTTCTGAGGTCATCACGGAGACCATATCGCTTGGGTTTTTCATATTTTTGAGTTGGGAGGGATAAGCTTCAAACGGGATCACAGAAGCTTTGAGAGATGAATCTTTGGAGAAGAAACAAAGAAACATTGTAGCAAGAAATAACGCCGCCCGACCCCTTTTTAAACTGCCCTAACATAAGGGCAGGTTATTAACGAGAAGGATCCCCAAACGCCCAGACTGCCTGCATGGATGCCATAAGCATAAGGATTTGCCGCGTATTGCCTCCCCAATCATCGTTTGCGAGATACAAAGGTCCCATTTGTGCACCTCTTCAAATTCAAATCCTTCCGTCCAAATAAAGCCACCTAAAACTCTACTCCTTATGCCCGAACCTGCGCTTCGAACTTGGGAGTGGGGGCATATGATAAGGGATAAAATCATCATCGCATTAATATCCGTGCATGTGACAGAAAAGGTTAGGATCGTTTTCGATTTTCACCCGCTAGATGTCACATGTAGGAAAAGACAAAATCACCATACTTTGGCAGGTTCGAAGTACCCTCATATACTTCGGCTGGACCGAGCTACCCTTATACCTTGGCAGGTTCGAGGTACCCTCCTATACTTCGGCCGGACCAAGCTACCCTTATACCTCGTCAAGTTCAAGATGCCCTCCTATACTTCGACCGGACCGAGCTACCCTTATACTTCAGCATGTTCGAGATATCTTCCTATACTTCGGTCAGACCGAGCTCTCCTTATACCTCGGCAGGTCCGAGGTACCCTCCTATTCTTATGCTAGACCAAGCTATTCCTATGCTTCGGCCATACTAAGTCGCATTTATCCCTTGGCAGAATGGGGATATTCTTGAACCTTTGCAGAAACAAGCTACCTCCACAAGTGCACTTGCTACTTATCGTCACGATGAATGGCTCCGATCACCTAATTTCCAAAGTGATTTCCTCAAAGAGCCAAGTGTGAAAAATTAACGAAAGTTCAAATCCATGATTTTCTGGCAAGATTTCAGCCACGTTGGTCCCCAACCGTCCTGAGAGGGAAATAAAGCCAATAATGCCAAATATAGTCTAGAGTCTATAAATAGCCGAATCTCAAAGCACCCACTAGATTTCATAGCCGTTGATCCTCTAACAAACATGATTCGAATCTCACCGGCCTCGTAACAAACCTGATTCGAATCAGAGTCAAATCATTCTGATTTCCCACCTCCCAAGACATGAGGAATTAGGTGAGCAACTCACCAATATTCAAACAGTCTATAAATACCTTTCTCAAAAAAATTTCAGATGCGCTCACTTTCTCACTAAAAAACTGATTGAAGCTTAAGCAGCATTCAGAGCTCTTGAGAGGCTATTTTGGAGGGACTCTTATGTAAAAGCCTTTTCCTAATATATGCTTGTTGTGAATATCCATTAACTTGGGCATCGAAGGGTCTTCAGCATGGGCCACCCCCAATGTTTCCTGAGAAATGATTGTCTTGCAGATTCGTCTGAGTGAAAGATCGACACTCAGATCCGGAGGCGGACCGCATCCGAGTTGGAGAGCGAATTTTTACAGTAATAATTATAATTTAAATATTTAGGATTAGAATTTAAAGTGAATTTTTTAAAAAAAGTATGTATTGAATTAGGGGTTTAACGGCACCCCTAATTCGAATAATGCTAACGCGACGCCAGCCTGGACTTTTTTTAAAAATAAAAATAAAAAACACTAACGTTCAACGGTAGAGATCTTTCCGGAACCGCCGGTACGTTTTCCAGAGCGGTCTACCCGCTTCGCCTTGCGAACACGGGAGGTAATCCAACAAGCCATCTCAACCGCACCTTTGGTGCACCAAAGACCATCAAACCCCACCGCATGGGCGTAAGACTAGTCAAATGGACGGTCTGGATCGATTAAACTGGTCACTACACGATTGAATTACGTATCAGACTCACACATAAGTGCTTACCGCTCAAAGCGCTTCCATTCGAGGGTTCTAGAAAAAGCCACGCATCTGTCGCCTATATCTAGGCCTTCTCCCAGTCCGCCCCCACAGAAAGAAGACCCCAAAAAAAGGAGCAGAATTTAGACGCTCGATCCAGAGAGCTCCCCGAAGGGACTCGGGACCTCTCGTATCGGAGCTCCGAGGCTCCCAACAGGTACGCTAGAAACCCCACTTTTATTCGTCTCCTCTCTAGATCTGCTTGGTTTTTAATCTCAGAACCCTAATTTCTCCCGACACTTCGATCGATCGAGACCCAAAACCCTAATATTTGTCCGTTGGTTCTGTTCGCCGTTTTGGACGTTCTTTTTTTTGAATTCTCTATCAGAGCATGGATCGTCTGAAGCACTATTTCCGTCGATGCTGGGTTTATTCCGTAATCGGATAAAATATCTTGTTTTTTGCGAGCATTTACTTGCCCAGTCGTTGCTTTTTGTGCGAAATCCTTGCTTTTTAAGGATAATATGATTAACACTTAATTATTTTTTTAATTTCTCAATGCTCAGATCTCCTCGTTTTTCTATTGGAGATCGCGATAAACCAGGAAAAAGATGAGCGTTGTCGGGTTCGATGTCGGAAACGAGAGCTGCATTGTTGCAGTCGCTCGGCAACGCGGCATCGATGTTGTTCTTAACGATGAGTCCAAGCGAGAGACTCCAGCGATCGTGTGCTTCGGTGAGAAGCAGCGGTTCATTGGTACTGCCGGGGCTGCGTCCTCTATGATGAATCCCAAGAACTCTGTATCCCAGATAAAGCGTCTTCTGGGCCGGAAATTCTCTGATCCTGAGCTCCAGAGGGACCTACAGTCGCTCCCCTTCTTGGTAACGGAAGGCCCCGATGGGTTCCCTCTGATCCATACTAGGTACCTCGGGGAACAGAGAGCCTTTACTCCGACCCAAGTCCTGGCAATGGTTCTTTCTAATCTGAAGAGCATTGCTGAGAAGAATCTCAATGCAGCAGTTGTGGATTGCTGCATTGGCATCCCAGTTTATTTCACCGATCTCCAGCGAAGAGCTGTCATGGATGCTGCTACTATTGCCGGATTGCATCCTCTCCAGTTGTTCCACGAGACCACGGCGACTGCTTTGGCTTATGGTATTTATAGACAGACTTGCCTGAAAATGACCAACTTAATGTGGCCTTTGTCGATGTTGGTCATGCAAGCATGCAGGTATGTGTTGCTGGCTATAAGAAGGGACAACTGAAGATTTTGGCCCATTCTTATGATCGGTCTCTTGGAGGGAGAGATTTTGATGAGGTCCTCTTTAAGCATTTTGCTGCTAAGTTCAAGGAGGAGTACAAGATTGATGTTTACCAGAATGCTCGTGCCTGCCTTAGACTAAGGGTAGCATGTGAGAAGCTGAAGAAGATGCTGAGTGCAAACCCAGAAGCGCCGTTGAATATTGAGTGCTTGATGGATGAGAAGGATGTGAGGGGTTACATTAAGAGGGAGGAGTTTGAGCAGATCAGTGTCCCAATATTGCAGCGTGTTAAGGGACCATTGGAGAAGGCGCTTCTGGAAGCTGGACTGACAACAAAAAATATTCATGCGGTTGAGGTTATTGGATCAGGTTCTCGGGTTCCAGCTATTATTAAGATTTTGACACAGTTTTTTAGACAAGAGCCTAGACGTACCATGAATGCAAGCGAGTGTGTTGCCCGGGGCTGTGCCCTTCAATGTGCCATTCTGAGCCCCACATTCAAAGTGCGGGAATTTCAGGTATCATGTTTTTTTTGCCAGTTAATTTCATATAATTCCATATGTATGTGTGCTTGACTTTATATATTTTGAAAGCTATGCACTGTAAGTTCTAGTTTTCTTATGCGTGCATGCATGAGAGTTCAGTGTGGCATTGCATCTGTAAGTGCAGTTTGATGGTTCTTTCTTTCCCTGTCTTTTTAAGTTATTAACCAATAACTGTTATATAGAATCTGTTTATTGTGTTGTTGGAGTTTATATCCTGTTATTTCTTTGAAGTTAAGTTTGGAATTTAAATTGATCAAAATTGAAATTGATATGGCATCCCAAGGAACTTCTCATTGTTCTTACACATTGGGGTCAGTGTGAAATCTCGAGGTCAGGCTAGAAGGGCAACTGGCCTTTTTTCCTTCTAGGAGTTGACAATGATGTATTAGCTAGCTTTTGTAAGATTGATCTAGTGGGTGCATGTCATTTTTACTTCAAGGCCTTCTTCTTCTCTATGGTAAAAAAAATTGGTTTTGTCTTCGAAGAATTAGCTACGTGCCGAAAGAAGACTCATTTTATACTTCAAATTCTGTAATTTTTGAAAACTTATCCTCGTTGTTTGGTGGCAGAACTGTTAGGTAAGGCCATCTAATTTATTTAGGCAGGGTGTGTCTGCTCCTATTAACATTAGTGAGAAAACCAGCTAAGATTAACTTACTTTTGAGGGATAAATTTTACCATGGTGTGTATATTTTTATAGATCAAGGTGTTTATAGCGAGCTCCATATGGGTGTTCTGTTAGCTTAGTCATTTCCTGCATTTAATAAAATAGCCTTAACTATATTTGCTTGTGATTGTGTCTAGACATATTTATCTTAGGTGAGCTTATATTATTCTGGCCTAATACTTTTTTTGTTAGCTCTTAGTGGCCTAATTCATTCATTCGGGCCAGTTAGCAATTCAGCATTCCTTTTGTTATGTGAATGACTAATCTATTCTGTTTCTGGTAGTTCCTAGCCAACCCTTGTGGACAATGGTATTTTGCATCCGATATCATCTCTAATACCTATAGCCATGATCCGATGTTAGAGTTTGATTGCTAGTGTGCTACTTTTATTTATATGTTTATTTAAAATTTATTGTATGGGATTTTTAGTTCTGTCCTTTGCTTTGCTGTTTATTGCCGTGTTCTTGTCCCACGATATACTGACTGAGCCATGTCTCATTTGTTATCCCTTCGTACAAATACACGACAATATTATTGACTTTATCCATGTCTGAAGGTTCATGATAGCTACCCTTTCCCAATTGCCTTGTCGTGGAAAGGATCTGCCCCAGATTCGCAGGATGGAGCAATAGAAAACCAGCAGAGTTCAATTGTATATCCAAAAGGAAATTCAATTCCCAGTGTCAAAGCTCTTACATTTTACAGATCTACTACATTTACAGTTGATGTGATGTATGCTGATGTGGGTGATTTGCAAGTTCCAGCAAAGATTAGCTCATACACGGTAACTAATGATGCACTGTGATTCGCTTATATAATGTTATTTTTTTTTATGTAATATGACCATAGCATTTTGTTCTTCATGAAAATTGTGGACTCTGTGGGACACAGATTGGTCCATTTCAATCCAGTACAGGTGAGCGAGCTAAATTGAAAGTCAAAGTTCGTTTGAATCTTCACGGGATTGTTTCTATTGAGTCAACGACTGTAAGTCTGCAAGAAGTCATACATAAATTATCTACAATTTAGTATCTTCTTCCTCCTTCGACTCTATGTTCTGACAACATAATTTTGTGTTCTGCAGATGTTGGAGGAGGAAGAAGTTGAAGTTCCTGTATCAGCTGCAAAGGAGCCACCACAGGAGGCTACCAAGATGGACATGGATGAAACAAGTGACTCATCTAGAAATGAAAATGATGTAAATATGCAGGATAGTAAAACTGGAACAGAAGATAACTCTGGTGCTGGTGTTGAAAATGGTGCGCCAGAGGGTGAAGAAAAGCCTGTGCAGATGGAAACTGATGCCAAGGTTTGAAAATCATCAGCTACTTGTTTTTTCAATATTCTTATAGCTTGGATTGGAATATTGCTCTCTATAAGTTATTTTATACTTCCTTACCCCATTTATTAGGCAACATTTTTTTTTTGACACTTGGATTGACATATTTGTATTATTAATCATGTATGCATACCTAGTTGGAGTCTGTTTTTTTGTCCTCTAGTTTTGAAGATAGAATTGTACTTATTATAAGTTTCTAGTTTTGAAGGTAAAATTGCACTTATTACAAGTTTTGAACAGGCAGAACTATTTTTCTGTTCTCTGGTTTCAACTTTCAAGTCAGTTGGCTGGGAAAAAGCCAGTCCATTCTAGGGATTTCTGTGGTTATAGGGCCGGGATGGGCTTCATATATTTCTTGTTTTTTAAGGATAATCATAGGCTTTTCTAAAGAAGTTGATTGTTGACTTAACTAGCCGAAAATTCTGGAAAGTTCTTTGTTGTAGTGTTTGTGTTGAGCTCTTTAATTTTTAGTCTTAGTTTGTAGCCTTTCCTCTGTGAGCTTTCTTACATTGTGCCTTGTCATATTTGTGGCAGCTTGGTCTTTTCTGAATGACACTTTCCTAAGCTTTTCTCTTTGGTCTTTCTTGCTTAGTGTGCCATCTATTTTTCTACTGTTCTCCCTTTTGACATTCCGAATCCTTTCGGTTTTTTATCATCAATTTTCATGGGAAAGCTGCATAAGAGTCTAAGTTGTAACATTGGCATATGCAATGCATGTGAGAAGCAGCTTGTGGTCCATAGGAAGGGGGAGAAGTGGTAGTTGGTTAAGCAATCATGATTGTTTATCATGGATGATTCCGTGTTGTCCTTTTGATAATCTTGTGAGATTCTAGTTTCTTTAGAGTTTCGCTTCTAGTTGAAGTTCGAGCCTTCAGCTTTGATTTGTGATGCATGGCTTTCTTTGATCACATATTCAATAATTATGTATCCGTGTTAGTGACTGTCCACCTTTGTGTTATCTTCTATATTAAATTGGAATTCCCTTGATGCTTCTGTCTGCAAGGCTTCAGTTTGCTCAGCACCATTCTTTTCTCGAATTATACCCTTCATTTGCCCCTTTGATTCTATGCTTGAGCTCCACCTACATCCAGGTGTAAGGCATGTTGAGAATTCTGGTATATTACATAAGAGGATCTTAGCATTACAAAATGTACTTATTTCTTCCCGGTTGAGTT
The DNA here is from genome assembly GCA_900491605.1 of Calamus simplicifolius. Classification (NCBI taxonomy): domain Eukaryota; kingdom Viridiplantae; phylum Streptophyta; class Magnoliopsida; order Arecales; family Arecaceae; genus Calamus; species Calamus simplicifolius. The sequence continues at coordinate 136,320 of UESW01001607.1, read as the reverse complement.
TAAAGGTAGAATGCTAACCATTGATAATAATATCAATGGTTGATTGACTTTGCAAATCATCTATGATAATTAAATTGTATACGGGCTATCTATTAGATTACAATGGTTATATCCCAAATTTTTCATGATATATAGAAAAATTTTGTTATTTGGGTTGGGGATACTTACTGACCTTTGCAGGCTTTTTTTTTTTTCTGAGCGTTTTTAATTGTTTATATTTTTGCATGGGCTTATAATGGTTATAAATAATTCCCAAGTTTTCATGATGTATAAAACAATTTTGTTATTTTTGTTGTAAATGTTTACTGACCTTTGTAGGCCTTTTTTTTGGGCATCTTTAATTGTTTGTCTTTGTATGGGCTTTATACAATAATATAGCACACCATATAACATTTTTTCTTTTCATATATTTGTTTAAACTCTCACAAATTAAAGATCAGCTTTTTACGACGTTTGCATATTATCAATTTGTTCATCTTTTATTTTAGAGTTAAACAGGATTTTAGCAATATCTTTTCTTTTAAATAAATCTTTTATTTTATGTTGTGATCAGCGGACAACATTCTATGCATGCCTTTTCTGCACTTTCTCTTAAATCTTTTCTTACGTTGCAAAACTAAAAATGTTCTGAGGATCTTTAACCACAGCTGACAATGATTAAATTGTATCACATTGATGCTCATATTTATTTATATACGTCAGATATTTTAATATTTCCTGTACGACTTAAAAGCTTTGTAATTGAATTGAATTGGCCAGCAATTGATATTTTGTGGATGTTTTCTACTCATGCTTTGTAAATTCTAGGAACTTTAATTACCTACAGGGGGAGAAAAATAGAAATTCTGTGCATATCTTATGCTATGCTATAATATGTGTTTTTTATGGCCCGACTTCAGTGAGCTCATTGTGTTAGTTCTTAACAAAAATGAAGATGATATCTGAGATATGTTTAGTCTCTTCCCTTCCTATGCGATGCTACCATTACAATATATATGTTTCTCTCCCTGTGTATGTCCAACAGATGTTGTAATTTGACTGCCCTAATAGAAGATTTTGCAATATCTGACAGTAACAGTAATAAACCCACAGTATCTGATTCTCTCCGTGTTTGTCCAGCTGATGTTGTAATTTGACTGCCCTAATATAAGATTTTGCAATATCTGACAGTAAGAGTAATAAACCCACAATACCTGACACTAACAGTAATAAACTTTTGTGGGGTGCTATATATATGTTTTTCAGATGTACTTTACATGAAACCCTTGTAACTTCAAATTGCATCCCTTTTTTGCATGTCAAAGCACATCTGAAAAATTATCAATTGCTCATATAATGTTGGTCTTTCAGGTTGAGGTTCCAAAAAAGAAGGTGAAGAAAACAAATGTTCCAGTTTCTGAACTGATTTATGGTGGAATGCCGACCGAGGATTTGCAAAAAGCTGTAGAGAGGGAGTTTGAAATGGCTCTTCAGGACAGGGTAATGGAAGAAACCAAAGACAAAAAGAATGCTGTGGAAGCATATGTTTATGACATGCGAAACAAGGTATATGTCATCCATTCTAGAGCTTTTCATATTATGTTGCCATTATTAATCTACATGGTCTGACATCAGTACTGTCTAATATTTGTTTTCAGCTTTATGATAAGTATCAGGATTTTGTAACAACAATGGAGAAGGATGAATTCATTGCAAAGCTTCAGGAAGTTGAGGATTGGTTGTATGAAGATGGCGAGGATGAAACAAAGGGTGTTTATGTTGCTAAGCTTGAGGAACTCGAAAAGGTAAGTCATTCTGCTTTCTTGGTTTTTGTTGTGTCAGGCTCAGGTGTTAGGTGCATCTAATAAGGGCTGTCTGCATGCAGCAAGGTACCCCTATTGAAGAACGGTACAAGGAGTGGACCGAGAGAGGTCCAGCTATTGATCAACTTGTTTATTGTATCAGCAGTTTTAGAGAAGCTGCCTTGTCCAAAGATCTTAAATTTGATCACATTGACATAGCAGATAAGCAGAAGGTATTGTGTTACACCCATGTTGGATTTCAATCTTTTGCAATGTTTATGTTTATGATCTGTTTGCCAAAAATTGTTTAACCTTTTTTTTTTACCCTATTGTGGTCTTTTGCTATCAACATTCCATTAGAAAATGTCTAAAAGTTGTTTAGCCTTCAAATTTGGAATGTTTGCCGTGCTTTTGTTAGAGCCATCCATGTATGGATATCCAGTGTCCCTCCTTGCATGTTTTGGTCAGTGGGCACACTCAACTGGGATTTTGGTTGTTAAATTCTCATTCACCTAGAGTTTACATCATCTCCAGAATCACTTATGCTGTAACACGAACTTATCAACCAATTGTTTAATATACTCTTTCATCACTAGCTGGCATATACATGCAATATATCTCCTGCAGTTCTTGAGCTGAATTTGATAGGAATAATGGCTGCTAAGATTTGTTTATATAAATTTTGTAGAAATTCTGTGGCCATGTGCTTATTTATTAATCATTTATTTTAGGTTGTTAATGAATGTGCCGAAGCAGAAAACTGGTTAAGAGAGAAAAAGCAGCAGCAGGATGCTTTGCCCAAGCATGCCACTCCTATTCTTCTTTCTGCAGACGTGAAGAGAAAAGCTGAAACACTGGACAGGTAATAATTTAGGGCTCATTTGGTATTGTTTTTGTTTTCTGTTTCTGTCTTCAAAAGCTGGGTAAGGAAAAGCGATGAACTAGGCTGGATTTTTATGACCAAACCCCTTTGTGTTTTTAAATTGTTTGTAAAAGTCTTTAGATTTGTTTGTAGTGAATTTGTTTTGCTGCGGAAAGGAGGTAAAAAAATGAAGACAACAAATAGCAATTGTTTTGTGCAAATGCCATCTTCATGTGGTATTTCATTGATTTATAGAGAAACAAAAAATAAAAACAATAATAGTACCAAACAGCCCCCACTATATTTTGTCAGGTTGATCGTGCAGCCATGTGTTTGAAATTAAAATTATTAATGAAACAGTGTTCCTTTGTGACTCATGATGGAGTGGAATCATTGGCAACTTGATCTAGAAATGGTCATCTGAATCCTCCTTTGACGTTGTTGAACTCTGAATTAGAATTTGGCGGTTGTGATCTCTATTGCTTTGAAATGAGAGAAGTTAGTGTAGCATCTCAAGTGTGTCATTTGTTTGTTGGCTAACTGCAAACATTTCTTGCGCAGGTTTTGCAAGCCAATAATGACTAAACCAAGGCCTCCTCCAGCCAAGCCTCAGACCCCACCTCCAGCTGAGACAGCAGCACAACCTGAAGCCGCTGAGCAGCAGCCTCAAGGAGATGGTTCATCCGGGGAGCAAATGGCTGACGAAAGTGGTCAGGCACCGCCCACTGCCCCCGAGCACATGGACACAGAAAAATCAGAGGGTGTCACAAATCCTGCAGCATGAAAACATTTGAGTGATCATGTGGATTACGTTACATAGAAGCTTTGCTTGTCTCAATGCTATCGTTTTCATCTGGTCTCTTGCCTTCGATAGGCGCGAGGGTCGGGTTTCTCCATTGGTGATCGAATATGTGTTTTAATATTTAAATCCTTCCTATTTTGAACTAGTGATCCGAAATCCGGTTTTTAGAAGGTGGTTTACGGGAAGAAGGAATCTATTGACATTCTGATGGATTTACTTTCTTTTGTTTGGGAAATCCAGTTTCTTTTGATGCATTTGCTTGCTTGTGTTTTGGTCTCTTTGCTTCATCTACTTGGTTGTCTGAATTGGGGCTTCGGGGTATGTCGAGACATGCTTCAGAAATGACTCTTCTAACTTGTTCAAGTGCTCCTGATGGTTTTTTTGTTGAACAATCTGATGCCAGACAGCAGAAAGGCTATGCCCGATTAAGTTTGCGCCATCTTCTCTAAGTTGATGTTTTCTTTAGCAGCTAGCAATGGTCGCTGTTCAATATTTATTTGAATGCGAAGCTAAGTCGCGCACGCACTGAGCGAAACTACGACCGGGCTTTCAGCCTGCAAGATAAGGTTGCTTTTCCGCTCAAGTTCGTAGCGTGATCTGTGCAAATAGTCATAGGCTTGGATGCTGATGCTGGGATTTGTAAGACTATGATATCATGCTGTTAATGCCTCCAAACAAAGGAGGAACAAGACTACAAATATAGCTAAGCCATTGGGAAACAAAAACAAGAAAAAGGAAAAAAAAATACATCTGTAAAATTAGTAGGCAATCTTCTCGAAGACATAGCTGATCCAAATAGGATCTAAAACATTAACCAAAAAAATCCAAATAGGATCTAAAACATTAACCGAAAAAGGAGCCTTACGGAGCGGTGTTAAATGCCTTAACTGTTGCCAATTGGTACCTAGGGTGGGAATGGGCCGGGAGACGTCCCATGGGCCAGCCAAAGTTTGATAAAAAAATCTGGCTGGGCCAAAGTTTTCCAAAAATTTTTAACCCATTAAAATTTTGGATCGGGCTCAAATTTAAGAAAAACAAAGCACAATAATTAATATACGTGCGTGTGCACGCATGTGTGTTTTAATATAAAATCTATTTGATAAATATGAAAACACCTGCAGGTAAGCAGTAGGAATAAAACCTGAGAGTTAGTGGGCACAACTTTAACCACCCAGTTTTGGTTGTTTTATAAAATGTATAATATTAAATATATTATGTAACTATTATATATAATTGGGGCCTCGACTGGGCTGGATAGGTTCCGGCTCTAAGATATTCCTATCGAATCGGGCTCGGGTCAGTTTGTCTTGATTTGAGATCAGGCTTATCCGATCCAGCCCAATGCCTTGAGTTAGTCCTTTTGCCATAAGCTGTCCAAATATGATCCGGCCAAGCCCACTTTAGTAATTATATGGGAAAAGACTTTGTACATAGCCTTCGGTGCAGCAAATCCTACGTGGGCTGCATCATTTCTTTTTATTGGTCCACATATGTACGATACCCATTAAAAAATGTTAAGACAACTTTACGACGTCCCGAAGAAAAAACTTACGACATCCTAGTTTTAAGCTTACGACACCGTAGTATAAAGTTAACACCCGTTCATAAAGCAAAAAAACTTATGACATTCAACTTTTAAATTTACGATACCCTAGTTTTAACTTAAAAATACCCGTTCAAAAAACATGTCTGTACATATTCCAAAAAACGTGTCTGGACATATTCCAAAAAAAAACTAAACGGGTATCAATGCACGTCATATCAAAATTAAGACAACCATGCAAAAAAAATCTTATGACACCCTAGTTTTAAACTTACGACACAATAGTTATAAAACTAAGACACCCGTTAAGAAAACAAAAAATACTTACGACACCCTGGTTTTAATCTTACGATTATAAAATTACGACACACACTCGTCTGTACATAAATTCCAAAAAAAGCTGGTGATATGGCTAATCACCATCAGGTGGTACGATAACATCCCGCACGATTTTTAAACAATCCCTGCTAGCTTAGAGCTCAGCCCCGGATTCGGCTCGGCCTCGGCTTCAGTCCTGCCTCGGCCTCGGATTCGGCTCGGCCTCGACTTAAGTCCCGCCGCGGCCTTAGATTCGGCTCGAACTCGGCTTCAGTCCCGCCTCGGCCTCGGATTCGGCTCGACCTCGGCTCCAGTCCCGCCTCGGCCTCGGATTCGGCTCGGCCTCGACTTTGGTCTCGCCTCGGCCCCAAATTCAATCCGGCTTCTTGAAACACAAATCACAGCACGACCAGCCCGCTTGTTACGGTCGGAATCACGGGCAGTTACCAACACACTGTACATTCTCCGATATTCCCGGCACCCATTCAGCAACGGCGCATCCGCCTGCTGTTTACAAAGCTTATCCTAACAGAAGGGAGACCCAGCGGCTCTAACGACATGTATAAAAAGGACCCTAGCTTACAAGGCGAGGGATGAAATCTCTACTCTCTCTCAAGCACTACTCTATTACGAAATTCCTATTCTACAAACCACTGACTTGAGCTTCGAAGGGTCCCCACCGAAACCACCGGTCCGAAGCTTTTTGCAGGTCCCCGGAGGAAAAAGGTGCTCCCTCTATATTTCCAACGACCCGTGGAGATCTCCGCCCACCGATGCTCACCGTAAGTGATTTGGCAGCAACAGATTGGCACGCCAGGTAAGGGGGTTGACAATGCAGTAGACGAACATTCTCCCTGCGACCTCACGACTTCTGCAAGGAGAAGATGGTGGTTAAACGTGCTCAGGAGGCTTCCACCAGCCAGGCTACGGAACGTCTCCAGCGGGCTAGACAATCAGAGGCCGATCTCCACGTTCCTCCTCTGCCTCATAAGGAGGGTCATAGAGCCAGTCAACCTCATTGGGGCATGACTCCTCCTGAGGCCTCTCACCATTCCCCCCAAAACCTCGCCGTCGGGAGACCTCGAAACGACGACGATTTCTTTTCCACCATTCTAAACGCTCTCACAGGCGGCGCAGTGAGAAAGAGTCAAGACATGTGCACTCCTTGCACCGGCGATCTTCCCCGTTCTCGTCTTCCGACTCCTCTGAAGAAGATGCCAATAGGAAAATTGCTCGTCGGGCCAAGCAACGGCTGGATGAGTATCATCAGCGATTGTAGGAGCTTAGCCGTCGGATCGTCAACCCTCACGGGACAGATTACGACCACCGTCCCCCGCTCTCTCGCCGCATCATGGAGGATCCGGTCCCACCTTGATTTCGTCTTCCCCAGTTGGACCCGTATGATGGCACGATGGACCCTCTGGACCACCTGGAGAGCTACAAGGTCCTTATGCAAGTCCAGGGGCGACGGACTCCCTTCTCTGTATTGCCTTTCCGGCTACACTTTGGAAGGCAGCACGTGCGTGGTATTCTCATTTACCACCATGCAGCATCAACTCCTTCAGGCAGCTCGAGCGATCTTTCCTGGCCCACTTTGATGCTTGCTGAAAGATCCCTCGGTGGCGGATAGCCTGTTCGCCGTCCAACAAAGGAGTGACGAAACCCTAAAGGACTTCATCGCTCGATTCAAGGAAGCTGCGCTCGAGGTTTACAACCTTGAAAATTCTGTAGCCACCCTAGCCCTGAAGCGAGGACTCAGTCCTTTCAGATTTGCTTACTCCTTGGATAAGAAGCCTCCCAATTCCTACGCCAAATTGCTAAGCCAAGCGCAGAAGTATTCGCGCTGACGAAGCGGACTCTTCTAGGAGGGAGGCCAACAAAGGTTCCAGCAAGAAGCCAATATCTACAGAACCCGCCGAAGGACGATCTAGAAAGCCTGAGCCACCTCGTCGCTCGGACAACCGGCCTCAAATGCTCGTCCCCAAGGAGCAGTTCACCCCTCTCCTCACTCCAGTATCTCACATTATGTTAGCGATCGAGGATGAGCCCTATTTCTGACACCCACCCCCATGAAGCCAGGGGTTCCTCGCAGCAAGGAACTCTAATGTCGATACCACCAGGTTTACAGTCATGACACTAAAGACTGCCGCCTGCTGAAGAAGGCCATTGAAGAGTTAGTCCAGCAAGGTCACTTGGGCAAGTTCGTCTGAAGAGGAAATCACATCGCACCGGGCCTGACGGCACCTCCCATACCATAGATCGGTGTGGACAACACCCCGACGAAGAAGACGATAGCCATGATTTCTTGGGGGCAGGCAGCAACTCAAAAAGACGACATGAGGGGTTAGATTCTGTAATTCCTTTCTTTAGGAAGGACTTAGACGGGGTAGTTAACAAACATGACGACAACGTCGTCGTGTCTATGACCATAGTCGAACACCCTGTAAAGAGAATTTTAGTAGATAGTGGAAGTTCTATTGATATTTTGAGCTACGAAGCCTTTGTTCGGATGAACCTGTCTAACTCTTCTCTTCAACCATCACCACGCCTCTAATGGGTTTTATCGGAGACTATGTGAGTGTCAAAGGGGAGATCGCTCTCCCTGTCATAGCTAGGACTCCACCGCGTAAGAGCACGGTAGTCATAAACTTTTCAGGTGGTCCAGGTCCCATTGGTTACAATGCTATCTTGGGAAGGCCTGACTTGAATTTACTGGATGTTGTTATCTGCACCAAGAGATTGCTGGTGAGGTTCCCCACCGACGAAGGAGTCGGAGAAACGAAGGGAGAACAGAGCCCACCACCGCTCTGCTACCACTTAGCCCCCAGTCCGCAAGAGACGGTGTCGGTAGCAGCGCCTGAACCGCTCAACCCCCGAGACTTGGAGAGGAGAGGGGAGCCAGTCGAGCACCTCCTAACCTTCCCCTTGGGGGAGGACCCGACAAGGACCATCCAGATCAGAGCACTGCTTTCGGAAAAGGCACGCAATCGGCTCCTTGTTTTCCTGCGTGCCAACTCCAACATCTTCGCATGGTCATCATCAGATATGCCAGGCATCCCTGAGGAGATAATCACTCATCGGCTCAACCTCAAGCCAGAATGCCGGCCTGTCCGACAGAAGAAGAGAACCTTCGCTCCCGATAGGCAGAAGGCCATTGACGAGGAAATCCGCAAGCTGAAAGCTGCAGGCCACATTCGAGAAGTTCACTATCCCAACTGGTTGGCTAACGTCGTGATGGTCCGCAAGGAAAACGGGAGCTGAAGGATGTGTGTAGATTTCACTGACCTCAACAAAGCATGCCCCAAGGACAGCTTCCCTTTGCCTTGGATCGATCAACTAGTGGATGCTACGTCCGGTCATGAAACCCTTAGTTTCATAACACCTTCTTTGGGTACAACCAAATCAGGATGAACCCAGCAGATGAGGAAGCTACCTCTTTCATAACCGAGAAGGGACTATACTGCTACAAGGTAATGCTGTTCGGACTGAAGAACGCGGGGGCCACTTACCAAAGGCTAATGAACAAAGTCTTCGAGGATCAGATTGGACGAAACATGGAGGTATACATGGACAACATGCTAACAAAAAGCGCCCACACCACCAGCCATATCGCCGACTTGACGGAGACCTTCGGCAACCTCTGCCGATACCAGATGAGGCTGAACCCATGCAAATGTACTTTTGGGGTGATAGTCGGCAAATTCTTGGGTTTCATGGTGACTCAACGAGGAATCGAGGCGAACCCCGATAAAGTTCGAGCCATCTTGGACATGAGATCTTTCGCCAGTAAGAAGAAGGTGCAATGCTTGACGGGAAGGGTGGCGGCCTTGAGCCATTTCTATCCAAGTCCGCTGAGAGATGCTTGCCTTTCTTCAAAGCACTGCACAGAGCCAACGGATTCAAATGGATGAGGGAGTGCTAGGAGACCTTCGAGGGACTGAAAGAATTTCTATCCATCCCGCCACTGCTATCCAAGCCGAGGGGTGGAGAAGAACTTCTTCTGTACCTCACGGCTTCTCCCAAAGCTATCAGTTCTGTGCTGGTTTGCATGGACACCGATGGAATGCAAAAGCCGATGTACTACACCAGCAAGGTGCTTCACGACGCGGAGACTAGATATTCGAGAATCGAGAAGATTCTCTTCGCGTTGATTACTTCCACCCAGCGTCTCCGACTTTATTTTTAGGCTCATCCGATCGTGGTAGTTACAGACCAACCGCTTAAGGTAGTTCTTTCTCGTCCTGACACCTCTGGCCGATTGGCGAAGTGGGCACTCAAGCTGAAAGAATTTGACTTATCGTTCCATCCCAGGTTGGCCATGAAGTCTCAAGTCTTGGCGGATTTCTTAATCGAATGCACTTGGGTTGAGGAGCAGCCGGAAGAGTCCGGGGCAAACCCCTTGGGTCCTGGAACTAAAAGGAGAGATGACTGGATCCTTCATGTGGACGGAGCATCAAACTTCCAAGGGAGCAGAGCGGGCCTTATCCTAGCTAGCTCAGACAGAGTTGTAACCGAGTATACACTCCATTTTCTCTTCCCAACCACAAGAATCAGGCAGAGTATGAAGCCCTACTGTCCGAAATAAGATTGGCCCGGGAGCTCAGAGTGAAACGCCTTAGAGTATTCACTGACTCCCAGCTAGTCACCGACCAAATCAGAGGGGAGTACGAGGCTCGGGATCCTACTATGTCTCGTTACTTAAGCGTGGTGCAGTCGCAAGCCTCTCCCTTAGCCTACTTCAGCGTCAGCTACATCCCTCGGGAGGAGAACGCCAGAGCTGACGCCATGTCCCGATTAGCCACCTCAGCCGACGGGGCTTTGGGAAGAGCTTACATAGAGCATCTGGAAGCCCCAAGCATCGAAGTCATAGAAGAAGCCCTACCGGTCAAACAGGAGCCTTCTTGGATGGACGCTTATATCCGGTATTTCACTAACGCCGCCCTCCCTGAAGACCCGGTTGAGGCTATGCTGCTCAAGCGGCAGGCCCCGAAGTTTCTAATGATGGAAGAAAAGCTCTACCGAAGGTCATTCTCGTATCCAGTCCTCAGATGTGTCAGCCCCACGAAAGCGGATTATATCCTACGGGAAATCCATGAGGGCATATGCGGAAGTCACCTGGAGGGCAGAGCCCTGGCATACAAACTATGCGGCAAGGATACTATTGGTTGATAATGAGGGAGGATGTGTCCGAGCTTGTCTAGAAGTGCGACAGTTGTCAACGCCATGCCAACATCCAGCGGCAACCAACGTCCCAGCTGACCCCCCTGGCTGCACCTTGGCCCTTCGCCCAGTGGGGTATGGACATCCTAGGGCCATTCCCTCCAGCCTCCAGTCAGTGCAAATTCCTGCTGGTAGCCGTCAACCATTTCACTAAGTTGATCGAAGCTGAAGCACTCGCCAAAATCACCGAGGGCAAGGTGAGATCCTTCTTCTGGAAATCTATAGTGTGTCGGTTCGGGCTGTCGCACACTCTCGTCACTGACAACGGCCGACAGTTTGATAACACGGCCTTTCGGGAGTTTTGCACCGAGCTAGGCATCCATCAGCGGTTCACCTCCGTAGGACATCTCCAAACCAATGGCACGGCTAAAGTAACCAACTGCATTATTCTTCAAGGGCTTAGAGCACGGCTAGATGAGCTCCCCAAGGTACTATGGGCCTACCACACGACACCATGAGCCCCCACCGGAGAGACTCCTTTTAGCCTAATCTTCGGATCCGAAGCTGTCATTCCTGTGGAGATAGGTGCCCCGAGCCCCCGGACGAAGTGGTACAGTGAGGGGGACAACCCAAATCAGTTGCGGGCCAACCTCGACCTAGTGGAAGTTTACGGGACCAGACGCAACTCTGGATGGCAGCTTACCGACAGCGAACGACCAAGTATTACAATGATCGCGTCCACCCCAAGGCTTTCCTGCCAGGAGACCTGGTCCTCCGACGAGCCGAAGTTTCAAAGCCGACGGAAGGAGGCAAGCTAGCTCCAAAATGGAAGGGACCTTACCGAGTCATGGAGGCACTCCACCACGGAGCGTACAAGATTGAGGAACTGAATGGGAAACCTCTACCTCGCACTTGGAACGCGGACAATCTACGTCGGTACTATCAATAGTTGTTCATGTCTTTAATTTGGAATGCATGCGAGAATATTATTCATTTTCTTACTAATGAAAGTGTCTAAGCAATTCCCTTTCACTCCAAGCCCGAGCCTCCCTTCGGCACCTAAGCCCGGCTCCGCGTCGGCATTCCAAGCCCGAGCCTTGGCACCTAAGCCCAGCTCTGCGTTGGCACTCTAAGCCCGAGCTCGCCTCGGCACCTAAGCCCGGCTCCGCATCGGCACTCCAAGCCCGAGCTAGCCTCGGCACCTAAGCCCAGTTCCGCATCGGCACTCCAAGCCCGAGCCTCCCCCCGGCACCTAAGCCGGCTCTGCATCGGCACTCTAAGCCCGAGCTCACCTTGACCTAAGCCTGACTCCGCGTCAGCACTCTATGCCCGAGCTCGCCTCGGCATCTAAGCCCGGCTCCGCGTCGGCACTCCAAGCCCAAGCTCCCCTCGGCACTTAAGCCCGGCTCCGCATCGGCACTCCAAGCTCGAGCCTCCCCTTGGCACCTAAGCCTGGCTCCGCATCGGCACTCCAAGCCCAAGCCTCCCCTCAGCACCTAAGCCTGGCCCGCATCGGCACTCTAAGCCCGAGCTCGCCTCGGCACCTAAGCCCGACTCTGCGTCGGCACTTGAAGCCCGACTCCGCGTTGACACTTGAAGCTCGACTCCGCATTAGCACTGAAAGCCTGACTCCGCATCGGCAATTGAAGCCCGACTCTGCGTCGGCAATTGAAGCCTGACTCCGCGTCGGTGCTGGAAGCCCGACTCCACGTCGATGCTGGAAGCCCGACTCCGCATCGGCGCTTGAAGCCTGACTCCGCGTCGGTGCTTGAAACCCTAGCTCGCCTCGGCACACAACCCGCCTCTGCGTCGGCACTTGAATCCCGATTCTGCGTTGGTGCTAGAAGCCCGACTCCGCATCGGCACTTGAAACCCAACTCCGCATCGGCACTCGAAGCCTGACTCCACGTCGGCATTAGAAGCCCGAGCTTGCCTCGGCACACAACCGCCTCCGCGTTGGCGTCTGAAGTCCGACTCCACATCGGCACAGGTTCGACTCCGCGTTAGTACGCAAACCCGATCCCACATCAGCTCTCTAGCCGACTTTCTAGCTATGTCCCTAGACCAAAGTCGTGTTGGAGTTCTCCCTTGGCACCGACTCTGGCATCGTCCTGTAATGTATGGTCGAGCTTTCTAGTCATTGGTATTCGGTTTGTTTTGACTTATTCGCTAGAAAACTTGACTACGGTGCAAGTCATGAGCATTATGGGTCAAAATTCTATTAATAGCAAAAGTTTACAAAATTGCCGATTTAAGTCGGACTTGATACAATGCAGTGAAAGCAAAAGGAACTTCATCCGGCTCCAGCTCTTCAATTCCCTCAAGGCCGTAGAGTCTGCGTATTTTCTCCTTGCAATCTTGGAAGCCACCATCGTATGCAAATGCAGTTGTCTCGGCCAGCTCCTTTATTGAAGGCTTTGGACTTCCTAAAATCCTCTACGGCCTCGACGGCTTTCTTCTCAGCCTCGGCGGCCTTCTCCTCGGCCTCGGTGGCCTTCTTCTCGGCCTCGACGGCCTTCTTCTCGGTCTCGGTCACCACCGCCCTCAGATGTGTTGCCTCGGCATCTCTTTGGCGAGCGATTTCCTTGGCATTCTCGGCCCGCTCCTCGGCCACTCCGATCTCAATGGTGGCAGAGTGCAGCCTGTGCTTCAGTAGGTAAATCTCCACTTCAGCGGCTTTTTGCTTCTCTTCGCCACCCTCTGCTTTTCCTCTGCACCTGAGCATTATCAAGCTCATTGGCTGCCTGGCGCTGAGCCACTTCCAGCGCCTCCTTCGCCTTCTCAGCCCGAGCCAGGTTACGGAATCGGGCAGCCTCGGCTTCGGCTTCAGCCTTTTGCGCCTGGGCAGTCTCCGCCCGGGCTCCTCCAGGGCTGCCATCGGCCCTCTCTGCTCTAGCCCGGACTTCTTGAATCTCCTCAGAGATTGGTCAAGAGCGACCTCGGCCTGGGACCAAAGACCCCTCATGGCAGTCATAGAGTTCAACGCATGATCAAATTATTTGGTTTAGATGAAGAAACGGTCCCAAAAGTTTTGACAATGGAACAATACTTACCCAGAGATGTGCCACGGATGCCTCTCGGAAGAATGTAGATCTCCCTTGATGTCAAAGGAAACTCTGTAGCTCGGGCACGGAAGCCTAGGCCAATGTCCACTCGGCCTAGTGGCTATAGCACGTCAAAATTGACTGAAAAGAGGGATCGATGTCATCTCCCTGCTAACCTGGCGGCTGTAGGTGAGGGCTCAGCCTGACTCTGCTCCCTCTGGCACCTTTGCTGGTGGGGACGCCTCGGCCGCTGCCCCTTCGGGAGATAGGGCAGCTTCTGGAGTCGGCCTTGTAGCCGAGTTGGTTGGTTCCGCTTCGGGAGCTATGGGCTGTGGTGACGGCACTTTAGTGCCCCACTCCGGAGAAGTGTCGGTCAGATTAATAGGAGACGGAGGCGGTGCTGGTGAAGGCGAACGAGGTAAATCCCTTTCCCCCGCCTCGTTCCATCCTGATGCCTCTCCGGCCTCGGCCCTTACCGCCTCGCTTCCTAGGGCTTCTTCGGCTTTGGCCCTTTCCACCTCGCTCCCTCTCGATGCCTCTCCGACCTTGGCCCTTCCCTCCGTCTTGCCCCTTCCAGAGGCCTCTCCGGCCTCGATCCTCCTGGCAATCTTGATGATGGCCCTCTTCTCGGCAGGGGCCCCATCCGCCTTGACCTTTCTTTTCCTTGTGGCAGCCTGCCTTATCTCGTGAAGCGATGGTGTCATTCCTATATCAAGGAACATGAAGGGAAGAGTGTAAAAAAAAGGAAAACATAAAAGATAAAAACATATTATTACTTCTCACCATCATCCGGAATAAGGCCTACTAGCCGAAGATTCTCCTCGGCCAGCAGCCGGTTGCATCGAGGGACGTCGGCAGTAATCAACTGCCCGAACGCCTCTTGATCTCTTGGAAGAATTCTGGGGTCTTTGTTGGCCTCGGTGCCAGGGATTCCCCACTCGTCTTCACTCCCTCAATTTGGGCAAAAAAGAACCTACTTTTCCATCCCTTAACGGAAGTAGGAAGATGCAACTTTAGAGTTCTAGTGGGCTTAGGGGCGAAGGACCACCATCCCGATTGTTTCCTAAGGGTATAGAAGCAACGGAAAAGAGAAATCCTAGCCTCTATCCCATGAATGTGGCATAGCACTAGAAAACCTACGAGGGTCCGAATGGAATTTGGGACCAATTGAGCAAAGGCCAAGGAATATCTATCTAAAACATTAAGTATGAAAGGATGAATGGGAATACGGAGCCCAGCCTTAAAATAATACTCATAGAGGACGACCCTACCAGGGTAAGAAGAGGTTACGCTATCCTCGGAAAGAGGTCGGTATAGGCGAAGGTCAGTGGGAATCTGATAACAAGCCCTAATATTGATTATCTCATGGGCCATCATCACAGAGGCAGTCCCCTCGGGAGACTCCCCTGCACGAGAGGGGCCGGCAACGACGGATGGCGCCTGACGGGGGCCCATCCGGCGGTCGGGCGATTCTCGATGGGAAATCGCCCGACCACTCGCCACTGCCCCACTGGGACATCTTCCGTAGAGGATGACCAGCTGGGCGCCGAAGAGGAAGAGGGTTGTCGAGGAAGATCGGGGGAATAGCCCCGAAATCGAAAATTGAGCATGAAAGGGACGAAGAAGCCATGAGAGTAAAACTAACCTAAAGGATTTGAGGACGAAGAATCAAAGACGAAGGGCTCGGGAGGATGGAAGACGAACAGGCTCGCGTAAAACCAGAATGGGGATGAAAACAAAAGCAGTAAGGACAGCTTAAGCCAAGAATGCCACCCTTTTATAGACTTGTCTTTTCAAAATCGTCCCGCCAAGCTTGCTCCGGCTACGTGCCCGCTTCCCATTGGGGACGACTACGGCAACCACCCGGAGCGCACGGCCCGGAGGCCCCCCAACGAAGGGATGGCGGTAACCTCACCGCAATGATACGCCTGCTTGGCCCCGAGAGAAATCCTCCTCGATCCCAACAATCGAGGCAGGCGAGATGATGGCGTCGCAACATCCGATGCACCATTAAGGGAGGACGGCCCTTGACACGTGTCGCCTGAAGATTAGCCACCGGATGATAAAACACCCCTTTCAATGGTAGGTGCACGCTCACCCATCTCGGGGTGGGGGAGCACCTGATATGGCTAATCACCATCAGGTGATACGATAACATCCCGCACAATTTTTAAACAATCCCTGCTAGCTTAGAGCTCGGTCCCAGATTCGGCTCGGCCTCAGCTTCAATCCCGCCTCGGCCTCGGATTCGGCTCGGCCTCGGCTTCAGTCATGCCTCGTCCTCGGATTTGGCTCGGCCTTGGCTCCGGTCTTGCCTCGGCCTCAGATTCAATCCGACTTCTTGAAACACAAATCACAGCATGGCCAGCCCGCCTATTACGGCCAAAATCATGGGCAGTTACCAACACACTGTACAGTCACTGATATTCCCAGCACCCATTCAGCAATGGCGCACGCACCTGCCATTCATAAAGCTTATCCTAACAGAAGGGAGACCCAGCGGCTCTAACGACAAGTATAAAAAGGACCCTAGCTTACAAGGCGGGGGGACGAAATCTCTACTCTCTCTCAAGCACTACTATATTACAAAATTTCTGTTCTACAAACTACTGACTTGAGCTTCAGAGGGTCCCCACCGGAACTACCGGTCCAAGGCTTTTTGTAGGTTCCCGAAGGAAGAAGGCGCTCCCTCTACATTTCCAACGACCTGTGGAGATCTCCGCCCACCGGTGCTCACCGTAAGTGATTTGGTAGCAATAGCTAGTATTAATACACGTCACATCAAAATTAAGGCACTCATTAAGAAAGCAAAAAAACCTTACGATGCCCTAGTTTTAAACTTACGAGACCATAGTTATAAAACTAAGACATCCATTAACAAAGCAAAAAATACTTACACCACCCTAGTTTTAATCTTACGACATCAACCCTAGTTTTAATCTTACGATACCGTAGTTATGAAATTACGACACCCACTCATCTGTACACAAATTCCAAAAAGAGCTAGTAGACACCAATTAAGAAAGCAATAAAAATGTTTGCACACATTCCAAAAAAGCTGAACGGAAATAACTTTTTTTTTGAATTTTGTGTACAGATAACGGGTGTCTTAAATTTAAAAGGGTTTCGTAAGTTTAAAACGATGTCGTAAGTTTTTTTTGCTTTCTGAACGGGTGCGTGTCATAAAAGGTGTCGTAAGTTTTTTCTTCGGGATATTGTAAAGTTGTCTTAATTTTTTACCTAAAATTAGGGTGTCGTAAGTTTTTTTCTCGGGATATTGTAAAGTTATCTTAACATTTTTTAATAGATGTCATGTTATATGTGGACCAATAAAAAGAATGATGCAGCCCAAATAAAACTTGCTGCACCGAAGGCGGTGTTCAAATCTTTTCTTTTGCTAGCATTAATGGTAAGCAATGCCAATTTGTAGACTTTAGGAAATAAAAAACCCATAAATATTAATAATAATAAACAAAACAAAAACATACTTAAACTTGCACTATAAAGTTTGATCATTAAATTTTTGATTGTTACAGTTTAATTTATTTTAAAAAATTTAAAATTTTGATTCTTACCGTCTAAACTCTTATACTTCTAAAAATTTATGAATCCAAATAAATTTTGATAAAAATTTGAGAAACAGAAGTGATGACGCCCAATCACTGATCCTGCACATCGGGAATGGATGGATTCTCCAGGCTCCTCTTCATCAGGTTACCTGCAAAGAAGTCCTAGGACCGGAGAGAATTCTCCGGTGGGATCCTCCGATGCCCAAGTTAGCAATTGAGGTCACAGCCAAACAGGAGCTTGAATGAGCTCTTTTTAGATGAAAGAGTGCTCCAGAGGAGAAGAGAGTTCTCTCTGGGTTTCAAGATAGCGATTTTCTGGGGATCATCGCGCAAACCTATTTACTGAGTGGATTCACCTTTTTATAGGGGTTGACCCTGGCATGATCACGTGGGATTCCATGAGGAGGGAATGTCCATGAAGTTCTTGCGAGTTGCGTGAATTTGCACTGGTTGGTGGGTCCTATCTCATCGAAAAGGGAGAAAGTGGCAGTTGGTGGGCTACGTCCCATCAGCCAGCGAGGCTGTTGGGTAGTTGGGGTCTAGTTCCATCAGCAACGTGGCCAGTGGGTAGTTGGATCTAGCGTTGTCAGGCAGCGCATGTCAGAGAGGTAGCATCCCGAGCTACCAGGGCCGTGTTAGGGCAGGTTTGGAGAAAACCGGGAAGTCTTGACTCTCTTGGGAGAGCCGAAGCTTATCTGGGTCGACCAAGGGTGGCCCGGGCTGACCTAGCCTACTAGGACATGCCGGGTCAAGGCCGACTCGGTGGGCTTGGAGACACCGAGGCCGAGAAGGGCTGATCAGGAAGGGTCGGGACCGACTCGGCGGGCTTGGAGACGCCGGGGCCAAGAAGGGCCAACCAGGAAGGGTCAGAGCCGACTCGGTGGGCTTGGAGACGCTGGGGCTGAGAAGGGCCGACCAGGAAGGGTTGGGGCCGACACGGCGGGCTTGGAGACGCCAGGGCCGAGAAGGGCCGACCAGGAAGGGTCGGGGCCGACTCGGCAGCTTGGAGATGCCAGGGCCGAGGGCCGGCCAGGAAGGGTCGGGGCCGACTCGGCGGGCTTGGAGACGCCAGGGCCAAGAAGTGCCGACCATAAAGGGTCGGGACCGACTCGGCAGGCTTGGAGAAGGCCAGGGCCGAGAAGGGCCGACTAGGAAGGGTCGGGGCCGACTCGGTAGGCTTGGAGACATCGGAGCCGAGAATGGCCAACCAGGAAGGGTCGGGGCCGACTCGGCGGGCTTGAAGACACCGGGGCCGAGAAGGGCCGACCAGGAAAGGTTGGAGCCGACTCGGCGGTCTTGGAGATGCCGAGGCGCACCCATGCATTTATTCTGCCGAAATTACCCTTGGGGCTACATTAGCCACATTAGATGCCCCCCCGCCCCTGAGCGCTAAGGGCCACGCATCTGCAATCCTTTGGGCAAAAGGGGTGCGAAAATTCAAAAGGAATGATTGCCTCCTTTAGCGCGCTTTAAATGGGCTGGTGTGCTGGCGCTTTATTTCGAGGCAGGGTCGCTTCAAAAATCTCCTGTAATCATGTGTTAGGTGGCGATGACGTTGGCGCCGAATGCTCCGGAGAAGGAGCCCATTGGGTGATGGGAAAAAAGGCGAAGGCATCATTGCCGCTCCGTTTTCTATGGCTCACGATTGGCCGGGGATCACATCTTCTGGAGTGGATCGAGGCGGCACGCCTCGAGCACCGACGTGACTTTCGGCTGGCAGCCTGCGACACAATGGGCGCGAGCCAGATGGTGGGATATGGGGCGGCGTTAGCTGGAGACGGGGGGCTATAAAAACCCCCCAAGGGCCTGTAGAAACTTTTACGCTGCCATTGCTTTCTTCTTCTACTTTCTTCTTCTTTGAGTTCTCGTGCAACCTGAGTCTTTCCAACTCTCAGGTTAGTTTCATCCCCCTTTTTTTCCTATAGACCGCCGTGCCATTAGGGAGGGCAAGAGACCATAGAAGAGTCTTCCCAGTCTAGCAGTGAGGACCAGGCCCCTGTGGCTAGAAGTCGAATGCTTCCGTTAATGGGCGATGTAGTCATCCATGGTGAATCGGGGGCAGCAGGACCCCCGGTCACCTCCGGTCCTCCTATTAGGGCAGTTCCCCTGTCCTCTCTGTTAGTAATAGTGCCCTAGGCCTATTGTATGGACATGGTATTTTGAATATTTATGAACATTTACTATTATCATAATTTGCATGTTTATTATATAATATGTCCTTGAATAATATTATGAATTATTCTAAATGTCCCTAATCGGTTATTGTTGTGGGAATAACAATAAATTAAGATTAGTATGAAATTTGATTGATATTCATGGGATGAATATGTGTATGAGATACAAATCAAATTTATATGTATTTGTTGAGAACAAATATTGGACAAGACCCGCCTTGAGATTAATACATGGATCAAAGTCATAAGTTAATCTCTAGTAGTTGTGTCATTAAATCCTTAGACCTGAGATTGCCATAGTTCTCAACATGAGGAATATTATGTTTTGACATAATCAAACGTTGTCTTTAACCGGATGATTATAAAGATTATGATTGAACATAATAAGAATCATGTAGTGAGATGTGAGTGATTAAGATGGAATTTGTCCCTCTTATTATAAGAGAGATATCTCTGGGCCCCTCGATGATTGAGACTGAGAAATGCATGGCCATGCTCAAATGAATTGATGGAGATCAATATCATTTGTTTAGTCAGTCTAATTGGGTTTCGAGAAATTAAAGATAGAGAGATATAAGGTTGACTTTATCCATGCCTTATATTCTATCAAGATATCATGTGACAAAAGGATTATGTTAATAGCTACTTTAAGGTTGTCTCGGAACATGAGCTTTTCATTTAACTTGGGTAGTCATAATGTCTTGCTAGAGGCCGCTTATGACTTGTAGGTTCAAAATGTGATTTAGGCCTACTGCCAACGTTAATTGAACCTATAGGGTCGCACACTAAGAACGGACAATAATGGTTACGATTTGTTACTCTCTATATAATTTAAAATGATGAGATTATTTTAAATTACAAATAATAATTAGTTGTCATTTAGATTCGAGTTTAATTTTGAGAAAATTTAAATTCGTAATTTAAATTGTGACAAGTAATTAAATTGTTACATTTTCTTATTGGATAAGGAAATAATCCATAAAGTTTTTTTTGGTTAAAAATATATATTCCTTATTTTGTAAGGAAAGGATTTAAATTGTTATTATTTAAAAGGAGTTTTAAATAAATATCAATTAAAATCTTAGTTAACCAAAATTCCTAGCAGGCTTGTATATATGTTCGATATACGTTTTAGAGTCTGTGGGGCATTTGAAAGGTAACGTCGATTGGGGCATTTGAAAGGTCACGTCGATTGGGGCATTTGAAAGGTCACGTCGATTGGGGCTTTTGAAGCGTCATATCTTTTGCCTTAAAGATGAAAAAACAGAGAGTTGAAAAATGGGTTCATTTTTGTGAAAAATGGAATGGTTGAACTAGCATTCAAAACCATTTTGGTGTCCGTTCGTGTGTGGATACTTGTAGAGGGTGATCGTCTTTCTGAAAGGCAGCACCTTTGAAGATCCGAGAAAACCCAACACAAGAACAGAAGGATTACATACTGATTAAAAGGTAATAACAAAAGGTAATATTTTTGTTTATCCTTCTTTCGGTTTTTATGAAACGCATGTGATTCTTGGTGGGTTATAAATTTATTTTGTTTCCGCTGCAATTTTATTCCAATTAGATTGGGATTTTTCATTCCGTAACCCAACAGTGGTATCAGAGCCTCTTGCGTTTTCATAAAAATCGAAACTGCCATGTTTGATTGTATGTATGAGATGTATATGATCTTGGCATGGTTTGCGTTCTTGTATATATATATGATATTAGTGTTTGCACGAACGACATAGATAATAGGTTTTCTAAGGTGTTAATTGATGAATCTGTTTCCTGTAAGGATTCGTTAATATGATTAAAAATCCGAATGGGATATTGCAATTAAAGTGTTTAATATCTTGATATATGATTTCGGTGATGTCTTAATTAGATTAATACATGAACTGAATTCACATATCAATAAGGATTTATCAATTGCTGTTTATGGTGGTGCGGATGTGAGCCTTAAATTTATTGATGAGATCAATAAAATCAAATTTTAGGATGAAACTTTATTGTATCTCCAAATTTTAGGAACCGCAGTACTACCTAATCAGAGCGCCTTGTAAATTTAATTGGTTTTAAAAAACGCCTATTTTCTTTAATGCAATATGTATATGCTATATGATAACATGATATATTTTGCATGGTGTGTTGCTTTGCTTTGTATGGTGCATGGTATGGCCTTGTGACCAATATGATTGGCAGGTTTTTATTATTCTTTTACAAGGGTTGTAATTATCATATATATGGCCTGCGTGCTATTTTGTTTCATTATAATTTTTCTTTTACTTTTAGTAGTATTTGTTTATTTATTGTAATAAAGCAAGAAGACAAAGCAAACCATTTAAAATCCTGCAATCCAACCATGGTGATAGAGGAGCTAGGTGTCTATGCACATGATGATGGTCAAGTAGACATTATGGTGTTGCTCATTATTACCTAGGATTGACCATTGATCTTCATATTGGCTTATGAAGATCAATCTTGATAAGGTCATACTATGACATGTTTATTATATACATGTATGAGATGCTATGTATGATGTTTCATAAGTATGTGATGCTATGTATGATATCAATGAGTATGTGATACTAAATGCATGATGAGATCTGTTAATCTATCTAGATCCCTCACATAAAATCTTAAGTTGACATGCCATCCATATTTGAACACTTGTCAAGGCTTTTATCACCTTAATGTGGGTTCTACCAAAGTAGAAGTACATTGGGTTACATTAGTGAGGCAAGATGGGTAATGGTGCTACCCATATGTTTAAAAATGGTTTAACTTAATTAGGTTATCAAAACGGTTTTGGGCCTAATGGCATGAGATGGGATTTAACATGCTGAAAAATATGATGTCATAATCCCATAAATTTCTAAGAGTTGTGTTGAGAAATTATTGAAACATAATTGCCCCAACTTTATTGATTTTGATGATTTCCAAAAGCCATGAGTATCTTAAAGAAACAATGTGTTTATTTATCAAAAACCTTGAGCTTATTCAAATTGAAAGGAATGAACTTTCAATGGTTATATCAAATGAGTTTTGAACCGTTAGAAAAGAAGTTTCAAGTTGTATGCTCAAAAGAATTCTAAAAGGAATTTTACACATTATATTTCAATCGATGAATTCTTGGAACATGTCTTGAATCCATGTTAAACGTCATATTTAATGTATTCAAGTCAAATTTATATTTTAAATTTAATTGGGACAAGTTTTAAAGTCAATCAGAACATTTTTCTGATTTTTGTATCGGTCCCGAGCCGACTCAAGGGTTTCCGAGTCGACTCCCCAGTTTGCCTGAGTTTCTCGAGTCGACCCTTGGTTTTCAAGAGTCGACCCCTGAATTCTTGCGAGCCGACTCCTGTCTGTGCGAGCCGACTCCGCTCAAACAACAGAACCCATGTTTTTTGAGCACTTCTCGAGTCGACTCCCCATTTTCCTCGAGTCGACTCCCGACTTTCAGGAGCCGACACTTATGTTTTCGCGAGTCGACCCCTCAATGGTTAAAATGTTTCTATTTTTGGTAATCGACTCGAGCCGACTCCCTCAGAGCTCGAGTCGACTCCGCGAATTCTGGGCGCGATTTTTAACGATGACACATCAGCCCCAACGGTAAGATTTTTGAATAACGGCTATTTTTCCCTGTCTCTAACGGATATATTTTTGCAGATTCTATAAATAGAGGAGTTCTTTTCAAATCAAAACAACCCAGAGAAAATCAAAAAGAGAGAAAAGAATATCATTTGAAAAGAGGGAAAAACAGAGCTTATTGAAAAATCTTTTAGCTCAAAGAGAGTGTTTCAAAAGGAGTGAAATCCAAGTGAAAGATTCGTCTACTCCTTCTCATCATTCCACAAAAGCCAGAAGAAAATCCAAGTGCGTTCAAAGGTCAAATCTGCGGATTTTCAAAAGAGGAAAAAGCTTCATCTCAACTCCAAAGTCTTCAACGGTCAAGAATCTAGCTGAGGCGTGATTCAACACTTCTAGAGGAGTTGAAGAGAAGAAGGGAGAAAGCCCAAGCATCTACCATCGGCAAAATTATCAGGCTTTTCTAACCTTATATCATTTTGTACTTAATTTGTATATCTGCTCAAGGGGAGCACTTTATTGTTCAAACACTATCTTTATTATTTGTTTGCTGATTCAATCTGTGGATTGAATTAGTGGAGGTTGGTATACCTCGTTGCAAGCCGGAGTGCTTGTGTTGGGTTAGTTGTGAGCCCTAGAAAAACAACGTGTAGGGTTTTGTGCTGGTAAGCCCGAGTTAAAACCAGCTGGGTTCGTTGTGCACCCGGTAAAACAACAAGTTTGAGTTGTGAGCTTGGAAAACAACTCGGCTGTAATCTAGAGAGATTATAGTGTGGACCCAAGTGAATCTTGGGAGTGGACGTAGGTGCTGGTTGCGCCGAACCACTATAAAATTCTTGTGTTTGCCGTGCCTAATTTTCTCTATCTCTATCTCTCTTTATNACGTAGGTGCTGGTTGCGCCGAACCACTATAAAATTGCCTTGTGTTTGTCGTGCATAATTTTCTCTATCTCTATCTCTCTTTATTTACTTGTGTATTAATTTTAGTTAGCCTCTCACTTGCACATCTTGCTAACTAATCAATTAAAGTTAAAAAGTCTTAAATTTTTAAGAACCCAATTCACCCCTCCCCCCTCTTGGGTTGCCATCTGGGCCAACAGATATGACTAGTGCCCCATTCTTTAAACAACAGTTATTGTCACATCATTAGTTTGCCAACTAGCCACCAGTCATAATCATTAGCCATCAGTGCACTGCATGTATGCAAAGCTTTTAAGTTTTTAAGCTTGCGTACAGATCCTGTATCAAACAACTCTTAATATGTCTAGGTCAGGACTTGACAAAAGTTTTTTTTTTTTTTTCCTCTACAAAGTAACCATTGCAAGTGGTCAGTTTACCTAGCAAATTCAACAATCCATGAATTTCAAAAGATTTTTGGAATCCAATAGTAGTTTTAGAGGGTACAAATGCAGCAAACTAATTTACGACAATGTGATATAAACTCGAAACAAACAAAGACGCCAAGCAGAGACGAATCCACAGATTCCACAAACTCAAACCATCGATTAATCAGTAAATTGGGTGATTTTCGTATGATCTAACCCATATAGACCGATCGATATAAAGGATTTTTTATCATCGTAAGACATTGAAATTTTCGAATCCATTCATTCTCAAACCATTTCTGAATCCAATAAATCGTGTTAAAAGGATGGCACCGATTTCAAAGTCAACATAGTAAAAAAATATTCACACATGATGGAATGAATACATGAGCCTCTTAAAGAACCATCAAAAAGATCTTATCCTAGAAAAACAAACACCAAACCTGCCGTCTCCGAGAGAACTGAGCCGATCTGATAATTCCTTCTCTTAGTAGGGCTTCAAACCGATTGAAAGATTTTCTGTTTTCTGGATCTAGAATAAAACGATTGGGGTTTCTCGTTGCCTCCTCCACAGGAGCTTAGCTTTCCTTCTTCTTTCGTGGCCGTGCGGTGCCGTGCCCTAAGGCACCTCTGAGGTAGAGATGGCGATGATTTCTTGCCCCGGCTGGGATCTAAATACACGCGTCGCCGCGTGGGATGGATGCACCTGGACAAGGCCTGAAGTAACGCGTGACCCCTTCCGCTCCTCTGTAACGTCTAGTCCCGTGACTTGAGTCGGTTGGCACCTGCCCACTTTTAGAGTTTGAATCTCTTTAAAATAATAATACCCCTCGACAATGATGATGGACTGGCACACTAAGTCTTCCCTTTTTCTTATTTTTTTTTTTTACAACCAACACACTTGAAATTATTTGTTCGTTGAATAGATAATTTTATTATTATCAAGATGCTTCCAAATTTTGACTAATCATTCAAATAAAAGTTCTTTCATTTGGCTGAGTTACTGAAACAGCTGCAGAAATGATTTTAAAATTAATTTATCAACAAACATTTTTAGTTAAAAAAATTTAGCTGCTTAAAGCCGTTCAATGAATGGTTTAAAACGGGCCATACAGAGAGAAGATTTAAAACTCTTTCAAGCCCATTTATTCTGAAAGTATAAGTTTTTTTTTTTTTTTTTTTTGATTGATGACATCTTTATTATTAAACCATGAATGCCCTAGCAAATATGGCTGATGTTCATGAAAAAGACTTCATATCATGCTTCATCAATATAGTTTCTACACCATGATAAGACATTTGGATAAGGAAGTCTATATTACCTAGGTTCATGTCAGCTAAGTTCCTGGGGGTAATGCCTCAAAAGTCGATCGTACATTTCTCTTTTTCATACATACGTGCCCACAAATTATGCACAACTTTGTGCCTTTTACGAAGACTCTTTTGCATTTATCTAAAAAATTTATAATGCCTTGAAAAGCCAAGATTCTGCCAATAACACTTCAAAGGATGTCATACCTTGTTAAGAAACTAGTAAGAAAGCTAACCATCACTAAAAACCCAACAATGCATTCCCTTATAAGACATGTATTAGGATGTGCTTAACACCCTATAGCCTATTCACTAGCCTTTCAATGTTAGATAGGAGTCCCAACCAGTGAAAACCCCCTGTAAATATCCAAAATAGAGAGAATTTTCAAAAATATATAGTCATATATACTGAAAATGCATTACTTGATTATCTAAGGATCTAGGTAGAAAAACACACTTCAATGCATTTTGCTTTCCTTTTTGCCCATGTCTCTTCTCTTTTAGAGTGCCACATAATACTTTCCTATTATTTTGAAAATGCTCACTCGTTAGAAATATGGTTGGATGCCTTGTGAAACCAAAATCTTCATTGAATCTTTGATTAATGCATGAAATACCCACATGTTAGAAATGTGGCTGTATGCCTTAGAATCCTCACTGAATCTCTGATTGATGCATGATTAAGCCAACAACATAGAAAATACATAGGACGCATGCCCACCTAATTGCTATTTCCTTTTCAAGGTCTTGTGTACTCCCTTTGAAACATCTCAAGGACTCCTAACTAGTAAAAATATAATTGGATGCTCAAATAAGGCCCCAAGAGATTAGGACTTTTTTGAATTTCTTTTGGTGGAACTCTTTGCATGCATTTAGAGTAGAGAAGATGCCCTTTGCTGCCTTATCTATCCATCTCAGTCACCATAATTTTCCACATGGTTCTTAGCTAGGGTGGCACCCTCGAATGCCCCAACACAATAGGATTCCTTAAGCCACATCCTAACATGTATTGAAAATTCTAGCTAGCACAATCTTCTGCATCTTGGTTTTCAACATATCAAAAGCACATCTCTTGCATCTATTTCAAAAGCTATCAAGAGTCTAGCTATCCTAGGGGACATTTGATGGCCCTAATATAAAATGAAGGGGTTTATTTACACCCCATGAGAGAAACAACAAAAAGAAGAAGAAAAAAAAGAAAGCTAAGCCTAGACTCCACTAAAATCCCTACCACTGACCGCTAGTAACTCCTTGATTCTCTAATATATGGTGTCCAATTCTTTAACCCCTTAGTAAGTGTCCTTAAATTCCAAGTTCAGAAACCTTAAATTATGCCTCTATGTCCCCCTTTTTGAGCTCCATAGAATATGTAGCATGACATCAGCATGGTATCATTAACCCTATAAATCCACCAAAACCTACTCCTATAATCCTTCATGTCCAAATATCTACTCAAAAATATATACCTCTAACTCTTTAAGACTAAGTAGCTCATCATCATCAAACTCACCATCACGGCACTCTTAAAACTTTAGGCCCAAGGTAAGGTTGGAGGAGGTTGGATGAGATGCAGGGTCCCATCTAGCCTGCCATATGATGGCAACTTTCAAAACGACAATCCTCAAAAGCCTCTTCAACACCATATTTGAGCTCAATGATGGAAGAGAGTAGCCCTCTACTTCCTTGTAAACTCAAGCTTCAAGCTAAATTAAGAAGCCCACAATAGCCTTGGCGGCTCAAGCCCTAAAACAACATGAGCTAACCCACATCGACCTAGCCCGAGTTCCATAGGCCTAGCTCGAGTACTCTATAGCAAGCTAGGTGGATCTAATCCTGAACTAGTTCGAGCGGCTCACAGCAAGGTTAGTAACTCCGGCTCTGAAGCTACCAAGTCCTAATCTCAAAGCAGATTAAAACTAAGTCTAGAAGCTGCTTGAGCCCAAGCCTAGAAGTGATATAAGCCTATATCCAAAAAGGACCCAAGCCCAAAATTAACTTGAGTCCAAGTCCAAAAAGGTATCAAGCCTAGAAGTGGCCCAAGCTCAAATCTAAAAAGAGCCCTAGTCAGCTTAAAGGATAATTTGCTCCCAAATCTAGCTTGAATCAACCTAAAAAGAAGAGTCATGTTCTCAAATCGAGCCCAAACCAATCCAAAGGAAAGCCTTGCTCCTAAATCAAGCACAGAAGTGGCCTCGAATTTAACCCAAAGGAGAGCCTTACTTTTAGATCAAGCTTATATAGAGTCTAAAGGGAGCCTTGCTTCCAAACCAAGCTCAATTCAGCCCAAAAGGGAGTGTTATTTTCAAATTAAGTCAAAGTCAGTCTAAAGGAGAGCCTTGCTATAGATTAATCCTAAAGAGACCTTTGATGGAAACCAAATGGAAACCTTGCTTCTAAATTAAGTCCAAAAATTCTCAAGTTCTACTTCATTGAGAAAACATTGAAGCCTTGCTCCATTAAAATTCTAAAGCCCTGCTCCACTCAAGACTCAAAGCCTTGCTCTCTTGAAGATTAAAGCCTTACTCCTTTAAAGATGGTTTTCTGGAGTCATGATGGATTACTTTTATTATCCTAGAATATAGTTAAAATAGGGATAATGTAAAAACAACCTACCCAAATAAGGCTAAAATTTTTATTTCAGAAGGTTAACAAATAATAGGCAAAAGAAGGACAAATTTGAGGCATTAAATCTGAACAATAAGAAAAAAGAATGATAATATTACTTTAAACCTTTGCAACAAAATGAAAATAATAAAAAAAATCTTTTTTACATATGTATGCCTCCATGATATTAATACTAATATGGACTACGGTCTCTTAATAAAAAAATTTTAACTCTTAAAGTGAAAGTAATTAATTGTTAATTTAAACCATCACACTCCGACCTAATCCTCATCACGATGAAAAAAATGAGCACTACGAGAAGAAGAAAAAAAATAGGTTCTTTATAAACTCCAATAAGCAATACAAATAGGTTCAAACATATTTGGTGCATGCATTGATTCAAAAATAGGTTAAGAAAAATGTATGGATTTGGGACTAGCCGGTCAGCCAAATTTGAGATTCTAAATAAAAGAAAATAGGTGTATATAAGGTAATAGTTGTAACATGGTTTAACATTTGACCTTACAGGCTCATTGCATCATGCGCAACTTTTACACCTATCATAGTATAGGTGACTTAGGAAAATAGTATGCAAGATAACCCTTAAAACTGGACATTACGAGATATTTCTCTATGAGGTAAAATTGCCTTCTATAATTGTATCCCTCCACTATCATTAGCCATGTTGATTTTTGAAATATATTATAACAATATCAACCCATAACTTGATTCATCCTTTAGCTAGTTAGACCTGAGAAACTATTTCCCTAAGAATATTTTGCAAGAATATAATATTCATTTATTTAATTATTAGAAATAATTTATCATAACAATTTTGATAGTACCACTGGTGGATTTTATTTTGTTCAATCAGCCCAATTTCTCTTTCAGGTGGTGGATTCATTGTTAGTTAGCTCTGGCATTCACAAGGTAAGTCTTACACAGCCATCAAAAATATTTAAACCCCTGATTCAATTAAAATATAAATGCTAGCACATAACAAAACTACAACACATCATCGGAGTGTTTTCTTCTCTAGACAAATTCCCATGCTAACCCTTCTGTATGGCATAACACGCTTGTGTGTTGATGTGAAGTCCCCAGTACTCCAGAAACTAAAAAAGGTTTGCCTCCATCTCATGGTCATCATCCACCATTCACATCCATATAAAATGTAGTCTCCCAACCTCATCCTTAGCCATGACAATTTAAAGAAGAAAAGGCCAAAATCATAATTTTCATACCATACTGAGATCATTGTTTTTCTCTGATTAGCCAATTAATTGACTAAATCCTGTACAATGTTCTAGTGAGTCTTAAGTATTTAATACCAATAGATTTATCTAAAATTATGCATGAAGAAATTTTTTTCATTATATACCTCAATATGTGTGTGTCTTATACAAAATCATGACATGGTCAGGGCACCAATTCAAAGCAACAAGACCTTTGTGCTATATCTAGATTAGAGAAAAAAATAGGCCACAAGGTGACTTTAGGACTCCAACCTTTTATAAAGTTGCATTCTGGGGCATGAACTTTTTCACCTTTTTATTTTAGGACCCATACTCTTTTAAATAATTCTATTTAAGGAATTTCTTAATTTTCATCCAATTTAGCTAATAGAGAACTATCATTATGACATGCTTATGACTCTTTTTTGTTGGCTTTGCTCGGATACTCATTTGACTGGCAATTCTCGCCCAATGTCTTCATTTTTCACACAAGTAAGTCATGTTGAGTTAAAAAAGAATCTAAACAGTCACCCCTATTTTCTTCTGTTTAAAATGAACTATTCAGAGGGTGTAATATTCAATTGATTGAAAAGTGAATTTGTGATGATGAATTTGTGAATAAGAGAGGTCGTAATCCATCAAAGAGGGTTTATTGAGTGAAGAATAAAACTCTAGTTGGTGTAATCGATAAGAAATGGACTGTATTTTTGGTCCTCCTAATGCTCCAAGGTTTCTAGCTTGTATACATGCGGCATCTAATACCATACCTACACATGCCATCGTTTAACTCACCGCTTCTCAATAATGCCTCATCAGTCAATATCTATATTAACTTTATAATTCAATTAAGCATAAAGAAAATGAAAACTTAAGGTGAAGAATGCGATGTTCTTGATCATCTGCCTCTATTTTAGGATGAGATCTCTCAACGCACTCTGTCGCGCATATTTTTCATGTTAAAACCCTAATATCTTACCTAACAAATATAATATTTGATTACATGCGGGTCACATGCTCTAAAATAGGTTTCTTGAATGAAACAATTTGAAGGAGTATGTGTCCTAAAGTAGAATTTCAAAAACTTTCATGCTAAAACTTTATAAAGAGTGGAAGTCCTAAAACAACCTTTAGCCAAAAAAAAAAAAAAGCCCGAATGATCAGGATGGATGCATCACATAATAGAATTTATACTTATCATAAAGAGCATCTCATACTAGCAATTTGAAGTCTTAAATGATAATCCTATAATTTTTTTTGTGGGGGCTGAGCCTTTCTTCTTAACCTTCCATGCTTTAGAAGTGCGCTGATGACTTTATAACCATCTCTGAATAGCTTTCTCATAGGGGCATAAAATAAAATGATTAGAGCTACAAGAAGAGAAAGGATGAATTGTTATTCCATTTTCTTCCACATAATTACATAATAGTTCAAATTTTGTCATCAACTGCCAACCAGAAAAAAGGTCCTCATCTTCCAAGCTAACACCCATAATTCCTTCTCAGTCACTAAAATTGATTAACTTGAAAGGTAGAATAGAACCTATAGCCCAAGCTAGGTATATCTGCAAAAATATCCTTGATTTGCATGGACGCGTTACTTTCTTTACCGTCTATGTTAGAAGTGGTACAATTGTTAAGGACACCTGTAACGTTCTAAGTTATCCATTGGCTCAGTAAACCTATTAACCAGCCTAATCCACGTAACCTCATAATCTTAAAAATTTCAGTGCAAATTGACACTACAACAAAAATTTATTTTTGCAACCCTTTTTTCCCGACGCTAGGGTGTAGCGTTGGGAAATAGCGCAGACCGACGACGCTTTTTAATAGTATCGGGGTATTAGTTAAGTTTGCCGATGCTTTAAAGCGTCGCCAGGGTACGACGCTTATTAGCGTCGTCTAATTAACTAATAACAAAGTTTGCCGACGCTTTTAAAAGCGTCGGCTAGGGTATGACGCTTATTAGTGTCGTCTAATTAACTAATAACAAATTTTGCCGACGCTTTAAAAAGCGTCGGCACAGGACGATGCTTAAAAGCGTCGGCATATATTGATATATATATTTGCAACCGAGCTTCCTTCCTCCCCCATGCGTTCTGTGATGCCCTAGCTACCTCCCGCCGTGATCTTCCTCTTGCCAACGCGTTCTGTGATGCCCTAGCTGCCTCTCCGTCGTGTTCTTCCTCCTCCTCTGTGCTGCCCTAGCCGCCTCCCTGCCGTGATTTTCCTCGCCTCCTCCCCGTGGATGCTCTCTTTCCCGACGAAGGTGTATCGGTCGGCCTCTCTCCTCTCGAAGGTAAGATCAAAATCTATTCCTTACGCTTATTTTCATCGTCCGGGTGTTGATTTTCATCGTCCGGGTGGCTGTTGGCATCGGCCTTAGGATTGGTGCTCTGGATTTGTGGACCGGAAGATTGAAAGGAAAATCCAAGACTCTGCGACTGCCGCTGCCCCCTCACAGCCTCCTCCCATCCTCTCCTTCTCTAGGTATGTTTCATTCTGTTTGGATTAAATTAATCATGAGATTTGGGGATTCATTGCTCAACGGAACACGTTTGTGATGGTATTTTGTTTATGGAAATTAAATCGATTTTCCCTTAATTCTTTAGCAATCTAAATGTTACTGAGCTCTCTTGGAGTAATCTGCCACATAAAATTAGTTTTGCTCATTTGTTACCTGTTGGTTTTTATGATAATTTTGATCCACAGAAGAAAAAAGATAAGTCCAGAGTGTTTTACGGTAGCAGAGCCTTTTTTTGACCAGCTAATACCCAGTATCTGCTTAAAAACAGTGTTACCTGCATGAGAGATAGTAATTGACAATAACTTGGTTTTACTTAGTGTGTGCGTGTGTGTCTGGATGAATGTCTGTTGTGTCTGTTTTCTATTTGATTCTCCGATATTACGTCTCTGATTTGCTTGTATTGCAGTGGAGGCACAAACATAACAAATGTTGTGGTGATTAACTTCTTAGGGGGTCTAGTGGTAAACTGTTGTGATATTATGACCATTTGTGTCATTGTTTTGATTGAAGTTGAAAAACTAGCTGTTAATCCTCCTCTTGTCTCACTCTTAAATTGGATCCTCTGCGTCTTCAAATCAGATGCAGTTACAAAATTTATCATATTATTTTCTTGTCAAAACATCAAGGGTTTTTATCCAATTCATAACTTATATTTGGCCATTCCCTATGGACTTCTTCTTCTCAATCTGTTCTTTCTAGGAGAGAGAAGCTGCAGCAACTGGTCAACTAATCAAAGCAAGTTTCTTGTTTTGTGCCATTAACTTCACATATCATCTATATAGTTTCTCTTGAAAAAGAATGTTTTAGTTATTTAGCTACCATTAGAAGCAATATTCTTATAGACTTGTAGGACCTTGGAACTTGATTTTATGATATTCCGATGCCAGGAGAAGGAACACCTTGTTTTCTACTCATCGAGAAATAAAGATTCCAGCAGTTTTGTGTTGTTAAAAGTGCTTCATAAGTTATTCCGCGCCTTGAAAATTTGGGCTTCAGTTTATGACCATCAAAGTATTGCTAATTAGAGATGAAAATTTCATCATGGAAGTACTTTTAATACATTAAAAAAGTGGAGAAGTTCATTTAATTTACTCATTTTCATCATGTACTTGAATATGGCTTCATGAGGTAGACTTTGTTGGCAGAGATATTTTCTATAAATTATTTATTTTTGAGAGAACATTCCACCTTTCTAATGCTCCCTTCATGAGTAGGTTGTGTTCATTAGTTATCATCTTGCATCAGCAAATTCAGCAAAATAGTTGTTATTATAGTAATGATATTTTGTTAATTCTTAGTTGGATATCTTGATTGATGAAGACCATGCCACTAGGTCTCTGAAAGTATGGTTTTCACTGTAGCTATTGTCCGTATACGGAATGGGGAGGCTATACTGCAAAACAAATCAATAACATACATATAAAGCTGTAAAAGCTAACAAAGACAACATGGTGCTTATTTTTGGATATTAGTTTAGTAATTCAAAATTTTAGTCCTGTATTGGATAGTTAAAAAAAAATATAAACTAAACTAAATATAAATCATAGTTTAGTTAGTGTAATCTACTTTTTCATGTGCTTTACTTCTTTCACCATGAATGTGCATTTTTGGGGCTATATCAGACTTATGTTGGTAAAATACGTGCAGGATATTGGATAAAAGTTGATTGTTTATCGATCATTTATCCTACAATGGATAAAAGTTGGATAAATAAACCGAGAAATACAAAGGAATATTTAGATGGAGTTTGTGAGTTCATTAAATTTGGTATGGATAAAGGTAGTTTGAATGGAAAGATTTCATGTCCGTGTCGGCGATGTGTTAACAATTCTTACTTAGATCCACAAACCGTTGAAGAACATTTGATATGGAATGGTTTTTCAAGAGGTTATACTGTATGGGTTTTCCATGGAGAATGTACGTTGCCATTATCAAGTAATCAACCCTCCTCGTCTGATCTTGGATCTGGTAATATGCAAGATAACCTTGTAGGAGATGATATGACAGGTTTAATCGGAGATGCTTTTCGACATGGTGTTCAAAACTTTGTGGGATCAACTAATATACATGAAACGGATGGAATATGTGATGGTTCTACATCTATGGAACAAACATTCGTTGATGAACAATTATATCCGGGTTGTTTGAAATTTTCTAAGATCTCTTTTCTTATACATTTATTTCATATAAAATATATGAATGGATGGTCAGGAAAGAGTTTTACCATGCTTCTTAAATTACTAAAAGATGCATTTCCAGAAGGCATTGATTTACCATCCTCTTATTATGAAGCAAAGAAAGTTGTCAACAAATTAGATCTTGGATATCAAAAGATCCATAGTTGTCCAAAAGACTGTATGTTATATCATGGTGGAAATGCTGATCGAGAGTCATGCAATGTATG
Organism: Calamus simplicifolius; assembly: GCA_900491605.1. Lineage (NCBI taxonomy): Eukaryota > Viridiplantae > Streptophyta > Magnoliopsida > Arecales > Arecaceae > Calamus > Calamus simplicifolius. The sequence goes on along the minus strand of UESW01001607.1, from coordinate 102,092 downwards.
TGGATCTTCGCGATGGAGGAGATATGGAGAGGATGAGGATGATGTAACGAACAAAACAAAAAAACCGGTGAAGGTATTGCGTTACTTTCCTCTTATTCCTCGATTGAAAAGGCTATATTCATCATTGAAAATAGCTTCATTAATGAGATGGCATGATGAAGGGCGTACAAAGGATGAAATGTTGAGACATCCAGCAGATAGTTTAGCATGGAAAGCTTTTGATGTTAGGCATTCTGATTTTGCCTCTAATATTCATAATGTTCGTTTGGGTTTAGCTTCAGATGGCTTCAATCCTTTTCGCACTCTAAATTCTACATATAGCACTTGGCCAGTTGTTCTAATACCATACAATTTACCACCATGGTTGTGCATGAAGCAATCATCACTTATCTTGTCAATGGTTATTCCAGGTGATAAGGATCTAGGAAATGATATAGATATTTTTCTACAGCCTTTAATAGAGGAATTGAAACAGTTATGGGAAGGTGTCGATGCAATTGATGCTTCAAATGGTGAAACATTTAAACTACGGGCAGCTCTGTTGTGGACTATTAATGATTTTCCAGCATATGCCAATTTATCTGGCTGGAGTACAAAAGGAAGGGTTGCATGTCCTTGTTGTGCAGATTCGATACATTCAAATTGGTTAAAACATGGAGGAAAATTTTGTTATATGGGACATTGCTGATGATTAGAACCAAATCATCCGTTTCGTTTTCAGAAAGATTTATTTGATGGTACCATAGAGTTGGGATGTACACCTATTCCACCGTCTCGAACTAATGTTCGTATGCAAATTGATTCCATCAATTACAAATATGGTAAATTCTCAAAGTCTTCTCAAAAAAGAGGAAGGAATGATCAAGAAGAAGTGACAATTGGTAGTATGGATGCATAGATATTTGAAGATCCAGATAATTTTTTGGAAAAAGAAAATGAGGAAGACGTACAGATACCATCCACAAATCAGCCTATCAAACATATATGGAAGAAAAGAAGTATCTTTTTTGACTTACCTTATTGGGAACATAATCTGATTCGACATAATCTTGATGTCATGCACATAGAGAAGAATGTTTGTGATAATCTGCTTGGAACATTGTTGAATCTTGATGGAAAGACCAAAGATAACATGAAGGCACGATTGGATTTAAAGGAATTGGGTATCCGACCGGAGCTTCATCCTATAATGCTTGCTAATGATAGAATTTATTTGCCTCCTGCATCTTATACAATGTCTCCTCAAGAAAAAAATAATTTTCTTACATTATTAAAAATATTAAAGTACCTGATGGATATGCATCAAACATTTCAAGGTGTGTGCATCTTAAAGATATGAAAATTTCTAATCTCAAAACTCATGATGGTCACATATTGATGCAAGATATATTACCAATAGCGGCAAGATCATTAGTGCCTAAACAAGTTCTTGCAGTTATAATTCGACTATCATCATTCTTTAAGGCATTATGTTCAAAAGTTATTGATCCTGAAGAGATTGATCAGTTGGAGTCTGATGTGACCATTACACTTTGTCTGATGGAAAAGATTTTTCCTCCTGGATTTTTTACTATTATGGTACATCTACTCATTCACTTGGCTTCGAAGTCAAGCTTGGTGGACTGGTACATTATAGATGGATGTATCCTATTGAGATGTATGCTATAGTCTGATTTATCCTAATGACCGGTATACCATAATTTCTACCAAAAGTAGCATCATCATTATGCTATGTTTAGAAATTTATTTATCTTGTAGGTACCTTATGCGATTGAAAGATTATGTACGAAATAGAGCCTATCCAGAGGGTTTGATTGCGGAAGGATATATTGCTGAAGAGTGTTTAACATTTTGTTCAAGATATCTTCAAGATGTAGAGACAGTGTTTAATAGACCTCAACGGTATGGTGATTTTTTGATAATGCAGAATTGTATAAGTTCTCAACTGCAGGTAGAGTAATGAAAAAAACTGAAACTATTGTATTAGATCATAAATCAATGGCACAAGCACATCGTTATGTGTTACTCCATAGTGAAATGATATCTGAGTATCGTAGGTTAGTATGATTTATTGCATTTCAAGATTAAGATATCATATCTTTTTTTTTTTGCTCTAAATGAACAAAATACGTTTTATGCAGCAAATTTTTATTGTCTCAACGGCAAGCTAACCATATCACTCGACCTAATCCAAGGATTGAGCAGCGATGGTTAGTCGAGTTATTTCCTACATGGCTTTCAAAACAGGTTTGACATATACTTCGAGAATATATGGATTGATTTAACATCAAATAACCTATTAACATTCCTTATTATTTCTTAGGTATCAACGATGATGGAGAGAAATTTGTCAGCTGAATTAATAGCCCTGGCTCGAGGACCTAACAAAGTTGTCAATAGATATAGTGGTTTCATAATCAACGGTTTTAAATTCCATACTAAAGATCGTGAGAAATTTAGGAAAACACAAAATAGCGGTGTTATGGTGGAAGCAGATGGAAAAACTTATTATGGTGCACTAAATGATATCTATGAGTTAGATTACTATGGAGTCTTTAAAGTCATATTATTTAGATGTGATTGGGTAGATATAAACTCATCAAGGGGTTTGAAAAAAGATACAAATGGATTTACACTTGTAAATTTTACAAGGTTGATATATACTGGTGTCTTATTGAAGGATGATCCATTCATTTTTTCTTCTCAAGCTCATCAAGTATTTTTTATACAAGATGCAAAAGATAAAGATTGGGCTATTGTTATTAAAACAAAACCTAGGGACTTATATGATATGGGAAAGCAGCTAGAAGATGATGAAGACGATGACACTTATATGCATTCCATGCCATTCAATTTTGTGCCGGTTGATGACGTACATGCTACGGTATCCTTGGTTAGGACAGATTTTGCAACAAATGATAATGCTTGATTCTGATTGGTACTAAATTTTGTAATGTATTGAATTTTGTAATAATTAAGTCTTTAAAGTTATATTTATTTTTTACTAACTTTGACTCTGATGTAAATGATAGGTGACATTATGCATAGCTCACGGACAGAGGCCGACCCCTCTACTTCAGCACAGCAGGATCATGCTGGCCCTTCGTCATTACCGGACGCTGCATCTATTCCAGAGGCATATCAGTCTACTGCAGGTCCGTCATCCTCGGGGCATCATGATCTTATTGTCGGTGTAAGAGACGATGAGCTTCATATCCAAGGTAATTTTTTTTATTTGATTCTATAAAATTTCTTTACGCTTCTTACTATAATTTACCTATATCTATTTTTATGTAGACGGATCTGGTAGGATTACATGCAGACGTGGGGCCATGGGAGTACGAGATGTATGGCAGATGCGTGATGGTGATAAGATCGTAATTGAGTGCAATCGGCTGGGGCAGCCAATTAAAAAAGCCTCTAGCTTATTGAGTTCCTTTTTAGGGAGTGTTGCACGGAGGCATCAGCTTTGTCCATTGAGTTATACAAAATGGAATGATATGCTTCCGTCATATAAAGTCGAGATTCTACGAGTTGTGCAGGTAAACAAAAGAATCTAAACATCAAACATTATGTATATTATGACATGTTTTATATTTGAACAGTTTTAATATTTTATCTTTTGCAGGGCAAGTTTGCACTTCCTCCATCCGCTAATGAGTTTGTACTGAAGTCTCTCAACCGGAAATGGAAAGAATATAAGTCATATTTAAAGATGAAGTACAAGCTGCCGGGTATGGAAAGAATATAAGTCATATTTAGTTGGTACTTGTCCTCCTGAGGTACCCCCTCATCAGTGGATGGAGTTGGTTCATTATTGGTTCTCCGAGAAGGGACATGTATCTTGTTACTTAATATTCTTGTTATTTAATCTTTTAAGATACTTTATTAAAATATTTATTTAATTTGCAGACATATTCTAATATTGGTAAAGCTGCACGAGCATCTCTGTCTGTCCCCATACATTTGGATCCAAGAGTTATGCGCGAATCAGGCAACAATTCGTATGTTTCTTAAACTATAAATTTTTAAACTAATTATGTTCATTTATATGTCATAAATACTTCCGTTTCATGAATTCTATCAGTTACTTTAAACATAGAGAAAGCAATGTCTTCTTCCTACCTGGTATATTGGACAGGTCCTCTTGTAGTTGTGAACATGCCCATAGAACGCTATGTCCACCTTATATTTTTGCCAGAAATTTTGAAGGCTGTCCCTTCCCATTGGCTCTTCAAATGAACCCTCATCAGCGTAATAAGAGCCAATGTCTGCTATGCAGAAGCAGAACATGCCATAGTCCGTAGAATACCTGAAAATGAAATGTAAGCTAGACCTTTTTCATCCAAATTGATTGGAGCCAATGTGTTTGTAAACAAATCAGAGAGGTAAAATCTCACCTGCTTACCTCAAAAGCTATTGGGGAAAATATAAAGTTAAAATGAGAAGATGAATGACCAGTAAGATAGAACAATGTATAAAATAAAGAACAGAGGGTGGTGCAGTAAGACACAAAGACAACCTTTTCAATTCCAGCCTTGAACTTGTTCAAAGCTCCCAATTTCTTGGCCCATCAGAAACAACAATTAAGAATTATGTTGAAACTCTCATTGAAACAATTGAATAATTACTTATTATGTTGAAACTATCGTTGAAACTCTCATTGAAACTATCATTGAAACATAATTGATAATTTAGAATTATGTTGAAACTCTCGTTGAAACTCTCATTGAAACAATTGAATAATTACTTATTATGTTGAAACTATCGTTGAAACTATCATTGAAACATCACCGTAAATTTAGAATTATGTTGAAACTCTCATTGAAACTCTCATTGAAACATAATTGAATAATTTAGAATTATCTTGAAACTCTCATTGAAACTATTATTGAAACATAATTGAATAATTTAAAATTATGTTGAAACTCTCGTTGAAACTCTTGTTGAAACATAATTGAATAATTTATAGTCCCTCTTTACAAATCAAAATGAATTGTATAATTTATTTATAAATTGGTTCAAATATTTATAAATTATATTTTTTTTTGTAGATGGATGAGCATAGGAGGGAACCCGGTGTGGTGGAGTTTTACCGGATGACTCATACTCACCATGATGACACTTTTGTCCGGGATGAGTCGAGGGATTTATATGTAATTATTTATTGCAAATTATTTCATACAATAATTTTAATTTGATTATTTTATTCAGTAAGATCTAACTAATTTTTCTAAATTAATACAGGAAAGAGCTGCATCTCTTGTTGCTGAGCGTGTCGATGACTCTACAACATCTACGCAGAGTAGTCGCATCGAGGCCGAGGTGTTTAAAGAGTTGATGGAGCCAGAGAGCTACGGTCGAGTGAGGGGTTATGGAGTTGGAGTTACCCCCACTCAGTTATCTAAGGTGAGTAGACTTATGCGTGATGCTGCATATGCTGTTCATGATACACGTATTCGCAGACTTGAGCATGCGGTTGAGGAGATGCAACGGTCGAGTGCTGCAGCGTTAGAGGAGATGCAGCGGTCGAATGCCATTGCGATGGAGGAGATGCAATGGTCGAGTGCCGTTGCGATGGAGGAGATGCAACGGAGGAGTGCAGCCGATAGAGCATTGATTGATTCCATGAGAGATCACATTGAGCGGCTTACATCTCTCATACAAATGGTTGTTCCTCATCAGGTAAATACATATATTATTCAATATATTTTTATATTAAATTAACTATTTGTTTAATATTCATAGATAGTCTTGTAAATTAAATATTTTTAATTTTTCTTATAGGCTTCTGGAGCATCAGATCCTCGCGGACAGGGTGACGACCTTCCTCCTGCAGATCATTGACCTCGGCTCTTTTTATTTTATATCTTTCATCTCATGTATTTTTAAATTTTGTGAAACTTTAAATTGTAATGAAATTTATATTTGAACTTGATGTAATGAAATTTATATTTGAACTTTTATTTTGGATGTGAAGAATGTGTGTAATGTGATTTGTGATTTTGTTTGTTATGATTGCATTGCCCGGTTTAATTTAGAATTTGATCTTAATTAATTGCACAGGTTTACTAAATTTTTTTTGGTTTTTTTATTTAAAAAAATGTTACATTTTGCCGACGCTTTAAAGCATCGGAAGCGTTCGACGTAGTTCTCCCAACGCTTTTAAAAAGCGTCGGCAAGAAAAAATAACCCGACGCTTTAAAGCGTCAGTAAAACTCCAACGCTTTAAAGCATCGGGATAATTATCAATTTCCGATGCTTTAAAGCGTTGTTAAGAGGAAATTTTACAGATGCTTTAAAGCGTCGGCATGGAACAACGCCATCCCGACACTTTTAAAAAGTGTCGAATATTCCGTCTCCACCCCAAGCTACCAGACGCGTGTAAAAGCATTGTGAAGTTATTTGCTTTAAAGCGTCGGTAAATGATATATTTAGCGTCGGTGCACAGTGTATTTGTTGTAGTGTGATTGAATTGATTGAACCAATAGGCATTACAACAACAGTCTCCTAAATTTTAAAACTTGCCTTATGAATATCAATAAAATTACACATATTTCCGTAAGAATTATTTTATTTTCTATACTTGAAATTTGTCTTTCTTTGAGAGATCGAGGGCCTTATAATTTGAATAATGCGCAAATGCTACATGGTGCTTCCAGATTTGTACAAGAGATAGAATCCAATGTTATAAATAGGATAGCTTCTTCTTCGCATCATTGAACTTCTTGCAGAGTTGGGTGATGGAATGTGCCTTCTGGGCGGTGACTCCTTTTCCCAAGCAAGAGCCTCAATGATCACAGAGGGAAGGAAATTGAGAACCATAGACTTCAATGAAGACTTCCCGGTTAGACAAAGGAAATTCTAAAAATGCATGCATGAGATGAATTGGAAACTTTATATACAACATGGTTGAAATATTAAATAAGGTAGAATTTGATTCATCTTGGTCAGATTACAAGCATCTTAAACATTAAATACACAAAATAAAGGACATGCTTAAAAAATTGGGAAAAGTAATGCCTAAACTGGGAACAGTAGGCAAAAGACACTACAAGAAAGAAGGCTATTTGTGACAAATTTATATTGTGGTGAAAAACTTTCGTGGTAGTTCAAGCTCAGGTTCAAGCAGAATGTGGTCTTTGCCACCCAAAATCCTACATTCTCTCCTTTCATAGCGAATGGGCTCAGGCAGAGACGTCCAAATCAGCATCCTAACCACCAACAAAGGTTGGCCATGTAGCTGGAAGATTAAGCCTGAATTTCTCTAGAGAATTTTGCTGCTGTCGCTACTGTTTGAATTTGTTATTACATTGGAGGGGAAGAGACCACTGCATGTTCCCTGTCTGAGAATTCCTGGAATTGTGAAGGAAAAACAATTCCGATCATATATGTTAAAGGATTTCCTTCTCGTGTGTTGATAAAGGTGCTATTTGTAACTATCAATAGGGCTCTGTACAAAGTATTCATGCACTTCTGTCGTGGTTTTCAAAATGTTAGCATCAAAAGCTGTTCTAATTAGGAATCTGGTCATGTTAGAACACCATAGTCATGTTTTAAACTATTATTTGTTGAAATTTATTGTTATAAACTATTATTGTTTCTTTTCAGAGAGATTCTGTTACGGAAGAGGAGCCATCCAGACTTCATCTGTGGAATACTCTTCATTTTGACAAAAAGAAGAATCAATGGATAAATGAAAGAGCTGAAGATACCCCTGTAAGTTTTATCAATTAAAAATACAATATTCTTGAATGTAATGTTTTATACTAAATATGTTGAATTTGTTTTCTTTTTTATTACATGCACAGTTAGTAGAGCGACTTTCTTTACAGGATTCTACAGTTGAACCAATCAATGAGGATGCCGCTTTTGAAGAAGTTTTAGGTTTTAGATTTGGTTACAAAAGGGGATGGGGTCCACTACCGAAGGGTACATCGAGAACTAAAGGTAGTTCTTCATCTTTGGAAAACTCACAATTAAAGGAGCAGCTACATGAGTGCCGAGAGCAATTAAGTCAACAGAAGGATATCATCACTGAGCATCAGAAGATCATTGAGTATCTAAAGGCGACGACTGATCAGCTCACTACTTACATGCGACAGCTAGTGCCTGGATTTCCTCTAGTACCCAGTAGACCTCGTTTCCTCCATAGTATATGTATTTTTTTTAATTATGTATTTTTAAAAAAATTATATATGATGATTTTATTGAAATGAATAAAAATTTTATTAATTTTTATATGAAAATTTTGAAGCAAAAAATTATTTCTAATATCATTGCTTTAATATTATATTAAATTATTGTAACAAATGCAAAATAAAAAAAAAGTAAAATAAAATTTATTATTGGTGATTTAATTTCGCCATAATAGCTTTCTATTACGGCAAAACTAAGTCGCCGTAATAATACGACGACTTAATTTCACCGTAAGAGGTAGCTATTATGGTGAAAGTAAATCGTCGTAATAACATCTAATCTATTACGACGATATAATTTCACCATAATATGTAGCTATTATGACAGAATTAAATACCATAATAAATTCTTATTTATTTTAAATATTTATAACAATGATATATTTTTGTTGTAATATATTATTTATTACAACAAAAATATTTCCATCGTAATATACTATGTATTACGATGAAAATATTGTCATCGTAATATATTATTTATTACTACAAAAATAATTTCATCGTAATAAGTTATTACGACATTACCCTGTTTCGACGATTTTGGGACGTATTACGATGATTTTTTATCATCGTAATTAACTTATTACGATGACTTTTATACTTATTGCGATGAATTAATTCATCATAATAAGTCATTTTTCTTATAGTGACGTTAAGGTAATGTTTGATAGAAAAAAATATTATCCATAGATAAGTCTACGGGATAAAGTTTATCCCCTGGCTATCCCTAAGGATATCCCTTGGCTATACCATTGATCATATCAAATGTAAAAAGGTAAATCCATAGGATAGCTTTTTTTTACTCTTATTTGGAGGGATAACCAGCTATTCCTGCATTTTTTTAGAATAAATTAAGGGGATAACCCATGGTTAACCATGGTTAACTATAAATTATCCCTCTGGTTAACTTTATTCCCAACTATCCTTTATATATAGTTATGGTTTTTGAGAATAAGAAGAGATATACAGGGAATATCCCCTCTTATTTCCTATTTCAAACACTACCTAAGGCTGGAGTCTACTTTCATGTAGCACTATTCCTCCTGCCATCATCAAATTTCGGTCATCATACTTAGGTCCTGTTTGGTTAGGTGTAGGGAGCCTAAGAAGAACCCCCTTCTTTCTTGCAAGTCTAGTGCGAGTCAACCCAGATAGATCAGAATACAGTATTTATTTACAAACAAAGGGACAAGGGTCACCCAAATTCCAGATTTAAAAGCCAGAATGATGAGCCACTGAGACCGCCACCCAATTCGTAGTAGAATTGGCTTCCCGATAAATATGACGAATCTAAGAAGAACCCCTTCTTGAAGTGGCCTCGGATCCCCTGGGCTTAATCTGCCTTGAGCCTTACCTCCCTTAAATTAGTTCAGGCATGAGCTCAAAATTGGCTTCTTTGGTGCAAACTAAGTTTGAATAAACCGAGGCCAACCAAACATTTTTTCATGCCAGTGAGAAGAACAAAATTGTGCGACACTAGCGACTTCTGAAATTTTTGATATTCCAATGCATCAATCAAACTTCTGTTATTGTGTCAACGTTCTCCTCAAACAGTAGGTTTTCTTGCAACAGTTTGGCACAATCACTCACAAAATAGAAAATGAAATGGAAAGAATCAACACAGTATTTGCAGAAGAAGAATCACCAAGTATAAATTTCCATCTTATCTAGCATTAGTGTCAATCTATGAACCTCTTCTCTCAATATTTATCTTTATGACATCTAAAACTAGGTGAGAAGAGGACTCTGCTACATAGGGAGGTACTCTTTTAAAGCAGTATGACTTTTGTCACAATTAGTGATACATAAATAGTCACCTTCCAATAATTTCTATGGTGGTAGGAATCGAGCTATATATATAATTTCCCATGACTTTGGTAGTTAGAATTGTGTAGAGGGAATAGAATGTAAA
>UESW01001607.1:58211-85762 GCA_900491605.1 Calamus simplicifolius | reverse complement strand
ATGACATGTAATTTTTCGAATCCATTCATTCTCAAACCATTTCTGAATCCAATAAATCGTGTTAAAAGGATGGTACCGATTTCAAAGTCGACATGATAAAAAAATATATACACACATGATGGAATGAATACATGAGCCTCCTAAAGAACCATCAAAAAGATCTTATCTTAGAAAAAAAACATCAAACCTGCGTCTCGAGAGAACTGAGCCGATCTGATAATCCTTCTCCTAGTAGGGCTTCAAACCGATCTTCTGTTTATTTTTTTCTGGATCTTGGAAAAACGATTGGGGATTCTCGTTGTCTCCTCCACAGGAGCTTAGCTTTCCTTCTTCCTTCGTGGCCGTGCGGTGCCGTGCTCTAACGCACCTCTGAGGTGCAGATTGCGATGATTTCTTGCCCCGGCTGGGATCTAAATACACGCGTCGCCGCGTGGGATGGATGGACCTGGACAGTATGATGTAACGCGTGACCCCTTCCGCTCCTTTGTAACGTCTAGTCCCGTGACTTGAGTCGGTCGGCACCTGCCCGCTTAGAGTTTGGATCTCTTTTAAATAATAATGCCCCTGATGGACTGGCACGCTAAACCTTCCCTTTTTCTTATTTTTTATTTTTTACAACCAACACACTTGAAATTATTTGTTCGTTGAAAAGATATTTTAAAACATCAAGATGCTTTCAAATTTTGACCAAGCATTCAAATAAAAGTTCTTCCATTTGGCTGAGTTACTGAAACAGCTGCAGAAATGATTTTAAAATTCTTTTATCAGCAAACAATTTTTAATTAAAAAAAATTAGCTGCTTAAAGCCGTTCAATGAATGGTTTAAAATGGGCCATACAGAGAGAGAGAGAGAGAGAGAGAGAGAGAAAAGACTTTTCCGACTTAAATCCCTTTTCAAGCCCATTTATCCTGGAAGTATAAGCATTATTTTTTGATTGATGACATCTTTATTATTAATCCATGAATGTCCTAGCAAAATATGGCTGTTGTTCATGAAAAAGACTTCATATCATGCTTCATCAATATAGTTTCTATACCATGATAAGACATTTGGATAAGGAAGTTCTATATTACCTAGGTTCATGTCAGCTAAGTTCCTTGGGGTAATGCCTCCAAAGCCAATCGTAAATTTCTCTTTTTCATACATCCGCCCACAAATCATGCACAACTTTGTGCCTTTTATGAAGACTCTTTTGCATTTATCTAAAAAGTTTATAATGCCTTGAAAAGCCAAAATTCTACCAATAACACTTCAAAGGATGTCATACCTTGTTAAGAAACTAGCAAAAAGCTAACCCTCACTAAAAACCCAACAATGCATTCCCTTATAAGACACATGAATTAGGGTGTGCTTAACACCCTATAGCCTATTCAATGGCCTTTCAATGTTAGATAGGAGTCCCAACCAGTGAAAAAACCCCGTTAATATCCAAAATACAGAGAATTTTCAGAAATATATAGTCATATATACTGAAAATGCATTATTTGATTATCTAAGGATCAAGGTAGAAAAACACACTTCAATGCATTTTGCTTTCCTTTTTGCCCATGTCTCTCCTCTTTTAGAGTACCACATATACTTTCCTATTATTTTGAAAATGCTTGCTCGTTAGAAATATGGTTGGATGCCTTGGAAACCAAAATCTTCATTGAATCTTTGATTAATGCATAAATGCCCACCTGTTAGAAATATGGCTGCATGCCTTAGAATCCTCACTGAATCTCTGATTGATGCATGATTAGGCCAACAACATAGTAAATACATAGGATGCATGCCCACCTAATTGCTATTTCCTTTTCAAGGTCTTGTGTACTCCCTTTTAAACATCTTAAGGACTCCTAACTAGTAAAAATATAATTGGATGCTCAAATAAGGCCCCAAGAGATTAGGACTTTTTTGAATTCTTTTGGTGGAACTCTTTGCATGCATTCAGAGTAGAGAAGATGCCCTTTGCTGCCTTATCTATCCATCTCAGTCACCATAATTTTCAACATGATTCTTAGCTAGGGTGGCACCCTCGAACACCCCAACACAATAGGATTCCTTAAGCCACATCCTAACATGTATTGAAAATTCTAGCTAGCACAATCTTCTGCATCTTGGTTTTCAACATATCAAAAGCACCTCTCTTTGCATCTGTTTCAAAAGCTATCAAGAGTCTAGCTATCCTAGGGGGCATTTGATGGCCCTAATATAAAATGAAGGGGTTTATTTACACCCCATGAGAGAAACAACAAAAAAAGAAGAAGAAAAAAAAAAAGCTAAGCCTAGACTCCTCTAAAATCCCTACCACTGACCACTAGAAACTCCTTGATTCCCTAATATATGGTGTCCAATTCCTTAACCCCTTAGTAAGTGTCCTTAAATCCCAAGTTCAGAAACCTTCAATTATGCCTCTATGTCCCCCTTTTGAGCTCCATAAAATATATAGCATGACATCAACATGGTATCATTAACCCTATAAGTCCACCAAAACCTACTCCTATAATCCTTCATATCCAAATATCTAATCAAAAAAATATACCTCTAACTCTTTATGACTAAGGAGATCATCATCATCAAACTCACCATCACAGTACCCTTAAAACTATAGGCCCAAGGTAAGTTTGGAGGAGGTTGAAGGAGAGGCAGGGTCCCTACTAGCCTGCCATAGGATGGCAACATTCAAAATGATGATCCTCAAAAGCCTCTTCAACATCATGTTCGAGCTCAATGATGGAAGAGATGAGCCCTCTACTTCCATGTAAACTCAAGCTTCAAGCTAAATTAAGAAGCCCACAATAGCCTTGGCGGCCCAAGCCCTAAAACAACCTAAGCTAACCCACATCGACCTAGCCCAAGTTCTATAGGCCTAGCTTGAGTACTCTATAGCAAGCTAGGTGGATTTAATCCTGAACTAGTCCGAGCGGCTCACAGCAAGGTTAGTAACTCCGGCTCTGAAGCTACCAAGTCCTAATCTCAAAGCAGATTAAAACTAAGTCTAGAAGCTGCTTGAGCCCAAGCCTAGAAGTGATATAAGCCTATATCCATAAAGGACCCAAGCCCAAAATTAACTTGAGTCCAAGTCCAAAAAGGTATCGAGCCTAGAAGTGGCCCAAGCTCAAATCTAAAAAGAGCCCTAGTCAGCTTAAAGGAGAGTTTGCTCCAAAATCTAGCTCGAATCAACCTAAAGAAGAGTCATGTTCTCAAATCGAGCCCAAATCAATCCAAAGGAAAGCCTTGCTCCTAAATCAAGCACAGAAGTGGCCTCAAATTTAACCCAAAGGGTAGCCTTACTTTTAGATCAAGCTTAGATAGAGTCTAAAGGGAGCCTTACTTCCAAACCTAGCTCAATTCAGCCCAAAAGGGAGTGTTATTTTCAAACTAAGTCAAAGTTAGTCTAAAGGAGAGCTTTGCTATAGATTAATCCTAAAGGGACCTCAGATGGAAACCAAATGGAAACCTTGCTTCTAAATTAAGTCCAAAAATTCTTAAGTTCTACTTCATTGAGAAAACATTGAAGCCTTGCTCCATTAAAATTCTAATGCCCTACACCACTCAAGACTCAAAGCCTTGCTCTCTTGAAGATTAAAGCCTTACTCCTTTAAAGATGGTTTTCTGGAGTCATGATGGATGACTTTTATTATCCTAGAATATAGTTAAAATAGGGATAATGTAAAAACAACCTACCCAAATAAGGCTAAAATTTTTATTTCAGAAGGTTAACAAACAATAGGCAAAAGAAGGACAAATTTGAGGCATTAAATCTGAACAATAAGAAAAAGATTGATAATATTACTTTAAACCTTTGCAACAAAATGAAAATAAAAAAATCTTTTTTACATATGTATGCATCCATGATATTAAGACTAATATGGACTACGGTCTCTTAATAAAAAAATTTTCAACTCTTAAAGTGAAAGTAATTAATTGTTAATTTAAACCATCACACTCCAACATAATCCTCATCACGATCAAAAAGGTGTGAGCACTTCAAGGTACGAGAAGCAGAAAAAAATAGGTTCTTTATAAACTCCGACAAGCAATACAAATAGGTTCAAACATATGCAAGCACTCTAGTATGCTATTTGGTGCATGCATTGATTCAAAAATAGGTTAAGCAAAATGTATGGATGTGGGACTATGCCAGTAAGCCAAATTTGAGATTCTAAATAAAATAAAATAGGTATTTTAATGACCATATATATATTAATGACCATTACATATATAGCAGTGATTGTAACTACCATGTTATATGATAAAAATTACTAAGATGCACATATTTAGTAGGATATAGTTAATATATAGTAATAATAATGACCTTTACATATATAGCAAGAATTGTGATCAATAGGTAATATGATAACAAATGACAAAAACTAATAAGGCTGCATTTTGCTTAGAGACGGGTGCATGTACAACATGTCGCAATAATGATAATTTTGCAATAAAAGAAAAGTCAGAGTACACAAAAGAGAAAATAATGAAAAATCAAGGTTCTCAAACAAGAGTTTTATCTTGACAACTCTATCTCTTCTAGAAGAAAATCTTGGGAAAATCGGTTATATTTATAGATTTGAAAGTTCAAGAACTTCTTCCCAACTACATCAATCTACCATTACGAGAAAAGTTGAAAAAAGTAAAACAAATATATGCATATGTTTTTCTTCATTATGACAAGACACTTGTTTTAACCGGGAGCAATGCCGTGGATGAAATATTTAATGCCGGTCGAGTCCTTTGTAAAGAAGGCCGAGTAGACCAACGAGGCCGCCTAGGAATTAAGCTGCTCAAGAAGGCCACCGAGGATTGCCGCCTAAGAAAATCGTTTGGAAATTGTTAAGCCATCCAAAAATTATTGTCTTTATTGCCCATGGGGTCAACTGGCCCCATCAAATGCCCTCCACACTCCTTGAGCTTGGGTGCTGCACATCAGTAAGCGAAAGGAGTGTAGAGCTCTTCATCTTTGCTCTTGTCCTTTCATGCTTACTTTAGTTCCGATTCTTTCCTAGTGAGAGATCTTTTTTTTTTGTCTTGCTTTGGATAATTTTCGTCCGCCCATTGGCTAGCTGAGGGTAGCCAGTAATCCTCTCCCATCGCAAAGTCTGGAAATGGATATTCGTCAATTGTGAGTTGGAGAGTTGGTTTCTTCCAACTGTGAGTTGACTTTGGGTCTTCAACTTATGACATGAAGTTTGGATGTGGGTGCCCATCAACTAGCTGCTGACGCAAAGATAAAGCCGATGAGGCTGCAATAATGCAGTGAGGCAGAAATAAAGCCGATGATGCTGCAATAATGCCACTGAGGTAAAGATAAAGCCGATGAGGCTGCGATAATATTGCTGAGGCAGAGATAACGCCGATGAGACTGCAATAATGCACTGAGATAGAGACAAAGCCGATGAGGCTGCGATAATGTCGCTGAGGCAAAGATAAAGCCGATAAGGCTGCGATAATGCCGCTGAGGCAGAGATAAAGTCGTTGAGGCTGCAATAATGCTGCTGAGGCTGAGATAAAGCTGTTGAGGCTGAAATAATGCTGCTGAGGCCGAGATAAAGCCGTTGAGGCTGCGATAACACTACTGAGGCCAAGATAAAGCCGTTGAGGCTGCAATAATACCGCTGAGGCTGAAATAAAGCCGTTGAGGCTGCAATAATGCCGCTGAGGCTGATATAAAGCTATTGAGGCTGCAATAATGCCGCTGAGTCTAAGATAAAATTACTGAAGCAAAAATAGAGCCACGAGGTCTGAAATAAAATTGCCACGAGTGTTTGTGTGCCGTTCGGGAGGTGACTCAAGCGGGAATGGGCTGTTAGGGACTTGAACTAACTTGGGGCGTATCCTAGCCAGACCAAATGGTGTCCCATTAGCCGAGATGCCATCAAGCTCCTTCGGAACCATCTTGGGTGTTTGTGTGCTGGTTCGGAAGGTGACTCAAGCGGGTACGGACTGTTAGGGACTTAAACCGACTCGGGGGCATATCCTAGCCAGACCGAGTGGTGTCCCATTAGCCGCAATGCCGTCGAGCTCCTTCGAAACCATCTCAGGTGTTTGTGTGCTGGTTCAGGAGGTGACTTGAGCAGGTACGGACTGTTAGGATTTGAACCGACTCGGGGGTGTATGCTAGCCAGACCGAGTAGCCGATGCCGTCGAGCTCCTTCGAAACCGTCTTGTGTGTTTGTGTGCTGGTTCAAAAGGTGACTCGAGCGGGTATGGGCTGTTAGGGACTTGAACCGACTCGGAGGCATATGCTAGCCAGACCGAGTGGTGTCTCGTTAGCCATGATGCTGTCAAGCTCCTTTAGAACTACCTCAGGTATTTGTGTGCTGGTTCGAAAGGTGACTCAAGAAGGTATGGGATGTTAGGGACTTGAACCGACTCAGAGGTATGCTAGCCAGATCGAGTGATGTCCCATTAGCCACGATGCTGCTGAGCTCCTCCAAAACTGCCTCAGAGGTTTGCGGCCGGCCGAGGGGTGACTCAAGGTTGCTGGAACCATATGTCTTGAACTACCGCAGGGGTTTCACGGCCGGCTCGGGGGTGACCTTATGATCACAGGACCATTGAGAGCCTTTTTGAGAGGTTAATTTTATCGAGTTTCCTGTAATACATTCAGACACTAATGAAAAAAAACTTTTTTCTCAAAGTGTAGTGTACTTAGCTTTTTTTGTAGCTATTTGCCTTTGCGTCGTGTTTGGTGTCGATGTCAATTACAGGCTGAAGAGCTTTTTCTTTAAAGAAATTGGTCTCCTTCTACTGAGTTGATGACCTGCCCCAGGGAACTGTGTTGATTGAAGGTGGGGGGTACCGGTGCTAAAATCCGAGGGCAACTAGAATGGAATCCGCATGAGGTCTTGGGCTCGGATTGGCTCTGAGTGCAGCAGAGAGAAAGATAAAGGGGGAGAGAGGGAAAGGGTGGAGTCAATAGTCAAAGCTCTTTGTCCCTCATCACCCACCTTGCATTAATAGCATCAGCATGTCTCGGCTTATCACCACCAGGAATTAAAATGCCCATAAATACTTGAGGTGATTAGGAGTTAGGATTTGGGTGGCAAGATTTGGGTGGCAAGTAGTGGCACTCTTGCTGGCTAATGAGCCTGAGCCTTAAATTGCCGATGACCTTGAGTTTGAGGTTGCTCTTGCTCCTGAGCTTATTGCCATGCGGCCATGGAATACGCTCCCATAGCCTTTGAACAACTGTCGTTAATGCTTAGATCTGCAGGGTGAGGGTGGCACGGTGCTTTGCCTGAATGGCCCGAGATAGTGGTGACGATGGAGCAGAGAGCCGGCCTCCTGCTGATCAGCTCGTTGAGGGTTCCCCCTAGCATAACTAGTGAAAGCTTCCATTGTCATCGTAGAGGAGTGAGAGCTTGTAGTTTAGTGGCACAAACTTGCTTTCTTCCCTACCTGGCGTGCCAATCTGTTGTTGCCAGATCTCCCCCCTCGAACGTCCGCGAGCATCCGATCGCCTCCTATGAGCCCGGGATCTTCCGGCGAGCCTCTCATGTCTTGGAGCCTGCAAAAATTCCTAGGGACTGAAGATTCCGGTGGGGACCCTCCGATGCTCAAGTTAGTGCTCTGAGCAACAGCCGTGAGCTTGAGAAAGCTCAAAAGAGAAAGAGAGAGCTTAGAGAAGGGCTCTCTGTGAGCAAGAATGAGCGTTTTGGAGTGTAATGAATTCGTTGGAGTTGTTCTTGGAGTTATCAGTTACCTGGTCGGGGGTCCCTCTAACCCATTTTATAGATGCTTAAAGACTGCCTGGCTTGAGTGGTTGAGTCCTCATAATGATGACTTTGGTGGGTGAAGTGTCAGAGCTGATGTCTGTGAGGCTTGGGGTGCTGCCACTTGTCAGAGCCTTTAAGGTGATGGCAGCAATGGTAGAGCTTGCTTCCTTCTTTAATATGTCAGGGCTGCAGGCCAAGTCCTGTCAGAGTGGGTGGCTGTAGCTGGTTGGTGGGTCAAGTTCTATCGAAGGTGGGTGGCCACTTGATTATCCTGTATGCTTCCCTATGCGTATATGGATAGTGGTGGAGCCAGGCATGTGGGCCCCACGTATGTAGATTCTTATGCTTGTGAGCCTCTTTGCTTGTCTGGAATTGGGTTGTCGTGGTCTAGAATGGGACAGCTAGGAGCCGTCAAGGATGGAAGCTGGAAAAGGCTGGGACAAGCCGAGCTAGAGTGCCGATGCGAGACGTCCGTGGTCGAGAAGGAGCTAGAAGCCGGGACGAAGTCGGAGGCCGGGGCATGACGTCTATGGCCGGGAAGGAGCTAGAAGCCGGGACGAAGCTGGAGGCCACCGAGGGAGCTTGGGGCCGAGCCAGAACAAAGTCGTCATGCCTTGGTGAGGAGACATAGGAAGCAGGGTGGTCCAAGCGATGGCATCTAGCCTCCGTGCTGGTCTGGGCCCACCTGAGGATGCTTGGCCTTGAGCTGATGACCATGCCAAGCTCCTTTTATGGTTACGTGCATGTCCTTTGTCGTCCCACCATGATGCTGTCCATCGTCCAGTCGAGCTGGGATAGAGAGCAGAGCCATGGACGAAGCCATCCATGGCCGAGAGCAGAGTCAAAGAGGCTATCCGACATGGTGCTGGGAGGTCGGGAAGAAGCCGGATGGCTGGGACAGTCATCCGGAGGCAGATGGAGGCCGTCGAAGTGGAGTCAAGAACTCCTCGTCTCGGCTTCATTACATCATCCTTTCTCATGCAAGGGTGCCAAAGGGGCCAACGTGGCAGCCATAAATGCCTTTATGCATGAAAGGAAATAAGGCATTAAATGACTTAGAACAGGCGGATGCACGTGGCCTTTATGAGGCCATTAGACATAGTGGTTGCGGAAGCTGAGCTAGAGTGCCGGGGCAAAGCAAGACGGGACATCTATATCCAGTGGGAGTACTTGGGTGAAGCGGGACGGGACGTCCGCTAGAGGCCATCGAGGACTTCTGTGATGTGAGACGTGGAGTCAAGAACTCCCCGCCTCGCTTCATTACGCCATCCTTCCTCATGCAAAGGTGCCAAGAGGGCCAATATGGCAGCCATAAAAGCCTTAATAAGGGAGAGAATAAGGTAATAAATGCCTTAGAGAAAGCATGTAATAGGATGCACCATAAATGCTTTGGTGCGAAAGATATACATGGCTGTGGATCCAGGCCGACTTGGATGATGCCTGGGCGAGGCCGACTTCTTCCTCTCCTTGCATTACGCGTCCGTGATGCTCCATTCCATTAAATGCTCTCTCTGTTTTTACACCATTAAATGCTCCAGCCCATTGACTACATGGAAGGTGGCCTTTGGGAGAACTACGTAACGTGGCCCTTTTTCCTTTTGTTCTCTTTCTTCATTATGACGATACGCTTGTTTCAGTCTGGAGTAATGTCGTGGACAAAATATTTAATGCGGCCGAGTCCTTTCTAAAGAAGCGGAGTAGACCAATGAGACAGTCTAGGAATTAAGCTGCTCAGAAGGCCGCCAAGGATTGCCACCGCCGAGGATTGCCGCCTAAGAAAATCATCTGAAAATTGCTATCTTGAGAGGAGGCTGTCCAAAAATTGTTATCTTTATTGCCCATGGGGTCAACTGGCCCCATCACTTTTCATCTCCGGCTAATTGTAACTCTAAAATGCTAATGAAGCAGTGAAACTTGCCTTTTAATTTCTTGAAGTTTCTTCACTCTTATCGGGTTCATATCTAGATTTCTTTGAACAAGGATATGACTAGTATCCCATTCTTTAAACAACAGTTATTGTCACATCATTAGTTTGCCAACTAGCCACCAGTCATAATCATTAGCCATCAGTGCATACATTTGATGTATTTGAGTTTTTTTAAAAAATTCAAAACATAGCAGGTGTAGCACTGCACGTATGCAAAGCTTTTTAAGTTTTTAAGCTTGTGTACAGATCCTCTATCAAACAACTCTTAATATGTCTAGGTCAGGACTTGACAAAAGTTTTTTTTTGCTACAAAATAACCAATGCAAGTGGCCATTTACCTCTAAGGCACCTCTGAGGTGAGATGGCGATGATTTCTTCCCGCGGCTGGGATCTAAATACACGCGTCGCCGCGTGGGATGGATAATGAAGTTCCATGTCATCTAGGTTTCATGTCAGCTAAGTTTCTTAAGATAATGCATCTCTCTATATACATATGCGCTCACAAATTATGTACCAATTTATGCCTTTATGAAAACTCTCTTGCATTTATCTTAGAACCCTTCAGACTAATGCATTCCAAAATGCCTTAGAGCACCAAAATTCTACCAATAACATCCTAAAGAATACCAGGCCTTATTAGGAAACTTGTAAGAAAGCTAACCCTTACTAGGAACTCAACAATGCATTCCCTTATAAGACATATGCATTAGGATGTGTATAACACCTTATAACCTGTTCACTAGCCTTTCAATACTAGTTAGGAGTCTCGGCTGGTGAAAAAAACCCCATAAATATCCAAAATAGAGAGAATTTTCAGAAATATATGGTCATATATACTAAAAATGCATCACTTGATTATCTAAGCATTTAGGTAGAATAAGCACACTTCAATGCATTTTACTTCCCTTTTTCTCATGTCCCTCCTCTTTTAGAGTGCCACATAATACTCTCCTATATATTGTTTTGAAAATGCCCACTTATAAGAAATGTGGCTGGATGCCTTAAGAATGCATTCATCACACATCATATTGGTAAAATTGGAACAAATGATGAGACATTAACGTTAACATGATATTATTCATTTTGATTTATCAATGGCAAATTCAAGAATGGGAGAGCACAAGCACTGAGAACATATAGGCATGGGACAAGTTTCAATGTCCTGAATTCTTCCTAATGCTTTATACATCAAGAAGTAGCAGCGAATCTGAATGTCAAAAATATTACATGAAGTAAAAACATTTTAGGCATCAGTTATTCAAAGAACCAATGTCACTTCTCAGTATAACACCATGACATCTCAGGAGAAATCTTTTACCTAAATGAAAGTATCTCTCTGCTGCATTTGCTATAAATTGCTCTCTGGACTTTCTACTTAACGCTTAAGTTCATATCCCCTGCATACCAATTAGACAAAGAATTAAAATTATACAGCAAAGTCATACCCTCAACAGACGAAGTAAAAAGCATTTTAGGGAAGAAGCAATCACAAAATATTATATCCTCCTTTTCTAGTCCTCATTTTGATTCCTGATATTGGTAAGACATTATAGCTCATATTTATGAAGCCAAGAGTTATTGACAATGAAATCTAAAGAAGAAAATAAGAAGGTACCCTTCAGTTAATCATCCTGTTGCTGCAGAATTCCGTTCTTCGGCTTGGGTGCAAGGCACATCAGGATCCGGGTTGCAATCTTCTGTCCGGGTGAACCTGCAAGACAATCCTCGCACAGGAAGCATTGGGATGGCCCCTGTGAAAGACCCTTCGATGCCCAAGTTAGTGGCGATTCTCAGCAAACAGATGAGAAGAGAAGGCTCCAGCATTCTTCAAACCAAAAGGCATAACTCGGTAGCAGTATATGCCTCAGTCAGTGATGAAGGTGGTCTTTTCTTCATCTTTAGGCGCCATCCGAATCTGATTGTAGCCCGAATAAGCATCCATGAAGGTCAGCATCTGGTGGCCTGAGGTAGCGTCCACAAGATGATCGATCTTAGGTAGAAGAAAACTGTCCTTCGGGTAGGTTTTATTGAGGTCCATGAAGTCAATGCAGATCCTTCACTTGCCATTCGACTTCTTCACCATGACAACATTCGTCAGCTAATCGGGTAGTTTACCTTCGAATGAAGTTTGCCTTAAAGAGCTTGTCGACTTCTTCCTCGATGGCCTTGTGATGCTCAGGGGCAAAGCTTTTCTTCTTCTGCTTAACTGGCTAGAACATCTCGTCCAGGTTGAGGAGATGGACAAGAACATCTAGGCTAATTCTCGGCATATCTGAGGCTAACCAAGCGAAGACGTCGGCGTTTCTTTGAAAAAATTCAACCAAGTCTTGCCGAGGCTTTCCTTCTATCTGTGATCCGACCTTTATGGTTCGATATGGATGAGCTTCATCAAGTGGTACTTTTTTAAGTTCCTTGGCCGGTTCTTCTCATTGCTCGGCAAAGTCCTCCCGAGCATCAAGCCCATCGACCTCAAGTCTTCTGGATTGTAGGTCGACGACTAAACAATACCATGCCACAGCTTGGTTTCCTCGAACTGTTCCTACTCCCCATTTTGTAGAAAACTTGATGGCAATATGAGGAATGGATATTACAGCCCTAAGGAATATCTGCTCAGACCTACCGAGGATTGCATTGTAGGGCGACCGAAGCTTGGTCACCAAAAAATTTGCATGAATGATTACTACACTGGGCCAAGTACCTACCTGAACCACCAATGTAATGACTCCCTTAGGGGTGATAGCGTCTCCAGTGAACCTTATTAGGGTGGAATCTACGGCTTGGAGATCTTTTATTCGCATATTCATCTTCAAAAAAGCATCAAAATACAAAACATTAATAGAGCTTTTACTATCAACCAAAATTTGGTGTACATCATAATCATTCATGTTAAGAAATACAACTAAAGCATCATCATATGGATAGTATATCCCTTGGAGACCTTCATCCGAAAAGGAGAGTCCCTCGAACCGAGTCCTTTTTGGTGGGTTTTCTTCTTTATTTGGCCAGCCTGAAGAAGAGCTGACCATAGCAATCATATTGACATTGCCAACAGCTGATGGGTTCGATGGAGGCGGCTACCGAGGCTCGGGTTAGTGATCTCCTTCATTGTTCAGCTTGGGGGCCCTTCTAAATCGGTCCAACCTCCATCGGCGGATAAGTTGCTCAATTTCATTGTGGAGCTGCCAGCACTCCTCGGTATCACTAAGATTCCTTGATATCGTGCCCGTAATCTTGGCGATACCAACAGTACTTTGTCATATCTCTCTGAGTTATGTTTCCTTAGAGGGACGGTGGCCGAAGGAGTTACCGCTCAATCTCCATCAAGATCTGCGCTTGCGGTGAAGTAAGTGGAGTGAACTAATTGAATCTCCGTGATGGGCTTCTGGTGCAATCTGCGATCTTTCGGTGATGGGGGAGGAGCTCTTTGATGGTGAGGCGGGCTTGCAGGGCGAGGTGGCCAATTCTTCTCCGAGCCTTTTTTCTCCTTCTTGGACTGTTCGGGTCGGGCTGACCTTCTTGACTCCTCGACCCTAGCGTATTTATCTGCTAGGGCCATCATGTCGGAGAGGTTCTTTGGGTAGTTGACCTCCATTGCTAAGTAGAAGTCTTCCTCCTTCGATACTCCACCAGCTAGGACGGACATAGCCACCTCGTGATTGATGTGGTCTACTTCTAACATGACCATGTTGAAATTGCCAAGAAAACTCCTTAAAGACTCCTCCCATTGCTTTACTTCAGAGAGGAATCAGATCTTTTTTTGTGGCGATGGCTGCTAACAAACTGGCTGATGAACAAAAGGCCCAGTTCGTCGAAGAAACCGATGGAACTTGGTTTCAACCGTTGAACCATGTTCTTGCTGATCTCCTAAGAGTAAAGGGGAAGGCTCGACACAGGATTACATTTGAAGCTCCATGGAACATCATGATGGACAAAACTGCTTAGATGATCATTCGGATCGGTGGATCCATGATATGGCTCGATGGTAGGAAGCTTGATATGGGGAGGAATCACCTCCTGCATAATCTTCTCAGTAAAGGGTATGCCCTGTTCTACCTTTGGTTGAAGACAGGGAGGCTGTTTGATGGCATCTAGCTCTTGACGCTACTCCTGGCGCATCTTCCGGAGTTATCGTTGTACTCCTTCATCTCAAATAGTAGGAGAGACAAGAGGGGGAGATAGCGATCGCGGCGTCGAGTCGTGGCGGGAGAACACCATTTTACCCCGCATCACATCCAATATCTTATCATATACAAAACTAAGAGTAATTAACCACATGATAAAAGTTTGAATGTGTGATTGTTGGTAGTCTGATCATATCAGTGATCAGATGCATGAAGAAAATCTACTTATTATTATTCTATCCTTAAAAGAAGTGACTCCAATAACAATGATTTTAATTTTCCCGAGTATCTAACAATTTTAATTTTCACATGAAAAGGAATCCACTTAAATGCATTAATAAGTACAACTTTCCATATAATTCATGGCTAACAAGGACTTCAAATAATACATTATATATTATGTGTTGAAAATATCTCACTTTAGCAGGACTTGCGGATGGTTCGCCCTTAGAATCTGGGGATGCGTCTCCCCTTACAATGGAGGTCGCTTTCGTCCGATAGCAGCAACTCCACACGTTTAACCTCTTGTTTTAGTGCGTCGACCTTGAAAAAAATTAAGAAATTTATTAGATATTTATGTTTTCTAAGGGGAAAAGAAAATTAGACATTTATGATTGGTAAAATAAGGAAAAAACTGTTCCATCTTCTTACCTCCTGATCTGCTCTTCGAAGCTCCATGGTTAAGCTTCCGTTCAATGGTTCCAGGGATCGAAACTGAGCAGATAGCCTTGCCATCTGGAGAAATGGCAACATCTTATAACCAGATAATCTTTATGGATGCACAATATTATGCTGACAAAGGACTGAGGAACGTGAGCGAATGACACAACATCTCCATTTCCGGATGTTGAGGGCTATAACTCAACCAAAAAAAAGAAGAAGAAGAAGTTAAGAGAAAGCTAACTTTTCTATAACATCTAGAGGAAAGACCTATTTCAAATCCAGCATAGATATATGAATTCTCTGTAGCGGCTGTGGTCTCCCATAAAGCATTCTAGAGGAAAAAAGACATGCAACAGAGAGAAAAAAAAATCCCAAGAAGCTAAAAGGAAGTAGAGAAGTGAAGAGTCCCTAAATGAATACTAACTATAAATGAAGCAGGGCGTCTAACAAGAGAACAATCAATGGTCATGACCAACCCATGAAAGATTGCAGAACGTAATGCTGTCTGTGAAACGATTACAGAACGTAAATGACAAACGATTCTATCAAATGCTTCGAACAGTCAAGATTGGAGAGTTGTAAACCGACATTGGTATATGGAAAAAAGGAAATGGTGAGAGCATGAATGATATAACATGCCAAGAAGAACTCTATAATGATGTTGCTCTCATATCAAAAAGAATGGTATAACATGTCGATCAAGAAAATATTATTGTCTTCGTTCTTTCAACATCTTCAGCATAACGAAGTTTAAAACGAGAAAATTCAGAGAAAGTATGGATCAGGCCAGAAGAATCCAGGCAAGAAGGTTCATCTCGTACCTGTTCCTTTTTAAGTCTTCCTTTTGTCTCAAGTTTCTCATGGCGTGCGACAAGATCCTTTATCCAACTTTCTAGTTCAGCAATATTCTTTTCCGTGTTTTCGTTCTCCTCGAGGCACGTCCTCAGCTGTGTGGCGCTTATCATCATCTCAACCTATTAAAATTGCCATGCAATATGATCGACGCTAGAAACAAAACAAAAAAAAAAAAAAAAGAAGAATGAAAAGGCATGAATAAGGTGGAGCGCAAACCTCTAGTTCTCCGATGGACTCCCGGAGGACGCCGACTTCATCGTCCGGGCGGATCCGCTTCTTCTCGGTATCGGAGCGCGGCTGGTCGAGAGCAGAGATCTGATTTTGGACTTGGAGGCTACAACAAATTTTGGTATAGCGACACTAAATATGTCATTTGCTTGTCACGATGCTTTCACATGCTTCGGAAAACCTGGGGTGGAGACAGGAAATCCCGTTGACGCTTAAAAGCATCGGAATGTTTCGACGCTTTTAAGCGTCGGCAGGATCAATATCCCGCTTTTAAAAAGCATCAAAAACTTTTTCTCTTTCGGATGCTTTAAAGCATCGGCAAGATGAATTGTCCCAACGCTTTTATAAAGCATCGACAAATACTGATGCTTATAAGCATCGGCAAGGTGAAAATTGTCCCGATGTTTTTACAAAGCATCGGGACGAGCACGCTAAAAAAGCATCGGCACATTCTATTTTTTTTAAATAAAATAACAAAAAAGTTAAAAAAATTTATATTAAACCTGTTATATTTAAACATGTGCAATTAAGATAAAATTTATATTAAACCTATTATATACAATGCAATCACAATAAACAAAATCACATTGCACACATTCTTCATATCCAAATTAAAAGTTCAAATATAAATTTCATTACATCAAGAGAAAGTGATACAATTTAAAGTTTCACAAAATTTAAAAATACATGAAATGAAAGATATAAAATAAAAAGAGCCGATGTCAATGATTTACAGGAGGAAGGTCATCACCCTGTCCGTGAGGATCTGATGCTTCAGGAGCCTATAAGAAAAATTAAAAATATTTAATTTACAAAACTATCAATGAATATTAAATAAATAATTAATTTAATATAAGCATATATATTTAATAATATATGTATTTACCTAATATGGAACAACCATTTATATGAGAGATGTAAGCCGCTCAATGTGCTCTCTCATAGAATCCATCAATGCTCTGTCGGCTACTCTATTGGCTGCACTCCTCCATCGCTGCGGCACTCGACCGTTGCTTCTCCCAATCGCATGCTCAAGTCTATGAACACGTGTATCATGAACAGCATCTGCAGCATCACGCGTAAGTCTACTCACCTCAGATAACTAAGTGGGGGTAACTCCAACACCATAACCCCTCACTCGACCGTAGTGCTCTAGCCCCATCAATTCTGTAAATACCTCGGCCTTGATGCGACTACTCTCGTAGATGCTGTAGAGTCATCGACACGCTCAGCAATAAGAGATGTAGCTCTTTTCTGTATTAATTTAGAAAAAATAGTTAGATCTTACTGAATAATATAATCAAATTAAAATTATTGTATAAAATAAATTGTAATAAATAATTACATATTAAGTCCCTTGACTCATCTCTGACAAAAGTGCCATCATGGTGAGTATAAGTCATTCGGTAAAACTCCACCACACCGGGTTCCCGCCCATGCTCATCCATCTACAAAAAAAATTATACAATTTGTAAATAATTTAAGTAATTTAGCAATTTATAAATAAATTATACAATTCATTTTGATTTGTAAAGAGGGACTGTCATCTCTGTAGAGAGTAGTATTTGGCAATGCCTTGCGAGTTTTTTCAAGAAGATGGGTCCTTAGGAGTTTCAATGAGAGTTTCAACATAATTGTAAATTATTCAATTATGTTTCAATGAGAGTTTTAATGAGAGTTTCGATATAATTGTAAATTATTCAAGAAGATGGGTCCTTGCGAGTTTCAATGAGAGTTGAAACATAATTGAAAATTATTCAATTATGTTTCAACGAGAGTTTCAATGAGAGTTTCAACATAATTGTAAATTATTCAAGAAGCTGGGTCCTTGCGAGTTTCAATGAGAGTTTCAACATAATTATAAATGAGAATTTATAGTTTAACACTAATCAGCAATTTTATAAGGATTCTATAAAAACACTAATAGGTAATTTTATGAGCAAACTTTTCAATTATCACACCATTTATTACTGTAGAGTACCAAATTTGTATCACTTCCATCAAATTTTCAAGGAAAAATTTCTAATGTTGATTCAACTCCTTATTTTTTTAGAAGGCCGGTCCTATATAAATGTATTATAGTTTTTTAAAGCACAAACAATTAATAGATTCATGAATCCCATTTGATACTATAAAAGAAACTCTAGGAATTTCATGAAACTTATCCATTTTGACTTTGCCTTTATTAAAAGCGGGTATTTTGAATTTTTACATTTCATGAACCTTCTCTTTATGACATATAATTAATGAACGTAATTAGTTAAGAGTTTATAGTTTAAGAAACATACGAACTGTTGTATGATTCGCGCATAACCCTTGGATCCCGATGTATGGGGAATAGACAGAGATGCTCATGCAGCTTTACCAATATTAGAATATGTCTGTAAAATAAAATAAATATTTTAATAAAGTATCTTAAAGATTAAATAACAAGATACATGTCCCCTCTCGAAGAACCAATAATGAACAAACTCCATCCACTGATGAGGGGACACTTCAGAAGGACAAATACCAACTCGGTCATACCCGACAACTTGTACTTCGTCTTCAAATATGCCTTATATTCTATTCATTTCTGGTTGAGAGACTTCAATACAAACTCATTAGAGGATGGAGGAAGTGCAAACTTGGACTGCAAAAGATAAATATTAAAATTAAAAAAACATAAAATATGTCATAATAAACAAAATGTTTGATGTTTAGATTCTTTTTTTTACCTTCATAATAGAATCTCAACTTTATACGTCGGAAGCATGTCATTCCATTTTGCATAACTCAATGGACAAAGCTGATGCCTCAATGCAACACTCCCTAAAAAGGAACTCAATAAGCTAGAGGCTTTTTTAATTGGCTGCCCCAACTGATTGCGCTCAATTACTATCTTATCACCATCATGCATCTTCCATACATCTCATACTCCCATAGCCCCGCGTCTGCATGTAACCCTACCAGATCTCTACATAAAAATAGATATAAGTAACCTATAGTAAGAAGTGTAAAGAAATTTTATCAAACCAAATAAAAAAATTTATCCTGGATGTGAAGCTCATCATCTCCTGCACCGACAGTAGGATCATGGTGCCCCGAGGATGACGGACTTGTAGTAGACTGATATGCTGAAGGACTCGATGCAACGTCCAATACTGAAGAAGGATCAGTATGATTCTGCTGTGCTAAAGTATAAGGGCCAGCCTCTATACGTGAGCTATGCATAGTGTCACCTATCATTTACATCAGAATCAGAGTTAGTGAAATTAAATATTAATTTAGCATAATAATTACTACAAAATTCAATACATTGCAAAATTTAGTACCAATCAGAATCAAGCATTATCATTTTCTTCAAAATCTATCCTAACCAAGGATACCATAGCATGTACGTCATCAATCGGAACAAAATTGAATGGCATGGAATGCGTATAAGTGTCATTGTCTTCATCATCTTTCAATTGCTTTCCCATATCATATAAGTCCCTAGGTTTTGTTTTAATAACAATAGCCCAATCTTTATCTTTTGCATTTTGTATAAAAAATACTTGATGAGCTTGAGAAGAAAAAATGAATGGATCATCCTTCAATAAGACACCAGTATGTATCAACCTTGTAAATTTTACAAGTGTAAATCCATTTGTATCATTTTTCAAACCCCTTGATGAGTTTATATGTACTCAATCACATCTAAATAATATGACTTTAAAGACTCCATGGTAATCTAACTCATAAATATCTTTTAGTGCACCATAATAAGTTTTTCCATTTGCTTCCACCATAACACCGCTATTTTGTTTTTCTAAATTTCTCATGATCTTTAGTATGGAATTTAAAACAATTGATTATGAAACTATTATATCTATTGAGAACTTTGTTAGGTCCTTGAGCCAGGGCTATTAATTCAGCTGACAAATTTCTCTCCATCATCGTTGATACCTAAAAAATAATAAGGAATGTTAACAGGTTATTTGATGCTAAATCAATCCATATATTCTCCAAGTATATGTCAAACCTATTTTGAAAGCCATATAGGAAATAGCTCGACTAACCATCGCTGCTCAATCCTTGAATTAGATCGAGTGCTATGATTAGCTTACCGTTGAGACAATAAAAATTTGCTGCATAAAATGTATTTTGTTCATTTAGAACAAAAAAGAAGATATGATATCTTAATCTTGAAATGCAATAAATCATACTAACCTACGATAGTCTGATATCATTTCACTATGGAGATAAGCAATTGATTTATGATCCAATACAATAGTTTCAGTTTTTCCCATTACTCTACCTGCAGTTGAAAACTTATACAATTATGTATTATCAACGAAATCACTATACCGTTGAGGTCTATTAAACACTATCTCCACACTTTGAAGATATCTTGAACAAAATGTTAAATACTCTTCAGCAATATATCCTTCCGTAATTGAACCCTCTGGATAGTCTCTGTTTTGTACATAATCTTTCAATCGCACAAGGTACCTATAAGATAAATAAATTTCTAAACATAGCATAATTATGAAGCTACTTTTAGTAAAAATTATGGTATAACGGTCATTAGGATACATCAGACTATAGTATACCTCTCAATAGGATACATCCATCTATAATGTACCAGTCTGCCAAGTTTGACTTTCGAAGCTAAGTGAATGAGTAGATGTACTATAATAGTAAAAAATTTAGGAGAAAAAAACTTTTCCATCAGATAAAGTGTAATGGTGACATCAGACTCCAACTGATCAATCTCTCCAGGATCAATAATTTTTGAACATAATGCCTTAAAGAATGATGATAGCCGAATTATAACTACAAAAACTTATTTAGGCACTGATGATCTTGAAGCTATTGGTAAGATATCTTGCATCAATATGTGACCATCATGACTTTTGATATTAGAAATTTTCATATCTTTAAGATGCACACACCTTGAAATGTTTGATGCATATCCATCAAGTACTTTAATATTTTTCAATACTGTAAGAAAATTATTTTTTCTTGAGGAGACATTGTATAAGATGCAGGAGGCAAATAAATTCTATCATTAGCAAGCATTATAGGATGAAGCTCGGTCAGATATCCAATTCCTTTAAATTCAATCGTGCCTTCATGTTATCTTTGATCTTTCCATCAAGATTCAACAATGTTTCAAGTAGATTATCACAAATATTCTTTTCGATGTGCATGACATCAAGATTATGTCGAATCAGATTATGTTCCCAATAAGGTAAGTCAAAAAAGATACTTCTTTTCTTCCATATATGTTTGATAGGCTGATTTGTGGATGCTATCTATACATCTTCCTCATTTTCTTTTTCAAAAAAATTTCTTGATCTTTAAATACTTGTGCATTCATACTACCAATTGTCACTTCTTCTTGATCATTCCTTCCTCTTGTTTTAGAAGACTTTGTGAATTTACCATATATGTAATTGATGGAATCAATTTGCATACGAACATTAGTTCCAGACGGTAGAATACACTACAAAAAATACTGAAATAGTGATGCAAATTTAGCGACGCAATTATGCGTCGCTAAATTGACCACTTTGCGATGCCTCTGTGACAACAAAATATTGCGACGCAATTAGCGACGCATTAGCGACTCAATAACCAGAAACTTAAAAAAAATTAATTTTTAATATTGCGATGCAAATAATGCATCGCAATATTTTTAAATTAATTTTTTATAAATATAAATATGAAAAAAATATTACGATGCAACACAGTGCGTCGCAATATTTTTAAAAGAATTAATATGTTAAATAGCGACGCATTAGCGACGCAATAAACCAAAAAATTAGAAAAATTATTTTTAATTTAGCGATGCACCAATTGCATCGCAAATAATTTAAATAAATTAAATTTTATAAAATTTAAATATCAAAAAAAATTGCGACGCAACACAGTGCGTCGCAATGTTTTTAAAAGAATTAAATATATTAAATAGCGACGCATTAGCGATGCAATAAACCAGAAAATTAAAAAAAATATTTTTAATTTAGCGATGCACCAATTGCGTCACAAATAATTTAAATGAAATTAAATTTTTTAAAGTAGAAATATTAGAAAAAAAATTGCGATGCAACTCAGTGCGTCGTAATGTTTTAAAAAAAATTAAATATTTTAAATAGCGACGCATTAGCGAATAAACCAAAAATTAGAAAAATTATTTTTTAATTTAGCGACGCACTAAATGCGTCGCAATTATTTTAAATAAAATTAAATTTTATAAAGTATAAATATAAGAAAAAATAATTGCGACGTAACACAGTGCTTTGCAATGTTTTTAAAAAATTAATTATGTTAAATAGCGACGCATTAGCGATGCAATAAACCAAAAATTAATTAGGAAAATTATGTTTTAATATAGCGACACTTGTTGCATCGTAATTATTATAATTAAAATTATTTTTTATATAATATAATTATCATATTAAAAAATTACGAAGCAACCCTTTGCGTCGCAATGTATTTAAAAAAATTAATTATGTTAAATAGCGATCGGTCCAAAATCGATCGTGACCGATCGGAATAAGGGCTTGGATCGATCGCAACCCTCGGATCATCGCCGATCGGACCGATCGCCACGGTTCGAGATCGGTCGTGGCCGATCGGGATCAGGGCTTGGATCGATCGCAACCATCGGATCGTCAGCGATCTCGGACCGATCGCATCGGTCTGGAATCGGTCATGGCCGATCGGGATGAGGGCTTGGATCGATCGCAACCGTCGGATCGTCGCCGATCGGACCGATCGCCACGGTCTGAGATCGGTCATGGCCGATCGGGATCACGCTTGGATCGATCGCAACCATCAGATTATCGCCTATCAGATCGATCGCCGGTCCAGATCGTTGATCGCCGACCGGGATCGATCAGGGTTTGATCGATGGCAACCGTCGGATCGACGCCGATCGGCGATCACCACGGTCCGAGATCGGTCATGGACGATCGGGATCAGGGCTTGGATCGATCGCAACCGTCGGATCATCGCCGATCGGACCGATCGCCACGGTCCGAGATCAGTCGTGGCCGATCGGGATCAGGGCTTGGATCGATTGCAACCGTCGGATCGCCAGCGATCTTGGACCGATCGCAACGGTCCAGGATCGGTCGTGGCCATCGGGATCAGTGCTTGGATCGATCGCAACCATCGGATCGTTGCCGATCGGACCGATTGCCACGGTCCGAGATCGATCGTGGCCGATCGAGATCAGGGCTTCGATCGATCGCAACCGTCGGATCGTTGCCGATCGGACCGATCGCCATGGTCCGAGATCAGTCGTGGCCAATCGGATCAGGGCTTGGATCGATTGCAACCGTCGGATCGCCAGCGATCTTGGACTGATCGCAACGGTCCGGGATCGGTCATGGTCGATCGGGATCAGGGCTTGGATCGATCGCAACCGTCGGATCGTTGCCGATCGGATCGATCGCCACGGTCCGAGATCGGTCATGGCCGATAGGGATCACGGCTTGGATCGATCGCAACCGTCGGATCGTCGCCGATCTCGGACGGATTGCAACGGTCCGAGATAGGTCGTGGCCGATCGGGATGAGGGCTTGGATCGATCGCAACCGTCGGATCGCCGATCGGACCGATCGCCACGGTCGAGATCGGTCGTGGTCGATCGGGATCACGGCTTGGATCGATCGCAACCATCGGATTGTCGCCTATCGGATCGATCGCGATGGTCCGAGATCGTTGATCGCCGATCGGATCGATCAGGGCTTCGATCGATGGCAACCGTCGGATCAACGCCGATCGGTGCGATCGCCATGGTCCGAGATCGGTCATGGACGATCGGGATCAGGGCTTGGATCGATCGCAACCATCGAATCATCGCGATCGGATCGATCACGGTCCGAGATCAGTCGTGGCGATCGGATCAGGGCTTGGATCGATTGCAACCGTCGGATCGTCGCCAATCGGACCGATTGCCACGGTCTGAGATCGGTCATGGCCGATCGGGATCATGGCTTCGATCGATCGCAACCGTCGGATCGTCGCCGACTGGGATCGATCATGGCTTGGATCGATCGCAACCGTCGGATCACTTATAATTACGCAAAACAAAAATTTATGAAAAAGTTTAAAAAAATATTAAAAAATTATTGCGACGTAGCGACGCAAAACAAATATTGTGACGCAATGTATGCATCGCAATTATTTTTAGTAAAAATAATTTTTATCAGTATTAATAAATAAAAAAATATAATATTGCGATGCATAATTTACGTTGCAATGTTTTTTAAATAAATATATCTAATTAAAAATATTAAAAAAATTATTGCGATGCAATAAGGCATCGCAATTATTATCATAAATTATAAAAATTATCATTAATAAATATTTAAAAAATTTTGCGACCGTAGCGATGCATTTTAGGAAAAAATTAAACAAATATTGCGACGTAATGTATGCGTCACAATTATTTTTAGTAAATATAATTTTTTTAGTATTAATAAATAAAAGAAATATAATATTGCGACGCATTAGTTGCATCGCAATGTTTTTTAAATAAATATATATAATTAAAAAGTTTATAAAATATATTATGCAATTTTTCATCGCAATTATTAACATTAATTATAAATATTATCATTTATAAATATTAAAAAATTATTGCGACGCCGTAGCGACACATTTTAGAAGAAAAAAATAAACAAATATTGCGATGAAATATATGCGTCGCAATTATTTTAAGTAAATATGATTTTTATAGTATTAATAAATAAAAGAAATATAATATTGCGATGCATATTTGCGTCGCAATGTTTTTAAAAGAAATATATCTAATTAAAAATATTAAAAAATTATTACGACGTAATTTTGTGTCGCAATTATTATCATAAATTATAAATATTATCATTTATAAATATTTAAAAATTATTGCGATGCACCGCTTGCATCGAATTATTGTAATAAGTTATTATTTTAATCAATTAAAAATATTAAAAAAATATTGCGATGCCTTAGCGATGCAATTCCTAGAAAATAAAAATAAATTTCCCGCCGACTTTGGTGCGACGAATTAGCGACGCAATTATTTGAGTCATATTTTTCATAAAATTATAATAAAACCAGATTAAGATGGATTAGCAACGTATTAATGCATCGCTAATACATAATAAATTTTAAAAAAATATTGCGACCAGATAGCGACGCAAATTATTGCGTCGCTAATTACTTATATAAAAGCGGGCCTTCTCTTCTTCTTCTTCCCCGTCTTGACCTAGCCGCCGCCGTGCTCTAAAAATTTCTGGCTCCCACCTCGCTGCTCCGGCTCCTCCCCTCTGGTGCTCCGGCTCCCCGGCGTTCTCCTCCGACTCCGGCGTCTTCTCTCGACCAAGGTAAGCCCCCACACTCTCTAAAATTTTTTTTTAATAATTTCCCTCCGGCCACGGCCAAGACCGTGGCCGTCTTCTCCGGCCATGGCCGCTGCCGTGGCCGGCAGTGGCCTGGCCACGGTGGCCAGGCCACTGTAAAATAAAAAAAAAACATTTGGTAACAGGGGGGGGACCCCCCGCCCCCCCCCCTCCTTTTTTTCTTCTCCGGCCACGGCCGTGGCCGCGGCCAGACAAGGCGGCCACGGCCGCTGTGGCCAGGCCACTGTCACAAAAAAAAAAAAACATTTCGTAACAGGGGGGGAAACCCCCCCACCCCCCTGTTTTTCTTGTCCGGCCACGGCCGTGGCCGCGGCCGGACAAGGCGGCCACGGCCGCTGCCGTGGCCGGCAGTGGCCTGGCCACGGTGGCCAGGCCACTGTCACAAAAAAAAAAAATTTCGTAACGAGGGGGGGGGGGAAACCCCCCCGCCACCCCCCCTTTTTTTCTTGTCCGGCCACGGCCGTGGCCGCGGCCGGACAAGGCGGCCACGGCCGCTGCCGTGGCCGTCTTCTCCGGCCACCGCTGCCCGTGCCGTGGCCGGCAGTGGCCTGGCCACGGTGGCCAGGCCACTGTCACATTAAAAAAAAATATTTCGTAAAAGGGGGGGGGGGAAACCCCCCGCCCCCCCCCCTTTTTTTTGTCCGGCCACAGCCGTGGCCGCGGCCGAACAAGGCGCCACGGCCGCTGCCGTGGCCGTCTTCTCCGGCCACGGCCGCTGCCGTGGCCGGCAGTGGCCTGGCCACGGTGGCCAGGCCACTGTCACAAAAAAAAAAAAACATTTCATAAAAGGGGGGGGGAACCCCCCGCCCCCCCCCCCTTTTTTTCTTGTCCGGCCACGGCCGTGGCCGGGCCGGACAAGGCGGCCACGGCCGCTGCCGTGGCCGTCTGGCCTGGCTGGCCGGCAGTGGCCTGGCCATGCCACGGTGGCCAGGCCACTGTCACTAAAAAAAAAATTTTTTAATAGGGGTGGGGGTGGGGAAACCCCCCCATTTTGTCTTGATTATGCAATAATATTTGTAATGCTAGATAGAAAGTCTTGTTGTATTATTATTTAATTTGCATAATGTTTATGCAATAATTAATTTAAGTAGAATGTTTATGCAATAATATTTGTGTATTTGTACTTATTTACAATTGTTATGTCTTGATTATTTATATTCTGCTGCAAACTGAATGATGCATTAAATTATGTAATGCTAAATAAAAAGTCTTGTTGTAATATTATTTAATTTGCAGCAACAAATTAGTAGTTTCAATGATTTACATTTTAGTCTTCACAAACATTTGTATTCGACACAATAATCTTAAAAAGTTAGTGATTACATGTATAATTCACAAGCACTATAACCTTTAGACCCGTTTGAGAATTTGTAAGCCTTAGTCTTGCAAATTCTCAAATTGTCCTGGTGGACAGTTTGGGAATATTTCTTGCGATATGTTAGTCTGCTATTAATCATCGTTGGGTGAGATTTCGGTTTGTATTTGCTCATACGTTCTCCTAGTGTGGCTTATATACCACACATTTAGGAGAACATATGGGGAAATGCTGCCGAAATTTCATGTAACCGATCGATGATAATTAATAGCAGAATAACATATCACAAAAAATATTCTTGAATGGGATAGGGCCTTACCTTATAGACATGGAGTGAAGGTAGAATTAATTTAAGACACTTGAATGCTTGTGAAGTCTCATGATTAAACGCACCGCCTTGCGGCCCGACCCAAACTCAAGCCCTCCATTAGCCATGAACCTGTGCCTCGGTCCTTGCTAGCACGCCAAGATCGTAGCCGTGGCTCGCCCTTGCATGGTAGGGACCTTAGTTGCCTAAAAAAAATTGGTTTAGTTATAAATGATTTAAATGGTTGTTATTAACCTTAGTTGTGACCAAGAAATAATTTAGTTATATATTTAGTAATACTAATATAGTTTTATTTTGTGGTTTCATTTAATGGTTTACCAGACTTTGTATAAGTCGGTCAAAAATGAGCGGGGCTCGCTCGTGGATGTATGCAAGGATAAAAGATGGCTTGCTTAATCCAGATTTTCTGAATGGATTGGAAGAATTTATCGCATTTGCATGTAGCCAACCTGACTGGATGGATGGCCCTAGGATTAGGTGCCCATGCAACTTCCACAGGTGTCAGAATAAAGCCTACAGAGATGTGGAAACTGTTAAGGTGCATTTGTGTAAGAAGGGGTTTGTTCCTGATTACTATGTTTGGTACTGTCATGGTGAACCAGAGGATATTCCAGCAGCTGTTATAGGCCAACAAGAGTCAATTCCCGTAGATGAACCATTTGTGAATTTAAACACATATGAACAAATGGTGATGAATGCATCGGGTAATGAATTCAATCAGAATACATTTATGGAAGAACCATGACGTATGTGTGGACGAAGGAGAAGCTAATGACGGTAGAATATCAATTTTTAAAGCTATCGGCCGTTCCTTTGGTGGGCAGAAGTCAAGAAATCTTAGCGATATGGAGTATAATGCAGCACATTATTACATCCTAATGAACTGTAGAGAAGTCGATCCATATATTGAGTAAGTGTATACTTCAATGCTAAATTGGAAATTTTAATTTAAATTATAATATACCACAATATTTAATTTTAACATTAGTTTTCATCCTTTTCATCCCATAAGGATGTTTTGTGATAGACA
>UESW01001607.1:26609-56857 GCA_900491605.1 Calamus simplicifolius | reverse complement strand
AGGAGCACAGACGGCGTATGGTAAGAAAACATAAATATTTTAATTACTATTTTAGTTATTTACAAATATTTGTATTAATATCTTTTTTTTTGTTATAGTCTGAGCAGGAGGGCGAGATCCTGGTGAGTTTCATCTATTCAGGGCGACACACCAGGAGGGACGGTTCCTAGGTCGACACGCGATCACGGGAGGTTGCGGTAAGAAATTAGATTTATGTAGTATCTGTTTAATTTCTAAAATTTTATTCAAGAAATTTATTAACTCATTTATTGTTGATTTCATAATTTCAAGACACGAGTCGAGGAGCTTCGCTCCAAGGCATCGCAGGTCGACTCTACTGATGGGGAGATGCCCGTCGAACTCTCAGCAGAGGAGAGTCAGCGTGTGTTTTTTGGAGGCTATTGGTGCCCAGCTACGAGACCGCAGGGTCTATGGTCTGGGCACTAGAGCTTCTACATATTTTTCCCATCAGGCCTCCAGCTCGCGAGTTTCTGGTGATCTTCTTCCGAGCGTTTACACGACCTTCGCAGATCTATTGCAGAGGAGGTTCGCCAGGATCGAGCAGGATTTCGAGGATCGTATGCGAGGCCGGGATCAGGAGATTGCAGACATGCGAGAAGCATTATTTGCGGGATATGGTTAGCCGCTTGTCGCAGAGTCTTCAGCCTCCACAGCCTCCACGTGATCGCCCAGATTCTTGATGTATTTTTCTTTTCTTTTTTTATGTTGTAAAAACTTCAAAATTTTAATATATGAATTATTTTTGGAAATTTATTATTGTTTGGATTGAGTGAAAAATGTTTCTATCAATATTTAGATTTAACGAAATTGTATTTACCGTTTTAATTTTTAATCTTTATTTTTTTTTTTAAAAATTTATTTGCGACGCATTGACTGTGCATCGCTAATATTTTCAAAATATTATTATTAAATATTGCGATGCAATGACCTGGCATTGCAATAATTTAAAATAAATTTAATAGCGACGCATTAGCGACTAAAATTGCATCGCTATTATATCTAAAATATTTTTAATAAATATTGCGACGCAATGACCTTGCGTCGCAATATTTAAAAAAAAATTTATTTGCGACGCATTAGCGACTCAAATTGTCGCTATTATACAAAAAATATTATTATTAAATATTACCCAGCTAGATGCATCGCAATATTGCGACGTAATTTAGTGCGTCGTAATATTTAATAATAATTTTAAATATTAAAAAATAATTTTAAATTTAGCGACGCATTTGGATGCGTCGCAATATTGCGACGCAATGTTGCGTCGCAGAGCGTCGCAATATTGCGACGCAATTGCACAAATGGGTATTGCGACGGACATCTGAGCGACCGTCATTGCGTCGCTATTGCGTCGCAATAGCATGTTTAGCGATGCAATTGCGACGCATTTGGGCATCGCAATATTTTATTTTTCTTGTAGTGATGGGTGCACATCCCAATTCTATGGTACCATCAAATAAATCTTTCTGAAAATGAAACGGATGATTTGGTTCTAACCATCAGCGATGTCCCATATAAAAAATTTTCTTCATATTTTAACCAAATTGAATGTGGCGAATCTACACAACAAGGACATGCAACCCTTTCCTTTGTACTCCAACCAATAAATTGGTATATTCTGAAAAATCGTTAATAGTCCACAACAAAGTTGCCCGTAGTTTAAATGTTTCATCATTTAAAGCATCAATTGCATCGATACCTTTCCATAACTGTTTCAATTCCTCTATTAAAGGCTATAGAAAAATATCTATATCATTTCCTAGACCCTTATCACCTGAAATAATCATTGACAAGATAAGTGAGGATTGCTTCATGTACAACCATGGTGGTAAATTGTATGGTATTAGAACAACTGGCCAAGTGCTATATGTAGAATTTAGAGTGCGAAAAGGATTGAAGCCATCTAAAGCTAAACCCAAATGAACATTACGAATATCAGAGGCAAAATCAGAATGCCTAGCATCAAATGCTTTTCATGCTAAATTATCTGCTGGATGTCTCAACATTCCATACTTCATATGCCTTTCATCATGCCATCTCATTAATGAAGCTATTTTTAATGATGAATATAGCCTTTTCAATCAAGGAATAAGAGGAAAGTAACACAATACCTTCGCCGATTTTTTTGTTTTGTTCGTTACATCATCCTTATCCTCTTCATGAGTTGTCCATCGTGAAGATCCACATACATTGCATGACTCTCATCAGCATTTCCACCATGATATAACATACAGTCTTTCGGACAACTATGAATTTTTTGATATCCAAGATCTAATTTGTTGACAACTTTCTTTGCTTCATAATAAGAGGATGTAAACCAGTGCCTTCTGGAAATGCATCATTTAGTAATTTAAGAAGCATGGTAAAACTCTTTCCGGACATTCCATTCATATATTTTATATGGAATAAATGTATAAGAAAAGAGATCTTAGAAAATTTTAAACAACCGAATATAATTGTTCATATGCATTTTTAATTAAATTATGATACCGAGCTGACTCATGCATCTGCTCCTCAACAAATGTTTGTTCCATAAATGTAGAACCATCACATATTCCATCCGTTTCATGTATATTAGTTGAACCTCCAAAGTTTTGAACACCATGTCGAAAAGCATCTGTGATCAAACCTGTCATATCATCCTACAAGGTTATCTTGCATATTACCAGATCCAAGATCAGACGAGGAGGGTTGATTACTTGATAATGGCAACATACATTCTATGAAAAACCCACTCAGTATAACCTCTTAAAAAATCATTCCCTATCAAATGTTCTTCAACGGTTTATGGATCTAAATAAGAATTGTTAACACATCGCCGACACGAACATGAAATCTTTTCATTCAAACTACCTTTATCCATACCAAATTTAATGAAATCATGAACTCCATCTAAATATTCTTTTGTATTTCTCGATTTATTTATCCAACTTTTATCCATTGTAGGATAAATGATCGATAAACAACCAATTTTTATCCAATATCCTACACGTATTTCACCATCATAAGTGTTCGACATTTAGTAGCATAAGCATATGTCAGAATAAATAGTAATATGATAAAGAAACTCTACTCTTCACAAGATTGATAAGATCTACAAAATAGGTTCTACTACAATGCCATCATAACTGTATTTTGTGGATTCTATTAACGAGTCTTTAACAACAACCCCACTGCCATATGAACATAAATGAGTAGATCTCTTCTTTTTTTTTTTTTTTTTATTTCTTTAATATAATTCCAAGTGATTATTATCATTATCTAATATAATTTATGTGCATAAGCTTAATTTCATAAGCAACTAGATAAGTTATACTCAATAAAACTTTTCACTCAAACACAACATATTTAGGCATGTGCCTAATTTTCAAATTCCAAAATAATAGCATGCTCCAAATTTCTAAAACTAAACATGCCAAAATAAATAATAAACATAAAATTAATACTTTAATCAACCAAAACATGCCTCAATATGCATTATACATTATAAAATACAATTAATACATTTCAAGGACTGTCCAAAAAAAAACATTTTTTTGGTTATATATCGTGTAATCTTTTAAACATTTTTTGCTACGATACTTTTTTTATTATTTATTTAAATAATATGAATAAATTAGAATCATTGATATGATATAGAATTTTCAACCATTTAAAATAGTTGCTAACGCTACCCTAGTTTTCTCCATGCTGTCATCTATTCTGTTTCTCTATCAAACGGATCATTTCCTTTTATCTTCCTCAATGGTATCATATTCTTTGTTTTACTAGCAAAATTGCTACGTCTTTTCATAGAAGCCATCATCTCTTCCATAACTCCATTAATTATAGTAGTAGTGTCTACTAGCTGTGTCGTAATGAAAGCTCCTAGTAGAACCACTACATAGCAGCTTGCGCCAATGAAGGCCTTTAATTAGCATAACTGTTCTCTCCTCCAACTCTTCAATGCACTATGATCCTATCCTATCATGTAGCTTCCACCATATATACATAGTTAGTCATATGATAATTTTTTGTGACCAAATTAAATCATCAAGTTTAATTTTTTAGTGCACCAATCATGTAAATAACTAGCTGCAATTAATTGACAGTAAA
Organism: Calamus simplicifolius; assembly: GCA_900491605.1. NCBI lineage: Eukaryota > Viridiplantae > Streptophyta > Magnoliopsida > Arecales > Arecaceae > Calamus > Calamus simplicifolius. Next base: position 52,741 of record UESW01001607.1, on the reverse strand, counting down.
ATAAAGAAGTAGCAATTTTTTTAAATAACTTATATTAATGAATCATAACAGTTAATCATTTTTAAAATCCGCTACAAAAAGGCAAAGATATAACAGGGCAAAATCGATCAGAATTAATAATAGACAATTATTTCGGACGACCATGCATTGTTTCAGTTCTTGAATAATGGCCCTCGTCCCAATCCTGGTAATCATCGTTTAGTTGGATCCATAGTGAATGAAGCTATAAGGGCAAAGGGCAAACAAAAACCCTAAAGATCGTAGCAGTCGACAAGCCATGGAGGTTTTTAGAGTGATCAATGTCAAATTTGGAGAAAAGGAAACCCAAAGAAGAAAGGAAACAGACTTTCCAGCATTTTTGGGATCAAAATCTAAAGGGAAAAGGGCACGGCTTCAAGGAAGAAGAATGTCTTCATTCTATCTTCTGGTCCACAAATCCAGAGGACCAAGCCTCAGGTCGATGCCAACAGCCACCCCCACGATGAAAATTAACAACCAAAACCCTAGCCTTGGACCAAAAAAGAAATTACATGGGTTAAAATTAACACGGGCAAAGAGTAAAAGAAATAGATTTTACCTTCGGGGAAGAGAGAGAGAGACGTCGATACACCTTCATCAGGGAAGAGAGCATCCATGGAGTGAAGATCGGGGGGAGGAGGGGGAGGAAAAGGATCGGAGATCGAAACATGCGAGGAGGTGGGCGGGAGCTAGGGCAGCGATATCAGAACACGCGAGGGGAGGGAGCTAGGGCATGATTAATGTATCAGTATATCTCGACACTATTAAGCGTCGTTACGTGCCAATGCTTTTTCAAAGCATCGGCACACTACGCAATTAACTAAAGCTGCCGATGCTCATAAGCGTCATTATCTGCCGACGCTTATAAGCGTTGTTATGCCGATGCTTATAAGCGTTGTTATCTATCGATGCTTATAAGCATCGGCAGGCTACCGGAGCTTCCGACGCTCACCACTAAAGTCAGGAAAAATGAGTCAGGATATGTGTCTTTACTAAAGCTTCCGACGCTTATAAGCGTCGGCATCTAATGAAGATTAAAAGCGTCAGCCCGCTGCATGATTTAACTAAAGCTGCCAATGCTAATAAGCATCGTTATCTGCGACGCTTATAAGCATCGGCAGGCTACCGGAGCTCCCAACGCTCACCACTAGCATCAAAAAAATGAGTTGGGATACGTGTCTTTACTAAAGATGCCGATGACTAATAAGCATAGGCATCTAACGACACTTAAAAGCATCGCACGCTGTCGAATCTCCCGATGCTTTCGCATAGCATCAAAAAAATGAGTCAGGATACGGTTATATATAGCTGCCGACACTAATAAGCGTCGGCGCTGCTGACGCTTTTTAAAAGCGTTGGCAATTTGTGGGAGCTCCCAACGCTTTCCCTTAGCATCGAAAAAAAAGAGTCAGGATACGTTACTTTTGCTATAGTGTGTGGTCATCAAAATCGATGGACTCCGGCGCGATGAGCTGCTGCTAGACCCTTGGATGCTCCTCGAGGACCTTGGAGAGAGCTCCATTGTTTGGAAACCAAAAAACCTCCCAAAAACCATGAAACAAGAACGGAGGTGGGTCTAGAAATCCAGAGGAATCAAGAAACTCTGCAAGAAGAGAGAGAGAGAAAGAGAGTATGGAGGGAGGAGGGGGTGGAGGAAGGATCGTTTTTATAAGGAATGACGAACCGCCAACTAGACGCCACAGCGGGATGGACGATGGAAGCGCAACTGCGCTATCTATGCTTGGCGCTGTGTCGTTGGACCAATATCCTGCACCATTGTATTTGCTTAATAATAAATAATAGTATTTGAGAAACAAATTTTAAGCCTTATTTGTATTATTGTACATGTTATTTTGTAACCTTATTAATAATTTAACATTCATATTTATTTAAATTTAAAATATTTTTTATAAAATATTACATAATTATATTAGTTTTAATTTTATAAGTCTATAACTATTATTTTTATTAGTCTCTAATTATACTATAATTTTGTGTTTATTTTCTCTAGCATTTTGAGTGACAAATAAGTAAAAGAAGAAAAGAAAGGATTGAATGAACCATTGATATTACTTAAAAAGAATAAGTGTGTGTGTGTGTGTGTGTGTCTATATATATATTAAATTCTTAAATTTTTTTAAAAAGCTAAGTCAATTCAAAATGACCCATGAGTTAACCCTAATCCAATCATTTAGTGTTAGGAATTGTTAGGATTTAGCTTCAATGATCTGAACCTAAAAATGATTCGGATCTAAAAATGATTTGAAACCAAAATGATCTAATTTGACCCGATTGTCATCTCTAATTTTTAATGTTTTATTACATAGGATCAATTAAAATTGATGAAATAGTTAACATACCATCTTGACATGAATATATAGATTGTCTCTACGATTATACGCCACCTATTCAAACAATTTTAATTGATCCTATGTGGCACGACGTTGGGAACACAACGTTGTTAAATGATGAGGGATTAAAGTATAGCAAATTAAAGAACCCAAATGAATTTTAAGTGAAAGTTTGAGGACCAAAAGTATATTTTTGCCATGATTTCTATCTTGGATATGTGGTGCCTTTAGATGTTTCTAATGGTTTTGATCAGTCCATTTCTTGTGACCTAAGTTAATATCGTCTGAGGAAGAGCACGTACAATGTAGTTGAGCGAGCTGAGGTGCTACCAAAAGGTTGAGAGCAAGAGTGCCTCTGCCAAATTAAGGGAAGTATTACATGTAGTGTTATTTTAATTGATTCTTGGCTATGAATTTGACTAACATAGTGAAATATTCTTCTGGGCTTCAATTACAATTTTTGAGCCAGCCATTTAGCAATCGATAGGTAAATGGCAGCATGGTAAGAACCACATTGGTTTGTAGTCTAGTTCATCGGTTATATCAATTGGTCTGATCTAAGTTTTATAACTATAAAACCACCTAACTTAGATTTTATGGTTGGATAAAAATTGAGATCAAGTGATGTTCATATATTTTGGCTTATTAGAAAAAAAGCTGCTGTACATTAAAAGTCAATGCATGAAGCTCACATGTAGCATAAAATGATAGCTTAAATGAATTAGCAGATTTAAATCTAGAGTAAATGCTAAGCTATAGACTTGTAGAAGGGCTTTAGAATCTAAAGGTTTTAAAATTAGTATAACTAAAATTGAATACATGAAATATAATTTTAGTGGAAGTAAAAACACAAATGAAGAGATAGTGAAGATTGCAAGCCAAGAGTTATCTAGGAGTAAAAAATTTAGGTCTTTGGGATCAATTATCCAGTAAGAAGGTGAAATAGGTAAAAATATGAATCATAGAATTGAAGCAGGATGGATTAAATGGAGGAGTATTTTGAAAGTATTTTATGATCGATGCATCTCATTAAAATTAAAAGAAAAATTTTATAAAACTGCTATTAGGTCAACTATGCTATATAGAACAGAGCATTGAGCAATATTGAAACAACATATGAATAAATTAAGTGTAATAGAAATACGCATGTTAAGATGAATATATGGTAAAACTTTAAAAGATAGAATTATAAATAAACATATACTAGAAATGATAGGAGGAACCCCAATTAAAGATGAAATAAGAGAAAACTGATTATGGTAGTTTGAACATATATAACGAAGACCTTTAAATACTTCAGTTAGAAAGAGTGATATTTTAATAGCCATGGTAATGATAGAGGTAAAGGTGGACCTAAACTAATATGGACATAAATAATTAAGAAAGATATAGCTATTTGTAATTTGAATGTCGATTTAATCCTGATTAGAGTAGAGTGAAGGAAGCAAATTTATGTAGCTGACCCCATGTAATTGGAAAAAGGCTTAGAAGGGTTGAGTTGAGATGAGTTGAGAAATTAGTTTGAGCGCGCAAGAGCTCCAGCTTCATCTTCTTTCATGAAATAAAATCGTTTCACAAGTTAATTGGTGTTATCTCAAATTATTCAAGATTGTACAATCAATTCCCTCTTCCAATCTTCAAGATTCCCTCTTTTGTCCCCCTTTTTCTCAGCCCATTAACTTTTAGCCAGCTTTCTGGTTACGGTTACATTGCATGCTATACTTGTGTTGCATGCCCATATATCTATCTAAGCTTCACTATTTGTATAATCATAAAGCTAAATGAGGAATTTTGCTTGAAACCTGACATCAGAGGATGTAACTGAACCTAGTTATCACATATTTATCCTATGAAAAGCTATGTATTTTTTTTCTTTTTTTTCTTTTTTTGGCTTAAAAGAATAATATGTCTAAAAAGTCAATATTAGAAGTTTATTTAGCAGAGCAAAATGTATTTGTAATAAAATATTGCAGCTTCAAGTTGTAAAATAATATATAAATGCCATTATTTAAGTTTAATCCAAGAGAACAACATGTGTTCACAAATTACCTAGGAAGGAACTTCAAATATTCCTACTAAAACTGAGCACACCATAAAATATAAGACATATTACAGCGTAGGTTGGAGCTGCTGTAGTTCATGCAATTATTGTTGATGATCTCGCTGAAGGACATAGTGATGTGGATCTCAAAGAGCTAACGCACATGTCAAATGCATTCTCAAATATGTTTATTCTATTTTAATATTTTTATTTAGTTGGTTACATAAACTACATTGACTGGAAAATTTGACTTACCATCAAGATGGTCAAGTAATTTTCCTTTCCTATATTTTGTTTTAGGAGGAGATAGTGCAATATGTATCTTGCATTAACATGTCGTACCCCATAGTGGAGTATGTATCTATAGTCCTCTTGCTCTTGAGAAATGAAGCGGGTATATTCGTTAGATTTGACAATCTCTTTTCAAACATGATTTTTTGCTTCTACTTCTCAATTTTCAAAGCATGCCTTTAATAGGTCTAGTTTATGTTGTAAAAAATAATCACATCATATAATTTGAATTGATTATGGGCTAACATTGTCAAATGAGGTCTAGGCATCATTTTCTATACGTAAGATAATAAATGGTAATGCAAAAACTTCTTAATGGGTGATTGACAATTCTACAAACAACTCTAGAAGCGCTCATGATGCAGTGCACCATTTGCGTGTCTTAGATGTTTTAGTTTCTAGGTTGTCTCTTTGCTACTCATAAACTCAACAATAGTTTAATAGGTTGACCTAAAAGAAAATGATAAAAAATTAAGTAATAATCCATTCGGGGTGATTGTATCTTTTTTTTTTTTGGTACAAGGAACTAAATATACCATGAATCAATTGATTTCTGCTACTTTCATTATTGCTATTGGATTGGAAACCTACCCACCCTTGGGTAAAATAGTATGTCAAGGTCGAGAGGAGACATATTGGATAAAGCAACTCATCGGTTGGGAGCTATATTGCCTTGCCTTTTGATCGATTTTTATTGATAAAATAAAAAATATATATAACTTTATTTTTTAAAAGTCATCTTGTTTAGAACTAAGTATTTATGAATAAAAATTGAGAGATCTCATGGTATGATCGTATGGGATGCTGCACCATTTATTATTGAGGATGTATAAATCCAAAGTTTTAACAACTTTGGATTTCATTCAAAAAGGCTAGCCAAAAAGTTGTTATTTATACTCCTCGATTCTGTATGAACATTTAAGATTTATCTAGTGTATAGTTGATATGGGACAAAATATTCATTCATATTCAACTCAAATAGAACCCATTTGTCGTGCCCTCTGGTCGATGTAAGTTATAAGTTGTCTGCTAATATCATTTATAACAACTTAGAATCTTATCTAAAAAAGCTAGCAAAAAAAGTGTTACTTTGGCTCGAAATCTAGTGCAAGTTTTAATTAGTCATCATTGATGTACTACAAAACACTCATTAGCTTGGAACCTCATAGAAGTTTTATTTGAAATTCGATAAAAAATTTACTATAACTTTACTATATCCACTCAAATAAAGCTTATATTCTAGTTAAGGCAATATTAGAATAACTAGAAAATAATGTCAAAATATAAATAAAACAAGCAAATAGTTTTTTTAACAAAATTAGGATGAGCAATGATCCTTAACAATCTTTTTAATTGTATTTGAAAATGTTAAACTTGCTGATGCCACAAAATGGTATTGTAGCTATTACTAAGATTAAAAATGAGTATGGTCGAAGGTCGACCTATGATCCGATCCGATCCTGATCTTATTAGACTTGACTTGATTCATATTTAAAGATCTATGGGTTAATCTGGTTTGAAAATTAGATTTAATTTAAATTTTGGGTAAAGTCCAAGTCTTATGTTTTTTAACCTGAGTCATCCAATACATCATTCAAATCTAATTTTAGTTAATAGAAAATAGACTTGATCCAATCCTGATCGATCCATAAATTTTAATAATTTAAATTTAAATTTTTTTAGTCTCATTATTTTTTACCAAATCATTAAATGAACTTTCATTAAAATTTATTATCCTTTTCAACTTAACAACAAAAACTTCTCTCACTTATTTTCACTTAATTATAGCTAAATATTCATACACTATAAGAAAAAAGAGAAATAGCGATGCATTTTTGGCATCATTGAACAAGAAAATGCATTGCTAAATGGACTTAGCAATGATATTGCAACAAAAAGATCTCGTCAATAAGGCTTTGATCGTTGAAGCATATCTCGTAGCAAATGCGTTGCTATTTTGCAACGCTGACAAATGCATCACAATATAGTGATGCACAATCTATTTTGTAATGCTGACATATGCATCGCAATATAGCGATGCTATTATGCATCGCTATATTGTGACGCAAAGCATAGTATTACTAAATAGTGATGCATACTTGTGTCACAATATGGCAACGTAATTAATGCGCCATTACGTTGTAACATAGTTTTGCACCGTAATTTAGCAATGCCACTAGTGTCGCTATTTAGCAATTTACTTTAGCAACCAAAATTTGCGTTGCAATAGCATCACAATATTTATTATAATTTTTTTATAAATTTATTTGATGAAAATAAAATTTAAACTTGCTTACACAATTAATGATACATGATAAATAAAGAGACATGATAATTATAAATAGCTGTAGGCACTGATATTATAAATAAACTTGATCCTAAAAAAAATGCTCCGCTCATTGCCATGGAAATTATAAAGGCCTGCATTTCAATTCCACCCATAACAAAATATCCCAAAGCAACATAACAATTGAATGCAATGTTTTGTCATTAAGGGAGACTATGGCTGCAGCAGTAGGTATCAATGCCTCAGCAGCAACTGCCCTTACATCAAATAGCAAATCTTGAAGCATTTCCTGGACATCAAATATGAACTTTAGCAGCAAAAAACAAAATGTAAATTATTTCATATATGAGATGTGCCATTCACTATAGCATGCCTTACTTATCAGTTTATTATAGGCTTTGAAACTGCAATTCAAAAGTGGTCTTGTAACAATGAGAACTTCAACAAAACATTTGCTATGCCTTTAGGCATGTTAAAATATTTCAAATGCAACTTTAAAAAAGGTAAAAGGTGAAAATTGCAAAAACTTTGTGAAAATGCAAAAGCCAAGGAGAAAAGCAACAGCAAGAATATATCAACATTATGCACTTTTCTATCTTATTTTTTGCAGCATCTGTCAATCCCGTCTCTCTTGAGTATATATGCAGCAAAAATGCAACTGAAATACCCAAAGCCCTCATTTTTTGGGATCTGGTCTCGAGTCTTCTTGCCATTCATTCCACTACTTGCTCCAGCTTCTCTGGATCCTCAGCATCATCCCTGTCTACATAATCTTAAAACCTGACCTCTCCTTGTCCCTCTACCTGCTACTCTTTCTGAGAATTTCCTTTAATGAATTGTTTTTGACCAAATTATCTCAATCTACGTTCTTAAATATTATTTTTGCTAAAGCAACCTTGGAGCCCCTAGAAAACCTTTAATTCCCTAGAATATTTGTAATTTTCATCCCATCCCTCCTGGCTGATGTCAGTCTTAACATCTATCTTCATCCTGTATCTATGCCTAATGCTACAGTCTATGCAGCATTTGCTTGTTTAACTGCTGCTTTTATTTCCTCCTGCTGTTTCTTTAGCATTATGGCAAGAAAAGTTTTCTTTTTTTTAAGATGTCACCCAGCAACAGTCCAGAATAAAAGCGACGTTAAAAATTTGCATAGACATCATAATGATGACATGGAAAGCAGAATAATTGAATAGAATAGACTGTTATGGGTATTCTTGGTATTTGATTGGGAGACAAACCAATAACTCCAGGCAGAGCTGTTCTGCCGGATTAGTTCTTTTAACATCATTTGTAACTCCTTTCAAAGTCTTGGCATTTCCTAGAGTAGGTTCTCTTTATTCCTCTCCGCTTCCTCACCTTGTCAGTACAGTTCTAATCTAGTGCTACTATAACATTCATGGTGAAGATCAAAAGCAAGCATCAAAACAAAAACACATTCTTCTGTTCCGTCCACTACGGACATAATCAACAAAATGGGACCATTATAGAAACAACCAACATGTTAAGCTAAGGGAACGGAAAAAAGAAAAGAAAAAGTTATGAAGCTGTTTTCTGCTGTGTCTGCCAGAAGGAATCCGATCTTACTGCACGGGAGATCTTCCTTTCTTAGATCTCGATTGATCTTCCCTTTCTCTTCTCGATGGATCGGTCTTCTAATCAACGAGCTCTCGCATTCAGATGGTGTATGCCTTCAGGATTGCTCTTGATCAGGGACTCAATTCCAATGCCTCCGCTTTTAGGTTTCTCTCTCGAGAACTCTCTCGATGTGGAATAAAACCTTAGGATGAGGGTGATACCCATTCCTTCACCGCATGCCCCATCAAGCGAGCGTTCAGGTATTAAGGGAGGGGGGCTGTTATCACTTTAATAGGAGAACGTTTAGTCAATAAAATAGGACCATTAAAGACGGGTTATTACATTCTCCCACTTGGTCCGTATATTTTATCAACACTGAACAAGAAACTAAATACATGAATCATAGCGATAGGTCCTCTATAATTGAGTATTATCTTCTATGTATTACAATGCATTCAATTTCTTTACCACCATTCCAAATGTGACAACATAACATAATGAATAAACCATATGTTTATTCAGAGTCCAAAAGAAAAGTTTGTCATTTCTCAAAAGTCATATAACGTGTACACCTGAATGAGAAATAAACAAACGATTGAAATAAGAGTTTCTTTGTACAAATTGTTATCAATACAATTATATCATGGAACCAACTCCCATTCTTATCACATGATCCTTAAACTTCTTAATTGGCATGCCTTTAGTCAAAGGATCAGCTATCATCAATTCAGTGCTAACGTGTTCTATGACCACTTTGTTCTCTTTAACACGTTCTCTTATGGCTAAATACTTAATGTCGATATGTTTACTTCGACTACCACTCTTATGGTTTTTAGCCAAAAATACAGCAGCTGAATTGTCACAGTACAGTTTAATTGGCCTAGTAATGGAGTCAACAATTCTAAGCCCTGAGATGAAACTCTTCAACCATACACCTTGCGATGTAGCCTCAAAACAAGCAACGAACTCCGCTTCCATAGTAGAGGTAGCAGTCAAGGTCTGCTTTGCACTCCTCCATGATATGGCTCCACCAGCTAACATAAATATAAATCCTGATGTTGATTTCCGAGAATCAACGCAGCCAGCAAAGTCCGAATCTGAGTAGCCCTCTATCTCCAAATGATCAGTTTGTCTATACATGAGCATGTAGTCCTTGGTCCCTTGAAGATACCTCATGACCTTTTTAGCAGCTCTCCAGTGGTCTAAACCTGGATTACTCTGATATCTTCCCAACATTCCTACTGCAAATGCAATGTCAGGTCTTGTGCAAACCTGAGCATACATTAGGCTTCCAACAGCTGAAGCATATGGAATGTTGTGCATCTGTTCCCGTTCAAGTTCATTTTTAGGGCACTGGTTCAAAGCGAACTTGTCACCCTTCACTATAGGTGCAACACTTGGTGAACAATTTTTCATCCGAAATCTCTCCAAGACTTTATTGATATAAGTTTCTTGAGACAATCCCAAAATGCCTCGAGATCTTTCTCTATGGATCTTAATGCCAATGACATAAGATGCCTCACTCATATCTTTCATATCAAAATTTTTGAGAGAAATTGTTTCACCTCATGTAGCAACCCTTTATCATTGGTTGCAAGTAGAATGTCATCCACATATAGGACCAAGAAACAAATTTTGCTCCCACTAACCTTCTGGTATATACATTGATCCATGATGTTCTCTTCAAAACCAAAGGAAGAGATCACATCATGAAATTTTAAATACCACTGACGTGAGGCTTGTTTCAATCCATATATGGATTTCTTAAGTTTGCAAACCAAATGCTCACCATCACTAGAGGAAAATCCTTCAGGCTGTTTCATGTAAACCTCTTCCTCTAGATCTCCATTAAGGAATGCGGTCTTCACATCCATTTGATGTAACTCAAAATCAAAATGAGCTACCAATGCCATAATTATTCGGAGAGAGTCTTTCTTGGATACAGGAGAAAATGTCTCCGTGTAGTCGATTCCTTCCCTCTGAGTGAATCCTTTGGCAACGAGTCTTGCTTTATATCTCTCAATGTTGCCTTGTGAGTCTTTCTTTATTTTGAAGATCCATCTACATCCAATGGCTTTTACACCATCAGGCAACTCAACAAGATCCCAGACTCGATTAGATGCCATAGATTCCATCTCTCTTCATGGCATTGAACCACAAGTTTGATTCCTTAGAACTCATGGCTTGTGAAAACGTTTCAGGATCATTTTCGGCTCCAATGTTATAGTCAGATTCATGTAGATACACAACATAATCACTAGGAATTGCTGATTTCTTTATTCTAGTTGATCTTCTTAATGTTGTGTCAATGACCTCTTGAGGAGTATCTTGCACAACTGATTGTTGATGAACAACACGATCTTCTAGATTACCATCAGCTTGTGAAATCTCAATGACTGGTTGTTGGGCACTTAATTGAGTTTGAGGAGTGCTATAAATAACAACCAATCCCTCACTTGAAGTGGAAGCTGGAATAACTGAATGATCTTTCTCAGAAGAAGCCAAATACTGAGATTGATCACTCCCACTGATCAAGTCATTCTCAAGAAATTTTGCATTTCTTGATTCCACAATCCTAGTGCTGTGAGATGGACAATAAAATCTATAACCCTTGGACTTCTCAGCATATCCAATAAAGTATCCACTATAGTCCTTGGGTCTAGTTTCTTTTCTTGTGGATTATAGACTCTTACTTCAGATGGGCATCCCCAAACACGTATATGTTGCAGACTCGGTTTCCAACCTTTAAATAACTCAAATGGCGTTTTGGAAACAGCCTTGGTTGGAACCCGATTCAATATATACGCAGCAGTTTTAAGAGCTTCAGTCCACAAGGATTTAGGTAACTTAGAGCTGACAATCATGCTCCTTACCATGTCCAATAATGTCCGGTTTCTCCTTTCAGCTACACCGTTTTGGTCAGGAGACCCTGGCATGGTGTATTGTGCAACAATTCCATTTTCTTCAAGAAACCGAGCAAACGGACCAGGTGCTTGTCCATTCTCAGTGTATCTACCATAATATTCTCCACCTCTATCTGACCTCACGATTTTAATTTGCTTGCCGCATTGTTTCTCTACTTCTGCCTTAAATACCTTAAAGGCATCTAATGCTTCGTTCTTATTATGAAGTAGGTAGAGATACATATATCGTGAATAGTCATCAATAAATGAGATGAAGTATCTCTGACCATACGAATCCATATCTGGGCTACAGATATCCGTATGTATGATCTCCAGTATTTCCGAACTTCTCTTGGCATTTTTCTTGGACTTGTTGGTTTGCTTTCCCTTTATGCAGTCCACACAAGTGTCAAAATCAGTAAAATCAAGAGTATCAAGTACTCCATCTTTTACTAATCTTTTAATTCTCTCAATGGAGATATGACCTAATCTCCGATGCCACAAAATAGAGGAATTCTCATTTATAACACATCTTTTCATACCAGTTTGGGCGTGCATCACATTATAGGTGGTATTATTTTTCAATTGATTTGGAAAAGATTGTCTGACAATGTACCATTCCCAATAAGCTTAGATTTATAAAATAAATCAACAGAGCTTTTATTAAAATTAAAGGAATATCCTGCTGGTACAAGCCTTGACACTGAAATCAAATTTCTAGAGAAACTTGGAATATAAAATGTCTTTTCCAAATCCAAAACAAAACCAGAATGTAAAATAAGTCTGCACGTTCCAATTGCTTCCACATGTGAACCCATCTTGTTTCCTGAATAGATGCTTTGTTCACTTCCCAATGGTTTCCTTTGATTTAGAAAACCCTGCAAGGTATTTGAAACATGGATTGTAGAACCAGAATCAATCCACCATGTGTTATGACATATAACCAAATTGGATTCATGACATACGAATGAGGTTAGAGTACCTTTCTTGTCAAGCCAAGCTTTGAATTTGAGACAATCTTTCTTTATATGCCTTTCTTCTTGCAAAAGAAGCACTTGGACTCCTTCTTGTCTTCTGTATGGATGGATACTTTACCCTTTCCTTTGCGTTTGGCTTTGGGAGCTTTAGTCTTTCTCTGAGTGACTAAATGTGCACTTTCTCCCATTTCTAAAATCAGCCTCCCTTCCTCTTGAACACACATGGTCAGAAGTTCATTAATTGACCATTTGTCCTTATGTGTATTGTAAGATATTTTGAAGGGACTATATTGCTGTGGGAGTGAGCTCAAAATAAAGTGCACCAAGAAAGATTCTGACATCTCAACCTCTAGGGATTTCAACTGAGCCGCAATGTCCCTCATCTTCATGATGTGCTCACGCACACCTCCAACCGTAGTGAGCTTCATTGATGATAATTTTCATTAGGGTGCTAGCCATTGCCTTATCTGAAGACTCAAATTGTGCATCAATAGCCTTCAAAGTTCCTTGACATTTTTGCACTCAGGAATTGAACCACGTATACTAGCAGAAATTTTAGTACGTATGAACATCATACTGAGGCGATTGGACCGTTCCCATCGTTCATACGCAGCAATCTCAGCCTGAGTGCTAGTAGATGTAACTGAATGTGGTTCATCCTTCCTGATAGCATAGTCAATATCCATGCACCCTAATTGAAGAAGAATTCTCTCCTTCCATAATTTATAATTATCACCACTTAAATCGGGAATGTCACATTTCATATCAGAAATATTAACAGGCAAAATAGCTGCATAAAAATAAAATCATGTTCATGTAATTGAATTTGAGGCATATAACTTGATGTCATGTTTTACCAATGTAAACATGCAATAACATGAATCAATAACATACAATAACTACCTGTGGGCTAAGTTATTATACTCAAATAGACTCATTAGCTTAATGATGTGACTAACAAATTATATTCCTTTCTTAATTCCTGTGGTAATTAAGAAAATAATTTGTTATCGCATCCTAATTAATTATATTAGTGCAACAAAAATTCCTGTGGGATAAGATTCATTACATTAATATAATTAGTCACAATTAATGTCATCTAACCTTATGTGATCTTTGCAACTCAATATATAATTTTGATTAATCAAAGATGCTGTGGCTACTCCTCAATTAATCAACATCATATTGATCACATGACATTATATGCATATAGATTAACCAATTTAGCATGATTATTAGGTAGTGATCTTAATCAACGTAACATTTCCAAATCAAGATCCGAGTTAGTCAAATTGGCCAGGCCAGTGAAAGAGAAGTGGGGGTCCCCCCGTTGCTTTCCTTAGGTCAGTCAACGGAACCAATTAAGTAACCACAATCTCTTTACCTTTCTAGACACCAACTGACCAATCAGACCTTGAAAGGATTTGCACTGTGATTTTTACACTACCACCAAATTCATGCATAGAATAAATCTAGTATGCAGAACAGAAGATAACATTTCAATATCTATTTAATGAATTTTAAAATTATCATCTTAAGAAAAATTTTTGTTAATTAAAACACGTCCGGCCGTAGCTCATTATTCCCTTGGGCCAGTCTATGCAAAACACCGTAGGCATAGAGACTCAGGAGGCGTATTTTAATACAAAAATTTAAACTCAAGAAACAAATGATAAAAATAAATCATGTTACATGATTTAATAAAACATTAAACAGATAATAAATGCATTTAAAATCCAACCAATCCAGATTTTAAATCCCGTGAGAGAACGGAAAGACCATAAGCGAGAAAAACGAAAACCGAAAGTTTTCTCTCTTTTTTAATATTTCACCGATGTGGTTATTGAAGCCACGTTTCCGCTGCATTTCTCTTCTTTAGTTTTTCTTTTCTTTAATGCTACGTTTCTTTTCTTTTTCTTTCTTTAATGCTATCTCTTTAATACCAAAAAAGAAATCCGGGAAACCTTTAATGCTAGAAAGAAATCTTTAATAGAAAAGAAAGAAGCCACGTTTTGTTTCCGCAAAAATCGGAATCTGAAATAGGTTTAATGGTTTCTGTCAATTCCGTGAACAAAGATAAGAACTGATCGAAACCAACCTGAGATCCGAAAAACTGAAAACGGAAAACACGCGGCATAAATTGCTTGAAAAGAGAAACTTGATAGAAATCTTCGCAAAATAAGGCAGAGGTTTTAACCTGCTCTGATACCAAATGTAAGACTTAATTTGCTTAAACATAATTACCTCAGCCATTATTATTAATGGTGGTAAGGAATCCGATCTACTGCACGGGAGATCTTCCTTTCTTAGGGATCTCGATTGATCTTCGATGGATCGGTCTTCTAATCAACGAGCTCTCGCATTCAGATGGTGTATGCCTTCAGGATTGCTCTTGATCAGGGACTCAATTCCAATGCCTCCGCTTTTAGGTTTCTCTTCATCTTACGTATTCGAGGTTCTCTGTTGCTATTGGGTTGCATGCCCCATCAAGCGAGCGTATTTTTTATGCCCTTATTTGCGCATCATTAAATTGAAGTGCTTAACTGTACACCATAACAATGAAACATCAAAGACGGAAAACTCTCAACGACTTCCTAATCAATGCATCTACAGCTCAGCAGGCAAAGGAGTTGATTGCCAACTGTCTTCTTTCATAGGAAATGTCTTCAGCTTCTTCAGTGAAAATTATGGCAGCAATAGTGATACAAGCTTATGCCAACAAACCACATCTAAATATATGTTTCATTTGGAGGATTCTTTCTAGCGCTATAGAACACTATTTCACACCTTAATAAAAGTAATATTAGCAGCAAAGTTGCATCTACTGATAACAAAATCTCAAGTTCATCAAACTTATTCTCAATCACAATGTAGCTAATGAAAAAGAAAAGAGCTAGTTTTTGATACTTCTATCAAATATTACAAATATAGAGCATTGCCATGAATTTTCTCTTGCCAACAGTTTTTCTCAACCCTTGATCTAAGATTTCAGTCAACCACCCCATGTTTGCGATTGCCCAGTGTTTTTCTGAAAGTACTGATCTTATGACTCTGTTTCAGGAATATCAGATGTACTTGGGTGGAAATAGAAAATGTATTTCCTCCACTGGAGAGGGTTTTATTTTTTTAACTTTAAAAGGCCTCTGTCAATTACAAAATTACGGACCTAAAACCAAAAAGTGGATAAAGAGTACCCATTTCTATCCTTCAATGTCCCAAGAGTCGGGCAAATAAGATGGTGAGTCCGGCACTACTTCAACACCTAAAACCAAAGTGTCCTCATCCAGAGTTATATTTTAGGTTGTCCAGATATAGGTAACCAGATATTGAAATGAATTTCATGAGTTCCTGCAAACAAATGTAATGCTTGTGTGCTAAGCTAGTTTCAATTTTTCAATGATCCATTAAGCACATTTCAACCAGAGCAGTCCCTAACCCTTCTCATAACCTTCATTCATAGGGTTTGCTTACTATTCCACCAAGGACAGATTATGATGGTGTTCCACCAAGAAGGACAGATTATAAATAGGGAAAATATATCTATATAGAAGAGTGAAACACAGGTACCAAAAACTCCTCCATATCTCATAAACAAATCAAAATAGCTAATATGAACCACATATAACAAAAGATCCATCAAACAAAAGTTAGGGATCTCACCTTCGGAGGAAGAGCGCCGAAGTCTAAACCCTAGGAGTCGCGGGTAACTCAAATTCCCTCTTCTGTGTCGATGGCAGACCACACAACAAGAGATTATTAAGCTGCAAGAAGATAGCCTTTTGGAGGAAGAGGGCCACGAGAAGAAAGCGTCAGTTAGTACGCTAGCGAGTGAGGAAATAAGGGCTGATGGGTTGTTCGCATATTTTATTGGGGCGCTAATTCGTGACGTCTATTGACATCTAATTAACTAAGCAAATTGGTGTCGCGAATTAGCAATGTCGCTAATTGGCAACAGCAACATTAGCAATAGGAGCCGCTAATTAGGTTGCTAATTAGTTGCTGATTTTTTCATCACGTATTCGGTCGCTCTGTTGCTATTTTGTCGCTATTTTTTTGCCCTTATTTGCGCATCATTAAATTGCATCGCTAAACTAAGATTTTCTTATTGTGATATTTCATTATTTATTGGATAAAATATAGAGTACTATCATGAGATTTAAGTGTTATCAAATTGTACTTATATGGTTTGAACTATTACACTTAACTCCATATTTTTTTAAGTTATATTAAATTGCACCAATGTGTAATGAGATTTAGTGAAAATATGTTGAAAGAGAGATTCACTTAAAAAATACTAAGATTTTGGAGTTTTGTCAAATTAAGTAACTAGCTGGTTAGTCTAGATATGGCTGATGTATGAAAGATCAAGGAGCAAAAGATATGTATATTCAACTTTCCAATGCATTTAGCCGATTAGATGATTTTGCGGAGCTCACAAAGTTCATCAATTTATTCAAATGAAATGGATGAGAAATTTCGCTGGCATTGCATAAGTAAATTAAATGAAAGACCAAAATATTGTAGGCTTTGGGGTATGGTTCCATTGGCATACGGGAGAGGGAGTCTACAATCCAAGGAATGGTGGAATGCCCGATCCCCCAAAATTATTCTTATACAAATTCAAGTAATTATGGTGCCTAAAACAAAGCAAAGATTGGTCTATTTGAGATCCTTAGATGTTTTAATATTTGATCAATCTATCTTCCAAAGGTCTCCAAAAATTTCAAATGCAATTATTTCTTAGTGAACTGTGAGCCAACTTCTTAAACCGGTCACTCACAGCATTGACAGACAGCGAAGTTACAAAATCTTTTTTGAACTATAAATCAAGGAGTTACCTCTTGGAATTTATTAATGTAGATAGATGTAGTAGGAAAAGAATATATGAAAAATCATAAAATCTGCATAGCTTTTTGTAGTTGGCCATTGCACTACTTAATTCCCTATGGACCATTATTTTTCTTTTTAAAAAAAATCCCTATGGAAGATTAGATGGAATTCAACTTCACAGATTTTAAGAAATTCACATCTAGGGCAGATTTTGGGATGATAAGGTCCTTGAGTTCAGATCCAGCCAAATGCTTGCAAGATCTCTAGATCCAAGTGGGATAGCACTTTGGGAGGGGATGTGAAGGTCCTTGAGTTCAGATCTAGCCAAATGCTTGCAAGATCTCTAGGTCCAAGTGGGATAGCACTTTGGGAGAGATACGTGGCTCTTAGAAAAGACGAAAATATATTCTTGAAATAAAATAGGACAGAAGACCTTTCTTTATATCTTCTTCTACCATTCGCGGTGAGAGAGATGCTTCTTTTAGCCTCTCTACATAGTTAGTTAAATTTAATTAACCAGTACAGAAGGAATTACGTGAAAAAAAAAACTCCACAAATAATGAACCATATCTTAACCTGATCGATGTGGTCATCATCAAAATGAACAACAATAACACTTAAACATGTCAAACTTGCCAAATCAAAATGAAGCTATATTCAAGCTTTATTTAGCCAAGACATACTAAAAGAGAAATTGCACCATGAGCAACAAGGTGAATAACACTAGTACAGTCCTCATATCACTTCAACTAGATCAATGCTTATTGATCATGACTTCATCTTGAAGAAATCTCCCCTTTAGTCTTTTGAAGCTTAATAAGATAGCCACATAAATCTTATCATATGAGGTATCTACGAATTGAAAATACATAATCCTCCAAGTCTTGTTGAGAAGTAATATGCCAAGGATTGTCCAAAACCCAACCGCATATCCTAGTGCTATCCCAAGGTAGAACCAAATCATCTTGTCCTGACCTTCACTAGAGGTGTCTGGAGCCTGGGTATTACCATCACCATCTACATCTTTTGGAACTTGATCTGTCGTCCCATCACCTTCACATGTCTTCATTATAGGTAATCCACAAAGAAAAGGATTACCAATGTAATTGGAAGGACTATTAATAGTGTCGAGTTGTCTGCCAGTTGGAATTCTTCCTGATAAATTGTTGCAGGATAAATTTAACGAGCTCAAAAACTTAAGTTGGTCAATGTAGAAGGAATTGCACCAGAGAGCTCATTCCTTGATAAATCAAGAGAGTCTAGTAGTTGCATATTACTAATCTTTGTTGATATTTCTCCCGTTAGATGATTACCAGATAGGTTTAAGCTCATCAATGCAGGAAGACTAAGTAGCTTCTCAGGAATACTTCCAGACAAGTTGTTCGCTGAGAGATCTATGATTGTAATGAGAAAAAGTGGTTGACTTTCATAGAGGTCTTCTTTTCCTTTAGTGTCCAGTATCATTTTATCCATGTATTCTTCAGTTGTATACAGAGTAGACTCAGAAGCTTCAACGTATATAGGTGGATCGAAATCAAAAGGCAAATACTTGGGATCAAGAGTCTGCATGAGAAAAAAATCACCAAAGCTCCTTGGTATGGATCCAGAGAAATTGTTGTGTGAGAGATCTACAACTTGTAGATTTTCAATCTGAGATAGCTCTTGTGGAATTTCACCCACAAACATATTTGATCGTATGCGAAGTCGTTCTAAATTTGGTAGGCTTTTTGCTACCCAAGTTGGTATGATACCGCTGAATCTATTGCCACCAAGATCAAGGCCCTTCAATTTCTTACAACTCTTCAAAGATGGAGCGAAATCACCAGACATAATGTTGTTGCTCAAGTCTAAGAAAACCAGTCCAAAGGAAGAACAGAGCGAGCTAGGAATACCTCCCATTATGTTATTGTCTGATAACGAGAGAAAACTTGGAAAATACTGCTCACAAGGTGGGAGTTCCCCTGATAGATTATTATTTGAAATATCAAGTATGTCTAAGTACAAGTCACATAAAGATAAGGGAATGCTACCATTTATGTTATTTGTGGACATAGCAAGAGCTTCTAGATTAGGAAATATTTTGCTGATATTAGGAGGAATTGGTCCGTGCAATGAAGTGTTCATCAAATCCAGATTCCATATATTTGATGGAACTTGTGGAATGGTGCTGCTGATGACATTATGGGAGAGATCTAGTTTTCCAAGAGAGGTGAGGTTCCACAACCATTCAGGAACAGAACCCAAGATTCCAGAATTGGATAAATGTAATTCATTTAACGTCCGTTGAGTTCGGAGCCACGAAGGGAATTTAGGGCCCACTCGACAAGAGCTCATGCCGATATATTCGACTTGAAAGGGAGGGGCCCAATCATAGCTAAAATTTAGAACCAATAAGTTGAAATCTACTGCCAAGTATTTCAAACCTGTGAGGTTAGCAAAATGTTCTTCGGTCAGTTCACCCTCCAAGGAGTTATGAGAGAGATCCAAATTGGCTAGCTGAGAGACCTGTCCGAGACGTTTAAGAAGAGGACCAGAAAGCGAGTTCATTGAAAGATTAAGATATGTGAGATTCTTTAAGCCTGCTATCCAATCAGGCAAATTGCCAGAAAGAGAGTTCGTTGAAAGATCAATATATGTGAGATTCTTAAGGTCTGATATACAATCTGGCAAATTGCCACTAAGCAAAGCTTTAGATAAATACATCATCTGTAGCTTGCAGAGATTGCTCAAGGTTTGTGGCATCCCAGCTGAAAGAAGAGAAGTATCAGTGAGGTCGAGGGACTCCAGAGAGGTCAGGTTCCCAATGGTAGCTAGAATGGGACCTTGGAAGTCGGTATAACTTAGATCAAGATTTCGGAGGTTCGACAATTGAAACAACCAGCTGGGTATTCTGGATTTGGTTGAGGATGAAGAAAGAGAAAGATCTGAAACAGATGTGAAGTTAACGTGTGCAAAGAAGAGGGGAAAGCTATCGAATACACAATCAAAGAACCCTATAGCGCGTAAGGAAGGAAGCATGTTTAGTGCATCTAGCCAGCCAGATGCCTTATCAAAACTCACGGATCCATTACAAGTTCTTGCAAGGAAGTGAGACGAGAAAGCCAATGAGCATTGTCTACGATAAGTGGTGGCGACACACCATCATAATAAAGAATTAGAGATTGCAGGCTAGAGAGATTTCCAAGCTGTTGAGGTATAGTTCCACCGTAATCTGCACGTTTTGAGTTTGAGAGACCTCGATCAACCCTTGAAATCAATAATAATGGTGGAATGCCGACCCAAAGCCAAGTAATTTAAGTGCTTAAGACTGAGCAAAGATTGATTTATCTTACCATTAGGAGACAATAAAAGGTATAATTCAGTGACATGTCCTGTCGCGTTGTCGCAGTACACACCTTCCCATCGACAACAATTTTTCCCAACCCATGATGACAATGGATATCCTGTTTGGTTGAAGCCTCTTGCGAACCCCAGAAGAGCTTCTCTCTCGAACTCCATGCAATGGATGCTGGTTGGACTCCACGGCCATAGCCAAGTTTGATGAGTTGGAGAGAGATCAAAGAGAGTAGTAGCACCATAGGTATGGTATATTTTGAAGCCATGATGACTTTTTTTCCTTGTTCTTCTTCTGAAATGTCCTTGCTTCCGCGGTATTATATAAGATATCTAGGCCTTGTGTTGAAATGGTCTTCGCACAAAGGGGCCAAAACTTCAATGTAGAAGATTTGTGGAAAATTTGGCCATGTCATTATCGAACTAGACTTCCATCTCTACCCAATATATATATATATGGTGCAAGTTCAATTTACCTCCTTGTGGATTATGCTTGGCCAATGTTGTCAAGTTTTCCCGTCCACTAACTTAAATAAATGCTCAATATAGAATTGTTTCAAAATAGAATTAAATAAAATGATTCTAATTTTCAATGCCCAGTGGCTTTGCAGCCTAGTGTTATGCACTCGGTCACAGTAAAGTGATCGTAAAGAAGGCAGCCCCTCCCTTATAATAAGCTATTATTATATCATATAAAATATTGTATTAGATATAAATTACATATTTTTATATAATATAAATAATAATATAATAATAATTATATATTATAATAATTAATATTTTATAAAAGTTATGATTTAAAATTGAGTATAATAAAAAGCAATTCATATAGCCAATTCAAATTAGTTTGGGATAAAGATTTTGGTATTGTTACGATTATAATGTTGTTTTAATTTAGGTCCTCTAGGACTTGTGTCATAAGAACAACAAAGAGATTTTCTGTAATATTTGAGACAAGAACAAAGGCAATAATAAGTCCAAAGATAATACAGATAAGAATGTATAGAAAACTATTAAGGTGGTAGACCCTATTCAAATACAGATGCAGTCAATTGTTCTAAGCGCTAAAGCATAGAAGCAGTGCATCAAAAATTCCATATATAGCACAATAAAACTTTTTGTTACTTGTGCTGACATATAATAGTACCTTGGAAAACCAAGAAAAGTTTATATAGCTTGGCAAAGATTCGTTGCTCTTGTTGTGTTTACTCATAGTAGCACCGTGGAAAACCAATACAAGCTTCTATAGCTTGATCAATGCGCATAGGATGTGCATTAATACACAAGACAAGCAGATCCATAAATGAAAATCTATTCATCTTGGATTCGACTTTGGCAAAAATAGAGATGGGATTTCTTATTTATTTTGAAAATATTAAGTATACCTCAACACTTATTCCCTTATAAGTATTTTAGGAGATGCATCTAGTGGAGATATGTGATGAGGGCTGAATTTTAGACATGTTAGTTGAAGAATTAGATAAATGCTCTTTTTAAAGACTTAAAATACAGTTCATGACTACAGTCCAGAAGAGAGAGGATTCTTAATTATTCTTTTCCCTTGTGATAGACATGTCCCTTCCCACAAAAGAAACTTTTCTCCTTTGCTTGCGTTGTTTTCCTCTTGAACAAAAATGCTTCCATCCTTCGCAAAAAAAGAGGTCCCTGACAAAGGCTATTTAAATTGCTTCTTGAAATGATTTTTCTTCAAATATTAAAAGGGAAGTGGCCATTGACATGGAGTAAGAGGTGAAGATGAGTCAATATGTGCGCAAGTGATACAAATTGTAGCTTGAAGCAAAATAAAAGAAAAAAAACGATGATGCCTTGGCTGTAGAAACTTCATACCAATTTTTCTATTCGTTAAAACTTTGATAAGTAGCTCAATATCTTAGAGATAATAATTTAAAGATTAGTTTTTCAAAATGCTAGGCACAGTTAAGGGCAAAAAGGCTTTTGGAGCCTAGGTAAAAGGTGCAAATGTATCTAAACAAAGGTGCATATTTTTAAAATAATAATTAAATAATTTATATAAGTAAGGCTTAAAATATAACATAAAAAGAGCTAAAAAAATTATAATAGTAATATAATTGATCTATTAGCTGAATAGAAAACATTCTCCTTCTTAATTGAAATCTACATTCTCTTGATGTCTTCCCTTCTCTTTCTTAGATAATAACATAATTTTTTATATTTCATCTTTTTATCTTCCATTTTTGACTTTTTAATTTATTGGATAGAAAAAATAATTATGTATGAAATGGTGCATTATATAACCAACACTACAAGAAAATTCAGTTTAGCGACTCTAAAATGCATCGCTATTCATCGCTAAATCCATTTAGCGACGCATTAGCGATGCAATTGGGCGTTGCTGTGAACCTCATCGCAACGTGCAATCTGTCGCAATTGCGTTGCTAAATAGCGATGCCTAGCAACGCAAAAAAATGCATCACCAATTTACGACTAAATTGAGGTCGTCGCAATTTAGCGACACATTAGCGTCTCCCACTTACATCGCAATATTGCGACTAATAGCATCGCAATATTGCGATGCAATTTGGCATTGCAAAATTGCAACGCAATTTAAGAGTCGCAATTTTGCGATGCCTGAATTGGCATCGCAAAATTAATAATTAATTTTTTTAAAAAATATTATAAAAAGAACTTTCATCGCAATAGCATCGCTAATTAATTTTTAATTAAATTTAAAATATATAAATTAAACCTCTTAATACAACTTCATTGCATTTAAATATTGATCGAAACATTATCACTAAATTTTTAAAAATATTGATCGAAACATTCATCACAAAATTTTTAAAAATATATAAAATTTAATATATTAATGATTTAAATTTTTTATATACAAAACATAAGAAGTAGAGAAAAAAATACATCAAGAATCCACACTATCACGATCACGGAAAGGTGTGGAGGCAAATCAAATCCTGCATCTGACGCATCTGCTCTCTCATGTCTGCAAGCTACTTATGAAGGCCTTCCATGCGCTGGTCAAACTCCTATCGATCCTCCTACCGAACCTCCTCCGTAATAGATCTTCGAATGTCATCTAAATACTCGATAGGAATATCGCTAGGATAGTGCGAACTGGAGTCCTGATAAAAAAATATCTAGAAGCTTTAGTGCCCAGACCATAGACCCTACAGTCTCGCGGCTGGGCACCAACAGCTTCCAAAAACACACGTCGACTCTCATGTGGTGAGAGTTTGATAGGTAGCTCCCCATCAGTGGAGTCAACCTGCAATGCCTGGGACTGAAGACTTGTACCTTTGAATTATAGAATCAATGATAAATGAATCAATTATGAACATGAATAAAATTTTAGAAATTAAATAGATACAATATAAAGCTAATTTCTTACCGTAACCTCTTATGATCATGCATCGACCTAGGAACCATCCTTCCTGGTGTGTGTTGCTCTGAATAGATGAAACCCACCAGGATCTCTGCCTTCCTGCTCAGACTACAAAAATAGAAAAAATGATATAAATGTAAGTATTTGCAAATGACTAAATTAGTAATTAAATTATTTATATTTTCTTACCATATGACGTCTGTGCTTCTGAATCGAAATGGACCCCACAGTATGGCAAGAGAGACCCGTGCCACGACTATCCTTCTCGGATCGACAGTTCATGGTAGCTAATGCGGACCTCCTTTGCCAGGCCACAGACTGCCACACCTACTGCCAGTCATGCCAAATACCCTTTGGCACATGCACAGGACGCTCACCTGATCTTCTCCAATAATGAAGCATGTCGAAGTATCGGCGTGCTGCAAGAGCATTCCATGCTACCCTATGGCATCATGGATGGCAGGGTCCCACGTAAACTTTTTTTTGCATTGAAATAAATAGTTAGTTTAAGAATATATTAAGATTAAGAAATTTTATATCGGTGATAAATTATATTTAAAAAGTTTACCTAAAACTTTAAAAATAAAACTCCCTCATGGCCGCAGATACATAGTGCCAATCGTAGCCACTGAGATCAGCACGCCTCTGGAATATGGAGCTGATCCGGATCGATACAATATGCTGCTCAATAAAGCTTTAAGAATGTTTATAAGTAATTGACTTAAAAATATAAACATATATTTACAATTAGTATATACTTATAGCCCATCAGCATCCAGTCCAAGTACTGTGCGGCCAGCGTAAGAAGAACTCTCAATGGTCTTTCCCGATCGACTATGAGACTCGAAGGTTGTAGATCTGAACTCTCCATCTCCAATGCTCATGTGATATGATGCAGCAGGGCTACGTCCCTGCTCGCTCTATCCGTCGATGGTAGATCTATCTCGGCCCGTCATACTGAAAATACTAAAGATTCATGCAATATAATTATGAATAATGATTGAATATGTAAAATTTAACACTTATAAAAATAAATTAAAATTAAATAAATGTCTATGTTTAATCAAATTATGTAATAATATTAACAATATCATATTATATTATATTATAATTATATTATAAATTTATTACAGAATTATATTATTTTATAATTATTATTTTTTGTAAAAAAATATGAATTTTTTTTTTGCCGTGGCCTGGCCATGAGGCCGGGCGCTAGATGGCCTGGTCGCCTGGCAATGGCAGCGGCCGGCCAGAGAGAGGAGGAGGGGAGGGAGAGGTTTTGGGGGGGGGGGGGGGGTTTGGCCGCCTAGCGCTCGGCCAAGGGCCGGCCGTGGCCACGTGGCCCAATCGGACTTAATAAAAAATTACAAAAATGCTTATTAAGAAAGACATATTTTTATTATGCTTCAAATTAGGTAAAAGTATGTACCTTTTTAATCTCATGTATTCCTAGATGAATGCGCCTTGTTTACAATATAAGAAGAGCCTAATCTTTGATATCTAATGCTTTGTACTCTTAATCCTTGGCATACGCTTTGCATTTTAAGCGTGCCCTTGACAACATTGTTCAAGATTCAAGGCTTAGCTATTTCATACCCCTTTTTACTTGGGAGATATTCATGTTTTAAGCTCTAATGGTGGTGTTCCCATAAATAATTTCTGAAAAGATATTTCATAGATATTTTTGACAACTACAAACAAATTCTTAAAATTATATTTTTTTCCATGGACTACACTGAAGTGTCTAAAGTGTGGATTGCCACTTAGCATATGAGATGATAACTCAATACTAAAAGAAGTCATATGTTACTAACATAAGGAAAGATCTAGTTAATCTGCTTTTGCCAAGAACCAAATATAAATCAAACATAGCAAAAATCACCAATGGTATCCTTTTACAATTAAAATTTATAATTAAATATTCAAGTTCAATTCTGCACTTGCATCTCAGTTGTTGCTCATTAAAATAAGAAATTAAAAAGTGATCAAAGAAGGACGAAAGATAGCATTTGTAAATATTAAGCATTAATCTTTATATTGAGTGAAGTAGCCCATATGTGTGTGAGTGATACCAATTGTAACTTCAAGCCAAAAAAAAAAAAATTGATACCTTTTAATCCAATTATTACTATAGAAACTTC
>UESW01001607.1:0-22065 GCA_900491605.1 Calamus simplicifolius | reverse complement strand
AACAAAAGATAAACATCAAAATAACTAATAAATGAAAGTCAGTAGTTCATATCAATTACAATATCCATAACTAACATAAAACATCAAAACACATGAATGAGACAACACAACATAAGGTCCTAGACACTTTATAAAGGTCTCATTCATAAATGACTTTTCCAGTTTTCTAGCTCTCTTTTAAACATTACTAGAGTAAGCACTGCCCTAGAATGGCATTGCAATTCATAAATGTTTCAATAAGACATCATTGCAGACCTCTCATGCCAAAGTACACTTTGCTCACTTTTCTTAAAAATTCTTTCAAGGTATCGAAATTGCTTCCTGCAAGGATGAAAAATAAGTATTAAAGAAGTTTATATTTGATCAATTTTTATGCTCAAAGAAAATAAATTATTAAATCAAAATCATGGCAACTTGTAATTGAGTACAGCTTGATTAAATACCCTGTTAGCATCTCTAACAGTATAATTAAACAATGCGAGTATGAGAGGTGCAATAGTTCCCAAACATTGGTTGCCAGTCAATATGAAAACTTTTGATGACAAAAAGAAGCATTTTACTTATATTAAGCAATGGTGAACATATGATGCTTCGCAATGGTCCATGTTATGCAGATATGGAACTCATGCCTAAGTCCATCACAAACATTAAAGTCTATCCAACTCTTAATCACATGCATGCTTCCAGTAGTTGGCCAGTGTAATTATGGAAAATCAACTGAATCAAAGTGAGATGATAAGGAAAGAAGTAAGCAGAAGGCAAATTAACTGGCAAGAAAATAATGATCGATTTTGATTGAAACCAAATAAAGTATTGCAATTTCATATCATAGGATTTGGTTGTGTTACCACCATGATCAATTCGGAATATTATAATCACAACTTCATAATATGAATGTAAATGAAATTAAACAAGCCCATAAAAAATGAAGGCATTTTCTTTCACCAAAAGCCCTTGATAAAAATATAATTTCTTGGCCATACGGATGCTTTGCACAAATAGCATTTTCTCTTATTCTTCACAGAATAAACCACCAACATATTAGTTTGTGCAAGATAAATAGATAAAGAAACACAGGTTTATATGTAATCCAACTTGCATGATAACATGTGCTCATAGTTTTTGATTCAAAGAATATATGCATATAATGAACCGAAGAAGAAGAAGGAAAAGAACACAAAATGATGGAAACTGTATGGTAAAGTCAAAAGTTTTTGAATTTTATAATCATTGGAAGAATGTCAATCACAAATATGAAGCCTATGCCCATAGAGTTGACACAGAATTTAACAAAAATGAAAGCTTGATTTTTCAAATTAATGAGATCTATCGCATGTAATTCTGGTGCAGCTTTAGGAAACATTAATTGCACAAATTTATGAGACCCATCTCTCTTCCTAAAGCCTTTCTTTTTGTTCTAGCACATAACTCAGTTAATTACTTTATCATTTACTGATGAGGTAATGCATTCAAATTCTTATATCTATCTAGCTTTATCCCTACTGGTTACATCAGTTAATCACTATGAATACAACTGCAGCCAAAAAAATTACTATGAATACAACCAAGCATCTTGGACACTCATGCTTACACCCTTGAGGGAAAAAATGTGGAGAGTAAGCTAAACATAGAAGATGGAGGCACTAATCAATGAAGAAACAACAATGGCATGATCAGTTGAGTGGATGCGTTGAACATCATAAGGTTATTTCTAGGCACTCATAGTTGTTGATAAACACGATATTCCTTTTCTAAAGAAGAAAAGTATGGTTCAGTAAAGTACTTCATAACTGCCATTAAATGCCTTAATCCTCAAGTATTTCCAAGAACATTGAAGGAAAACTTTCAATCAAACCAACAAAAATTAAAACAATGTAGTGCACATAGCATATTGAGCTTTATTACATACATAAATTTGAGGTAATTAGCATAGGTATAAGAGTCATACCAAAAGGTAGCACCGATTGCCACATGGTTTTTGATTTTGTTCCTGTTCTGGCACATAGGGAAGTTTTTCACTCTGTCAAGTAAAAAATTCCAATTAAAAAACCAGCAAACATTTCTACAATGCCTTGTAAAATAGCAATCTTCAAGAACATTATAACTCACAGGGACAAATAATTTCTGAGAACAGCCATGGACGCAGCAACCAAAGATCAGCAAAAAAAAACATTTACTAGTTAGTGGATCCATCACATGCTACAATAAGAAGTGAAATGCAAGATCAAAACAAAAAATAATATGACAGCTGGATTAATTACATAAATAATGAGACTAATTAAACTGGTAGCTTTCAGCAATCTAGGATTCCACCAATCTATGGAGAGAGAGAGAGAGGGAGGGAGAGAGAATCAGTCAATAGTAGTTCCCTTTGGCACTCACTGGTGCTTAAATTTTCCCTCTCAGTTTTCTAGGAGTTGCAAGCAACCAGAAGACTAGACTCCAGCAACAAACACGCAGCAGTCAATTGTCCATCAAAAAGAAGTAGAAACTTCGGCCAAAAAAAGAAGAAAAAAAACCTCAGAATTCCCTCATAAATCTCACGAGTAGCCTACGCTCCTCACACCCACTCAATTGAAACAGCTGCCTTCCTTCCTTCCTTTGCGCTGTTCTTCCAACCACCCCAGTTTGCTCATAGTTTAGAGCTCAGAGTAGAGAGAATGAGATCACTGCTAGGCTCGCCTACTCTGAAATAAACTTATCAAACAAAAATGGCAGAATAATTTATCAAAAGAATCTGAAATAGTATTAAGAGTCTCATCAATAAACTGCCTCCCTTCAGACTTTGTTCCCTCGGAAACTTCAGGATTTTTCCTATGCTTTTTGTCTTTCTCCCTCGGAAAAAAGGGACATCCATTACCATAGCAGATACAGCAAATTGTAAGCATTTGCATGAAATGGATGTGGAAATGCCACATCATGGACATAAAGAATAAAGAGTTACTGTTGCATTAGCATAAATATTAAACAGTTCTCCTTCCATTAAAGAAGAAAAAGCAACATAATTTGTACACACATTAATTATGGCAGAGAAGAAAAGAAACAAATTAACTCTTATGAAAGTAGGTGTTAAAATATCACACGTTCAGAAGGGCAATTTATGATTTTAAATATTCTTGAAATTATTGCAACATAACAGTAAATGAAATGAAATGAATGTTTGACAGAGTAAAAATAAATTGTAGTAAAGGGTACATGTAAGAGTGTCAAAGGAGACCAACAACCTGCTAACTTTATCCAAAACCCATGTGAGATATAAGTTTGGGTCTAAAAAATTGGCCAATACTAGGTTGGGTTTGGGTCTCAAAGTCAGATTTGAAGCCTTATCAACATGTGATTGAATAAAGAATCCAAAAGCAAAAACTTGAAACCTGAATACATACATACATATGTAGCTATGTATAGTTGTATGTAGGTATGTACCGTAACAATTTTTAAATTATAAAAATCAAACGGAAACACGCTTTGCTCCAATGAAATATTATCCATGGCTTATGATTTGACTATTGGAAACCAAACATGCAAAGCTAGCAATAAAAAATCCATTTTCAGTTTCCTAAGATATGCTAGAAGGACATAAAGTCCTATGCTAATTGCCAGATCTTACCTTTCCAGATATTGGTGCACTGGGATCGAACTCTGAGCCTCAAATTGCATCCCTTTGAAATGGTGACTTCAATAAGTTCTGGAGGCCTACCTCTCCATATTTCAGCCATTGAATTTAGACCATTATCTACAACAAGACAACAAGCTTGTAGATATTCCTCATGCATATTTATTGTATTTGTTCCCTAAATATGAAATATCTAAAATACAAGTTAGAAGAAAAGAAATAGATAATTTGTTTGGTCTCAAATTACTCCTCTACACCAATCCCATGAACAAGGCCACAACAATGAGATGAAGGTTCAGATCACCATTATACTGTAAAGATGTGTCGTCAAAAGAAAACATTAAAGAAGATCCAAAACTACAGCATAGATTTTAAAAAACCACTCCATTAGATTTCATTATTCAGGTAAAAATAAATACCATAATAGCATCAATATGGCATAATATCATGAAATTTTTCCCAAGTGGAATGGTGAGAGAACTAAGGAAATAAATATCCTTGTAATCAAGGTTTTAAATCTCATGGAAAATAGGTGTTTCAATTTTGTACAAAATGAGACACCTTACATCCCGTTCCATCTCGATCCCTAGTTTGGAATGCTTTTTTTCTTTAAAAAAAATTATTTGTGAAGCTTTATTGTTTTATTCGATTTTTAAACATATTTGAATTTCGAAAGTTATATATTTATGATAAATTTGATCTATTTGAAATTGATACTAATAATGTATTATGGTGAAGACAAGCCGGGACATGACGGTCAAGATCGATCTTCGAATCTCTTTGAGATGAGATGTTTTAGCCATCTCGACTCTCATCCTACAAAAACTTAAATCACTTCTTATAATAATATATGAAGGCTTTGCCATACAAAACTGATATTCTAGTTGAAAACAAAGTGACTGTGTTATTTTCCAACTTCATGACAAAACATTGTAGATTTAATGTTTACAAATTTCATAAATTAAATAGTCTTTGTTATTAAGAAGTTTTCACTAAGATGCACATATTCATATAGGATATATATATATATATATGTTAATGACCATTACATATATAGCAGTGATTGTAACTACCATGTCATATGATAAAAATTACTAAGATGCACATATTCAGTAGGATATAGTTAATATATAGTAATAATAATGACCTTTACATATACAACAAGAATTGTGATCAACAGGTAATATGACAAAAAATGACGAAAACTAATAAGGCTGCATTTTGACTAGAGACGGGTGCATAAACAACATGTCGCAATAATGATAATTTTGCAATAAAAGGAAAGTCAGAGTACACAAAAGAGAAAATAATGAAAAATCAAGGTTCTCAAACAAGAGTTTTATCTTGACAACTCTATCTCTTCTAGAAGAAAATATTGGGGAAATAGGTTATATTTGTAGATTTGAAAGTACAAGAACTTCTTCCGAACTACATTAGTCTACCATTTACGAAAAAAGTGAAAAAAAGTAAAACAAGTATATGCATATGTATGAGCATAACATATATCTTGCAATTAAATGCATAAGAAATAAGAATATTCACCAGCAACCATGGCATATAAAAATAATAGCGCTGGAATTTATGAATCAAATAGCCAAATATTGCACAACTATGTACCCTAGCTAAATGACAAGTTTTGTACTACAAAATCAACTTTAATAATTTTAATCCACATGATTTGTCTTTCTTTACAGTTTTTAAAACAAATCTACTGATAACACATCTGAAAGACTCAAACCATGAAAACTGCAAAATGGAAACTAAATCCACTCGAGACCAACACCAAACTTGAGTTTTCAGATCTTATGAAAGGGTGGTTTCTTGAGAAAAAAATGGATCCCAAGATAGAACAATGCCATTGATATAGTCTTCTCAATAGCTCTCGTGAACAAATGAAGTGTACTTGAACATGCTATTCATGAATTCATCCTTAATTTAGGTTTTAATATAGGTAATTTCACTTTTAGAGGTTTCTATCTTTTTCTGTTACATTTGCTCTTTTGAGTCCTAGGGTCGATATTTCACTCTCAAAGGACCTTTCATTGTCATTTTATGTTTTGAGGGGCTAAAATCCATGATTGGGGTGTCTGATGGACTGACAATAAGGCTTGGGTTATGGTGACGTCTTGTGGTTTAAGTGATTATAGTAGGAAAGCCCCAACTTATTCAAGTCAAAGAGAAGACTAGCACTAAATTAAGAAGCCCTAGATGAACTTTAGTGCCAAAAGATAAAAAAGGGAAAGATATAGAAAGAAGACAAAAGGAATAGGAAAAAAAAAAGAATGAAAAAAGGGAAGAGAAATGGTCACTAACACTTAGCAGTCACCGCACCTGCCACACTCAAGTTAAATAAAATAAGATGTTTAAAATCTCTTCTCCTCTCCTCCTAACTTCTATTAGTTGATCTAGGTTCCATACCTTAGTAACCATAATCTTCTACCTCAAATAATCCATCTCAAAATTTTCCCAAATTTTCAAAACCACACTCAATTTTTAAGTGATTCCTTATTAGAAGCGTTTTTTAGGCATGTTTTCTGTTCCTTCTACTTTTAAAAAAAAGTACTAACAAAAAAGGG
Organism: Calamus simplicifolius; assembly: GCA_900491605.1. Taxonomy (NCBI): domain Eukaryota; kingdom Viridiplantae; phylum Streptophyta; class Magnoliopsida; order Arecales; family Arecaceae; genus Calamus; species Calamus simplicifolius. The sequence continues at coordinate 15,876 of UESW01001607.1, read as the reverse complement.
TGAAATCTAGGTTTTCTAGCTTCATTTTATGATGCTTTCTAGATTTTCTATTTATAGAAGTAGTTCTTAATATTGTTACCAAATGTTTACTTCCATGATTGCACCTACTTCCAATTCTAGTGACTAAGTTCCATGCACCAACTCCAAAACCTTCATTTGATTCATTGACCCCCCATATGCAGTAGAAATATTGTTATTAGTGGAGTTAAGCGTGATGTGAGGACAATGAGATTCATTGGGCAAACAATGTGGGAATAGTTGTTGGCAAGACAAGCAAAAGAAATCAACTATCATGCATTAATCCCAAAGCGAGCCATACATTGCATATCATTCTGTTTTTATCTGTACTATCTTAAACAATACCCTTTGTATTTTGCCACAGTTGACCATACATCATGATTTACACCTATTTCTAATCATATATGACACCATGCCTTCGTTCATTCTTAAATCATTGAATTTCATTTGATAAAACATTATTGAATTTATTTCTTAAGCATTGTTGATTTGATTACATAGATCTCATAGTTCTTTTCTTTACATGCGAAGATGGTATTAACTTTCAAAACCACATGGACTTCTTGAGTTTTAATTCCTTTTCTCTAAATTTAATTACCATAAAATTTTTCATGTCCGGCTAATTGTAACACTAAAATGCTAATGAAGCAGTGAAACTTGCCTTTTAATTTCTTGAAGTTTCTTCACTCTTATCTGGTTCATATCTAGATTTCTTTAAACAAGGATATGACTAGTGCCCCATTCTTTAAACAACAGTTATTGTCACATCATTAGTTTGCCAACTAGCCACCAGTCATAATCATTAGCCATCAGTGCATACATTTGATGTATTTCAGTTCTTAAAAATTCAAAACATAGCAGGTGTAGCACTGCACGTATGCAAAGCTTTTAAGTTTTTAAGCTTGCGTACAGATCCTCTATCAAACAACTCTTAATATGTCTAGGTCAGGACTTGACAAAAGTTTTTTTTTTTCTACAAAATAACCATTGCAAGTGGTCAGTTTACCTAGCAAATCCAACAATCCATGAATTTCAAAAGATTTTTGGAATCCAGTAGTAGTTTTAGAGGGTACAAATGCAGCAAACTAATTTACGACAATGTGATATAAACTCGAACAAACAAAGACGCCAAGCAGAGACCAATCCACAGATTCCACAAACTCAAACCATCGATTAATCAGTAAATTGGGTGATTTTCGTATGATCTAATCCATATAGACCGATCGATATAAAGGATTTTTGATCATCGTATGACATGTAATTTTCGAATCCATTCATTCTCAAACCATTTCTGAATCCAATAAATCGTGTTAAAAGGATGGTACCGATTTCAAAGTCGACATGATAAAAAAAATATATACACACATGATGGAATGAATACATGAGCCTCCTAAAGAACCATCAAAAAGATCTTATCTTAGAAAAAAAACATCAAACCTGCGTCTCGAGAGAACTGAGCCGATCTGATAATTCCTTCTCCTAGTAGGGCTTCAAACCGATCTTCTGTTTTTTTTTTTTTCTGGATCTTGGAAAAACGATTGGGGATTCTCGTTGTCTCCTCCACAGGAGCTTAGCTTTCCTTCTTCCTTCGTGGCCGTGCGGTGCCGTGTTCTAACGCACCTCTGAGGTGCAGATTGCGATGATTTCTTGCCCCGGCTGGGATCTAAATACACGCGTCGCCGCGTGGGATGGATGGACCTGGACAGGTATGATGTAACGCGTGACCCCTTCCGCTCCTTTGTAACGTCTAGTCCCGTGACTTGAGTCGGTCGGCACCTGCCCGCTTAGAGTTTGGATCTCTTTTAAATAATAATGCCCCTGATGGACTGGCACGCTAAACCTTCCCTTTTTCTTATTTTTTATTTTTACAACCAATACACTTGAAATTATTTGTTCGTTGAAAAGATATTTTTAAAACCATCAAGATGCTTTCAAATTTTGACCAAGCATTCAAATAAAAGTTCTTCCATTTGGCTGAGTTACTGAAACAGCTGCAGAAATAATTTTTGTTGTTCTCAAATTACGTTTCTCAAACTTCAAGTAATGAAAAGGGTCCAAAAGGTCACTCGCACTGTGATAGAATCTTTCAATACCTTATTAACAAAATTCTTGCAAGAAAGTTTTTGGGGATCGGTTAAGTTGATGGGACCCTCCGATGCTCCAGTAAACAACTTGAAAAATAGTGTTGAAAGAGCTCAAGGAATTGGCTAGAGAACTTGTTCAGATCCCTTCTCTCGTTGTGAGCGAAGGTTCTTATACCTATCTAGAGATCCCTTTTACCGCTTTTGAAAGGTGATTGATTCTGAGACGTTATTATCTGATAGTGGACAGGCGGCAAGGCCGACAAGGACAGATCACAATAAACACTGAGCATGCTAAAGATGTCCCGTCCTGTAAGCCCTCTGCCAGACGCGGCACCAAAGGTAGTAGGTGGGCCTAGTCATGTCAGGTATGCATCGTAATGGGTAGTGGCCATGCGCGGTTGCAGGTGGCTATGGGCCATGTAGCGGTTGCAGGTAGCTAGTGGGCCACGTGGCGGTTGCAGTCCGAGGCCGAGGGACCTTGGGGCCCAAGGCCGAAGGGACCTCGGAGTTCGGGGATGAGGGGGCCTTGGGGTCCAAGGCCGAGGAGACCTGGAGTCCTAGGCCGATGGGACCTGAGTCGGAGGCCAAGGGGACCTTGGGATCCGAGACCGAGGGTACCTAAAGTCCGAGGCCGAGGGAACCTAGAGTCCGACGCCGAGGGGACCTTGAAGTCCTAGGTTCTGTCAGTCGCTCCTTTGTTAGCCTTAACATGTCCTGATCAATCACATTAATTTTAAAATCATTTTATCAACTAATAATGTTTAATTAAAAAAATTTAGCTTCTTAAAGCCGTTCAATGAATGGTTTAAAACGGGCCATACATAGAAAGAAGACTTAAAACCCTTTTCAAGCCCATTTATTCTGAAAGTATAAGTATTTTTTTGATTGATGATCCATGAATGTCCTAGCAACATATGGCTGATGTTCATGAAAAAGACTTCATATCATGCTTCATCAATATAGTTTCTACACCATGATGAGACATTTGGATAAGGAAGTTCTAAATTACCTAGGTTCATGTCAGCTAAGTTCCTCGGGGTAATGCCTCAAAAGCCAATTGTACATTTCTCTTTTTCATACATATGTGCCCACAAATTATGCACAACTTTGTGCCTTTTACGAAGACTCTTTTGCATTTATCTAAAAATTTTATAATGCCTTGAAAAGCCAAAATTCTGCCAATAACACTTCAAAGGATGTCATACCTTGTTAAGAAAATAGCAAGAAAGCTAACCCTCATTGAAAACCCAATAATGCATTCCCTTATAAGACACACGTATTAGGGTGTGCTTAACACCCTATAGCCTATTCACTAGCCTTTCAATGTTAGATAGGACAGTTCCTCTTCCAGTGCCCTTGCATCTTGCAATGAAAGCATTCAGTTTGACTTTTATCAACTTTCTTCTTCTGCATCTGACCACTTATAGATGTCCTAGCATGTTGCACCTTTTTCTTATTCTTTTTCTTCTTCCCTTTCCCAAAGGGTTAACGCCCTACCTTATATCCTTCAACCACATTAAAAAACCCTTAGAGAGCTGGTTATATTCTCAAAGTTCTGTAACAACCCCAATAAACCGTGGTAGTTGACTGCAGGCTTTGTCATTCGAAAATGAGTAAGGAAAGGTCGGAAGGATGAAGGCAAGGAATTCAGGATCGCATCTTTTCCCAATTGCTCATGTAGGGGAAAGCCGAGCTTGCTTAGCAGTTTTATCTTCTTGATCATGTACAATACATGATCAGTGACAGGAGATCCATCCCTTATTCGAGCATTAAAAATAGCACAACTAGTCTTGTGCCTTTCAACGTCGTCAGGTGTGCCGAAAGATTCATTCAATGCTTGAATGATTTCTTCTGGCTAAGCATTCTCGAACCGACGACCGAATTCATCGTTCATTGCTGCTAGCATGATGCAATGTACGCTAGTTCTATCACTGAGCCACTTCTGATAAGTGTCTTTCTCAGAACTTTGTGTGTTTGCATCAGGTATCTTTGGTGCAGGATTATTCAGAATATATAGAATCCTCTCATGCTCAAGAACGATCTTAAGTTTTCTAAACCAGCTATTGAAATTTGAACCATTCAACTTGTCACTATCCAATAGGGACCTTAATGATAAATTAGTGGCCATTTTCTGCATAAGAAAAACTAAAGTTTATTAGTATATAAATTGATTCAGTCTAAAGACTTGGACTTTAGTCTAAAGATTCTTTCACTATTTTGTTCAAATTGGCATCCTCTACACCCCAATTCGAAGAATTATTCTTAATTCTTTAGTGGGCACTAAGATCTACATAGAATACATACAGGCCCAAGTGAAGCTTGGCCAACCCATATGCATCTAAGAGTAGGTTCAAAACCAATTGTTTCCTAAACAATTCTTAGTGTTCAGTTTTGCCCCATGTTCCTCTTCAGCATGGAGTGCCTCCACTGAAAGTTCTAGTTAGGTCCAACCATTAAATGATATAATCAGTGTAACCTATCAATAGACAACCAAGCCCGAGTGAAGCTCGGCCCACCTGACTGTCTATTTAATAGTGACTTGAGTCGGTCGGCACCTGCCCACTTAGAATTTGGATCTCTTTTAAATAATAAAGCCAATCGTAAATTTCTCTTTTTCATACATCCGCCCCACAAATCATGCACAACTTTGTGCCTTTTACGAAGACTCTTTTGCATTTATCTAAAAAGTTTATAATGCCTTGAAAACCCAAAATTCTACCAATAACACTTCAAAGGATGTCATACCTTGTTAAGAAACTAGCAAGAAAGCTAACCCTCACTAAAAACCCAACAATGCATTCCCTTATAAGACACATGAATTAGGGTGTGCTTAACACCCTATAGCCTATTCAATGGCCTTTCAATGTTAGATAGGAGTCCCAACCAGTGAAAAAACCCCGTTAATATCCAAAATATAGAGAATTTTCAGAAATATATAGTCATATATACTGAAAATGCTCATATATACTGAAAATGCATTACTTGATTATCTAAGGATCAAGGTATAAAAACACACTTCAATGCATTTTGCTTTCCTTTTTGCCCATGTCTCTCCTCTTTTAGAGTAGCACATAATACTTTCCTATTATTTTGAAAATGCTTGCTCATTAGAAATATGGTTGGATGCCTTGTGAAACCAAAATCTTCATTGAATCTTTGATTAATGCATAAAATGCCCACCTATTAGAAATGTGGCTGCATGCCTTAGAATCCTCACTGAATCTCTGATTGATGCATGATTAGGCCAACAACATAGTAAATACATAGGATGCATGCCCACCTAATTGCTATTTCCTTTTCAAGGTCTTGTGTACTCCCTTTTAAACATCTTAAGGACTCCTAACTAGTAAAAATATAATTGGATGCTCAAATAAGGCCCCAAGAGATTAGGACTTTTTTGAATTTCTTTTGGTGGAACTCTTTGCATGCATTCAGAGTAGAGAAGATGCCCTTTGCTGCCTTATCTATCCATCTCAGTCACCATAATTTTCAACATGATTCTTAGCTAGGGTGGCACCCTCGAACACCCCAACACAATAGGATTCCTTAAGCCACATCCTAACATGTATTGAAAATTCTAGCTAGCACAATCTTCTGCATCTTGGTTTTCAACATATCAAAAGCACCTCTCTTTGCATCTGTTTCAAAAGCTATCAAGAGTCTAGCTATCCTAGGGGGCATTTGATGGCCCTAATATAAAATGAAGGGGTTTATTTACACCCCATGAGAGAAACAACAAAAAAAAAAAGAAAAAAAAGAAAGCTAAGCCTAGACTCCTCTAAAATCCCTACCACTGACCACTAGAAACTCCTTGATTCCCTAATATATGTTGTCCAATTCCTTAACCCCTTAGTAAGTGTCCTTAAATCCCAAGTTCAAAAACCTTAAATTATGCCTCTATGTCCCCCTTTTGAGCTCCATAGAATATATAGCATGACATCAGCATGGTATCATTAACCCTATAAATCCACCAAAACCTACTATAATCCTTCATGTCCAAATATCTACTCAAAAAAATATACCTCTAACTCTTTATGACTAAGTAGCTCGTCATCATCAAACTCACCATCATGGCACTCTTAAAACTTTAGGCCCAAGGTAAGGTTGGACGAGGTTGGAGGAGAGGCAAGGTCCCATCTAGCCTGCCATAGGATGACAACATTCAAAATGATGATCCTCAAAGGCCTCTTCAACATGATGTTTGAGCTCAATGATGAAAGAGAGTAGCCCTCTACTTCCATGTAAACTCAAGCTTCAAGCTAAATTAAGAAGCCCACAATAGCCTTGGTGGCTCAAGCCCTAAAACAACCTGAGCTAACCCACATCGACCTAGCCCAAGTTCCATAGGCCTAGCTCGAGTACTCTATAGCAAGCTAGGTGGATTTAATCCTAAACTAGTCCGAGCGGCTCACAGCAAGGTTAGTAACTCCGACTCTGAAGCTACCAAGTCCTAATCTCAAAGCAGATTAAAACTAAGTTTAGAAGCTGCTTGAGCCCAAGCCTAGAAGTGATATAAGCCTATATCCAGAAAGGACCCAAGCCCAAAATTAACTTGAGTCCAAGTCCAAAAAGGTATCGAGCCTAGAAGTGGCCCAAGCTCAAATCTAAAAAGAGCCCTAGTCAGCTTAAAGGAGAGTTTGCTCCAAAATTTGGCTCGAATCAACTTAAAGAAGAGTCATGTTCTCAAATCGAGCCCAAATCAATCCAAAGGAAAGCCTTGCTCCTAAATCAAGCACAGAAGTGGCCTCAAATTTAACCCAAAGGGTAGCCTTACTTTTAGATCAAGCTTAGATAGAGTCTAAAGGGAGCCTTACTTCCAAACCTAGCTCAATTCAGCCCAAAAGGGAGTGTTATTTTCAAATTAAGTCAAAGTCAGTCTAAAGGAGAGCTTTGCTATAGATTAATCCTAAAGGGACCTCAGATGGAAACCAAATGGAAACCTTGCTTCTAAATTAAGTCCAAAAATTCTCAAGTTCTACTTCATTGAGAAAACATTGAAGCCTTGTTCCATTAAAATTCTAAAGCCCTGCTCCACTCAAGACTCAAAGCCTTGCTCTCTTGAAGATTAAAGCCTTACTCCTTTAAAGATGGTTTTCTGGAGTCATGATGGATGACTTTTATTATCCTAGAATATAGTTAAAATAGGGATAATGTAAAAACAACCTACCCAAATAAGGCTAAAATTTTTATTTCAGAAGGTTAACAAACAATAGGCAAAAGAAGGACAAATTTGAGTCATTAAATCTGAACAATAAGAAAAAGATTGATAATATTACTTTAAACCTTTGCAACAAAATGAAAAAAAAAAAAAATCTTTTTTACATATGTATGCATCCATGATATTAAGACTAATATGGACTACGGTCTCTTAATAAAAAATTTTCAACTCTTAAAGTGAAAGTAATTAATTGTTAATTTAAACCATCACACTCCAACATAATCCTCATCACGATCAAAAAGGTGTGAGCACTTCAAGGTACGAGAAGCAAAAAAAAAAAGGTTCTTTATAAACTCCAATAAGCAATACAAATAGGTTCAAACATTTGCAAGCACTCTAGTACGCTATTTGTTGCATGCATTGATTCAAAAATAGGTTAAGCAAAATGTATGGATGTGGGACTATGCCAGTAAGCCAAATATGAGATTCTAAATAAAAGAAAATAGGTATTTTAATGACCATATATATATTAATGACCATTACATATATAGCAGTGATTGTAACTACCATGTTATATGATAAAAATTACTAAGATGCACATATTTAGTAGGATATAGTTAATATATAGTAATAATAATGACCTTTATAGCAAGAATTGTGATCAATAGGTAATATGATAACAAATGACAAAAACTAATAAGGCTGCATTTTGCTTAGAGACAGGTGCATGTACAACATGTCGCAATAATGATAATTTTGCAATAAAAGAAAAGTCAGAGTACACAAAAGATAAAATAATGAAAAATCAAGGTTATCAAACAAGAGTTTTATCTTGACAACTCTATCTCTTCTAGAAGAAAATCTTGGGAAAATCGGTTATATTTATAGATTTGAAAGTTCAAGAACTTCTTCCCAACTACATCAATCTACCATTTACGAGAAAAGTTGAAAAAAGTAAAACAAATATATGCATATGTATAAGCATAACATATATCTTGCAATTAAATAAATAAGAAATAAGAATATTCACCAGCAACCATGCATATAAAAATAATAGCGCTGGAATTTATGAATCAAATAGCCAAATATTGCACAACTATGTACCCTAGCTAAATGACAAGTTTTGTACTACAAAATCAACTTTAATAATTTTAATCCACATGATTTGTCTTTCTTTACAGTTTTTAAAACAAATCTACTGATAACACATCTGAAAGACTCAAACCATGAAAACTGCAAAATGGAAACTAAATCCACTCGAGACCAACACCAAACTTGAGTTTTCAGATCTTATGAAAGGGTGGTTTCTTGAGAAAAAAATGGATCCCAAGATAGAACAATGCCATTGATATAGTCTTCTCAATAGCTCTCGTGAACAAATGAAGTGTACTTGAATATGCTATTCATGAATTCATCCTTAATTTAGGTTTCAATATAGGTAATTTCACTTTTAGAGGTTTCTATCTTTTTCTGTTACATTTGCTCTTTTGAGTCCTAGGGTCGATATTTCACTCTCAAAGGACCTTTCATTGTCATTTTATGTTTTGAGGGGCTAAAATCCATGATTGGGGTGTCTGATGGACTGACAATAAGGCTTGGGTTATGGTGACGTCTTGTGGTTTAAGTGATTATAGTAGGAAAGCCCCAACTTATTCAAGTCAAAGAGAAGACTAGCACTAAATTAAGAAGCCCTAGATGAACTTTAGTGCCAAAAGATAAAAAAGGGAAAGATATAGAAAGAAGACAAAACGAATAGGAAAAAAAAAAGAATGAAAAAAAGGGAAGAGAAATGGTCACTAACACTTAGCAGTCACCGCACCTGCCACACTCAAGTTAAATAAAATAAGATGTTTAAAATCTCTTCTCCTCTCCTCCTAACTTCTATTAGTTGATCTAGGTTCCATACCTTAGTAACCATAATCTTCTACCTCAAATAATCCATCTCAAAATTTTCCCAAATTTTCAAAACCACACTCAATTTTTAAGTGATTCCTTATTAGAAGCGTTTTTTAGGCATGTTTTCTGTTCCTTCTACTTTTAAAAAAAAGTACTAACAAAAAAGGGTGAAATCTAGGTTTTCTAGCTTCATTTTATGATGCTTTCTAGATTTTCTATTTATAGAAGTAGTTCTTAATATTGTTACCAAATGTTTACTTCCATGATTGCACCTACTTCCAATTCTAGTGACTAAGTTCCATGCACCAACTCCAAAACCTTCATTTGATTCATTGACCCCCCATATGCAGTAGAAATATTGTTATTAGTGGAGTTAAGCGTGATGTGAGGACAATGAGATTCATTTGGCAAACGATGTGGGAATAGTTGTTGGCATGACATGCAAAACAATCAACTATCATGCATTAATCCAAAGTAAGCCGTACATTGCATATCATTCTGTTTTTATCTGTACTATCTTAAACAATACCCTTTGTCTTTTGCCACAATTGACCATACATCATGACTTACACCTATTTCTAATCATATATGACACCATGCCTTAGTTCATTCTTAAATCATCGAGCTTCATTTGATAAAAGATTACTGAGTTTATTTCTTAAGCATTGTTGATTTGATTACATAGATCCATAGTTCTTTACATGCGAAGATATGGTATTAACTTTCAAAACCACATGGACTTCTTGAGTTTTAATTCATTTTCTCTAAATTTAATTACCATAAACCTTTTTGTTGTTGCCAGATCACCCCTCTCGAACGTCCGCGAGCATCCGGTCGCCTCCTCCTGCGAGCCCGGGATCTTTCGGCAAGCCTCTCGTGTCTGGGAGCCTGCAAAAATTTCCAGGGACCGGAGATTCCGACGGGGACCCTCTGACACTCACGTTAGTGCTCTAGGCAATAGCCGTAAGCTTGAGAAAGCTCGAAAGAGAAAGAGAGAAAGCTTAGAGAAGGGCTCTCTGTGAGCAAGAATGAGCGTTTTGGAGTGAATGAATTCTTTGGAGTTGTTCTTGAAGTTATCAGTTACCTGTCGGGGGTCCCTCTTACCCATTTTATATATGCTTAAAGATTGCCTGGCTTGAGTGGTTGAGGCCTCATAATGATGACTTTGGTGAGTGAAGTGTTAGAGCTGATGTCTATGAGACTTGTGGTGTTGCCACTTGTCAGAGCCTTTAAGGTGATGGCAGCAATGGTAGAGCTTGCTTCCTTCTTTAATATGTCAGGGCTGCAGGCCAAGTCCCGTCAGAGTGGGTGGCTGCAGCTGGTTGGTGGGTCAAGTCCCATCAGAGGTGGGTGGCCACTTGATTTCCTGTATGCTTCTCTATGCGTATATGAATAGTGGTGGAGACAGGCATGTGGGCCCCATGTATGTAGATTCTTATGCTTGTGAGCCTCCTTGCTTGTCTGGAATCGGGTTGCCATGGTCTAGAATGAGACAGCTAGGAGCCGTCAAGGATGGAAGCTGGAAAAGGCCAGGATGAGCTGAGCTGGAGTGCCGAGGCGAGACGTCCGTGGCCGGGAAGGAGCTAGAAGCCGGGACGAAGTCGGAGGTCGGGGCGAGATGTCTATGGCTGGGAAGGAGCTAGAAGCTGGAACGAAGCTGGAGGCCGCTGAGCGAGCTTGGGGCCGAGCCAGGATAAAGTCGTCATGCCTCGGTGAGGAGACGTAGGAAGCAGGGTGGTCCAAGCGATGGAATCTAGCCTCCGTGTTGGTCTGGGCCCACCTGGAGATGCTTGTCCTTGAGCTGATGACCTTGCCAAGCTCCTTTTATGGCTACGTGCATGTTCTTTGTCGTCCCACCATGATGTTGTCCATGTACAATCGAAGCCGAGATAGAGAGCTTGGAGCAGAGCCATGGACGAAGCCACCCATGGCCGAGAGCGAAGTCAGAGAGGCTGTCCGGCACTGGGAGGCCGGGAAGAAGCCGGGTGGCTGGGACAGTCATCGGAGGCAGTTGGAGGCCGTCGAGGACTTATACATGGAGTCAAGAACTCCTTGTCTCGGCTTCATTACGCCATCCTTTCTCATGCAAGGGTGGGCCAATGTGGCAGCCATAAATGCCTTAATAAATGAAAGAAAATAAGGCATTAAATGCCTTAGAGCAAGTGGATGACCTTTATGAGGCCATAAATGCCTTGGTGCGAAAGACATAACATGGTTGCGGAGACAGAGTGAGAGTGCCCGGGCGAAGTGGGATGGGACGTCCGTAGCCAAGCGGGAGTGCTGGGCGAAGCGGGACGGGACGTCCGTGGTTGAGCTAGAGGCCGTCGAGGACTTCTGTGATGTGAGACGTGGAGTCAAGAACTCCCTGCCTCAGTTTTATTATGCCATCCTTTCTCATGCAAAGGTGCAAAGGGGGCTAATGTGGCAACCATAAATGCCTTAATAAAGAAGAGAATAAGGCAATAAATGCCTTAGAGAAAGCATATAATGGCATGCACATGGCCTTTATGAGGCCATAAATGCTTTGATGTGGAAGATATGACATGGCCATGGAAGCCGAGTAGAAAAGGATCGCAACCCCCTTAAAAGTCTGAGGCCGACTTGGATGATGCCGAGGCCCGACTTGGATGATGTCGGAGGCAAGGCCGACTTTTACCTCTCCTTGCATTACGCGTCCGTAACTCTCCATTCCATTAAATGCTCTCCAAGTCATTATGACGTTTCTGTACCATTAAATACTCCAGCCCATTGACTTGACTACACGGAAGGTGGCCTTAAGAGAACTGGCCCTTTTTCCTTCTTGTTCTCTTTCTTAATTATGACAAGACACTTGTTTCAACTGGAGCAATGCCGTGGATAAAATATTTAATGCCGACGATTAGACCAACTAGGCTGCCTAAGAATTAAGCTGCTCAAGAAAGCCGCCGAGGATTGCCGCCTAAGAAAATCGTCTGGAAATTGCTATCTTGAGAGGAGGCCATCCAAAATTGTTGTCTTTATTGCCCATGGGGTCAACTGGCCCCATCAAATGCCCCCCACACTCCTTGAGCTTGGGTGCCGCACATCAGCTAAGCGAAAGGAGTATAGAGCTCTTCATCTTTGCTCTTGTCCTTTCATGCTTACTTTAGTTCTGATTCTTTCCTAGTGGAGAGATTTTTTTTTCTTTTGTCTTTCTTTGGATAATTTTCGTCCGCCCATTGGCTAGCTGAGGGTAGCCAGCAATCCTCTCCCATCGCAAAGTCTGGAAGTGGATATTCGTCAACTGTGAGTTGGAGAGTTGGTTTCTTCCAACTGTGAGTTGACTTTGGTCTTCAACTTTGACATGAAGTTTGGATGTGGGTGCCCATCAACTAGCCGCTGGCATAAAGATAAAGCCGATGAGGCTACAATAATGCAGCTGAGGCAGAAATAAAGCCGATGAGGCTGCAATAATGCCGCTGAGGCAGAGATAAAGCCGATAAGGCTGCGATAATGTCGCTGAGGCAGAGATAAAGCCAATGAGACTGCAATAATGCCACTGAGATAGAGACAAAGCCGATGAGGCTGCGATAATGTTGCTGAGGCAGAGATAAAGCCGATGAGGCTGCGATAACGCCGCTGAGGCAGAGATAAAGCCGTTGAGGCTGCAATAATGCCGCTGAGGCTGAGATAAAGCCGTTGAGGCTGTAATAATACTGTTGAGGCCGAGATAAAGCCGTTGAGGCTGCGATAACACCGCTGAGGCCGAGATAAAGCTTGAGGCTGCAATAATACCGCTGAGGCTAAAATAAAGCTGTTGAGGCTGCAATAATGCCGCTAATGCTGAGATAAAGTCGTTGAGGCTGCAATAACACCGCTGAGGCTAAGATAAAATTGCTGAAGCAAAAATAGAGCCACGAGGGCTGAAATAAAATTTCCACGAGTGTTTGTGTGCCGGTTTGGGAGGTGACTCGAGCGGGTATGGGCTGTTAGGGACTTGAACTAACTTGGGGCGTATCCTAGCCAGACCGAATGGTGTTCCATTAGCCCGATGCCGTTGAGCTCCTTCGGAACCATCTTGGGTGTTTGTGTGCTGGTTCAGGAGGTGACTCGAGCGGGTATGGGCTGTTAGGGACTTGAACAAACTCGAGGGCATATCCTAGCCAGATCGAGTGGTGTCCCATTAGCCGCAATGCTGTCGAGCTCCTTCGAAACCATCTCGGGTGTTTGTGTGCTGGTTTAGGAGGTGACTCGAGCGGTACGACTGTTAGAGATTTGAACCAACTCTAGGGCATATGCTAGCCAGACCGAGTGATGTCCCGTTAGCCGCGATGTCGTCGAGCTCTTTCGGAATCATCTCGGGTGTTTTGTGCTGATTCGGAAGGTGACTCGAACGGGTATGGGCTGTTAGGGACTTGAATCGACTCAGGGGCATATGCTAGCCAGACCGAGTGGTGTCTCGTTAGCCGCATGCCGTCAAGCTCCTTTGGAACTGCCTCGGATGTTTGTGTGCTGGTTCGGAAGGTGACTCGAGAAGGTACGGACTGTTAGGGACTTGAACCGACTCAGAGGCGTATGCTAGCCAGACCGAGTATGTCCCGTTAGCCACGATGCTGCTAAGCTCCTCCGGAACTGCCTCAGAGATTTGCGGCCGGCCGAGGGGTGACTCGAGGTTGCTAGAACCATATGTCTTGAACCACCGCAGGGGTTTCGCGGCCGGCCCGGGGGTGACCTTCTGATCGCAGGACCATTGAGAGCCTTTTTGAGAGGTTAATTTTGTTGGGTTTCCTGTAATACATTCAGACACTAATGAAAAGAAACTTTTTCTCAAAGTGTAGTGTACTTAGCTTTTTTGTAGCTGTTTGCCTTTGCGTCGTGTTTGGTGTCGACGTCAATTACAGGCTGAAGAGATTTTTCTTTAAAGAAATTGGTCTCCTTCTGCTGAGTTGATGACCTACCTCAAGGAACTGTGTTGATTGAAGGTGGGGGGTACCAGTGCTAAAATCCGAGGGCAACTGGAATGGAATCCGTAGGAGGTCTTGGGCACGGATTGGCTCTGGGTGCAGCAGAGAGAAAGAGAAAGGGGGAGAGAGGGAAAGGGTGGAGTCAATAGTCAAAGCACTTTGTCCTCATCTCCCACCTTGCATTAATAGCATCAGCATGTCTCGGCTTATCGCCACCAGGAATTAAAATGCCCATAAATACTTGAGGTGATTAGGAGTTAGGATTTGGGTGGCAAGTAGTAGCGCTCTTGCTGGCTAACGAGCCTGAGCCTTAAATTGCCGATGAGCTTGAGTTTGAGGTTGCTCTTGCTCCTGAGCTTATTGCCATGCGGCCATGGAATATCACTCCCATAGCCTTTGAACAACTGTCGTTAATGCTTAGATTGCAGGGTGAGGGTGGCACGGTGCTTTTCCTGAATGGCCCGAGATAGTGGTGACGATGGAGCATAGAGCCGGCCTCCTGCTGATCAGCTCGTTGAGGGTGCCCCCTAGCATAACTAGTGGAAGCTTCCATTGTCGTTGTAGAGGGAGTGGGAGCTTGTAGTTTAGTGGCGCAGAACTCTGCTTTCTCCCCCTACCTGGCGTGCCAATATGTTGTTGCCAGATCACCCCCTTCAACATCCGAGCGTCCGATCGCCTCCTCCTGCGAGCCGGATCTTCCGATGAGCCTCTCATGTCTGGGAGCCTACAAAAATTCCTAGGGACTGAAGATTCTGGTGGGGACCCTTCGACGCTCAAGTTAGTGCTTTGAGCAACAGCCGTGAGCTTGAGAAAGCTCAAAAGAGAAAGAGAGAGAGCTTAGAGAAGGGCTCTCTATGAGCAAGAATGAGTGTTTTGGAGTGTAATGAATTGTTGGAGTTGTTCTTGAAGTTATCAGTTACCTCGTCGGGGGTCCCTCTAACCCATTTTATAGACGCTTAAGGACTGCCTGGCTTGAGTGGTTGAGGCCTCATAATGATGACTTTGGTGGGTGAAGTATCAGACCTGATGTCTATAAGGCTTGGGGTGCTGCCACTTGTCAGAGCCTTTAAGGTGATGGCAGCAATGGTAGAGCTTGCTTCCTTCTTTAATATGTCAGGGCTGCAGGCCAAGTCCCGTCAGAGTGGGTGGCTGTAGCTGGTTGGTGGGTCAAGTTCCATCAGAGGTGGGTGGCCACTTGATTATCCTGTATGCTTCCCTATGCGTATATGGACAATGGTGGAGCCAGGCATGTGGGCCCCACGTATGTAGATTCTTATGCTTGTGAGCCTCTTTGCTTGTCTAGAATCGGGTTGCCGTGGTCTATAATGGGACAGCTAGGAGCCATCAAGGATGGAAGCTGGAAAAGGCTGGGACAAGCCGAGCTAGAGTGCCGACGCGAGACATCCGTGGTCGAGAAGGAGCTAGAAGCCGGGACGAAGTCGAAGGCCGGGGTGAGACGTCTATGGCCGGAAGGAGCTAGAAGCCGGGACGAAGCTGGAGGCCGCTGAGGGAGCTTGGGGCCAAGCCAAACAAAGTCGTCATGCTTGGTGAGGAGATGTAGGAAGCAGGGTGGTCCAAGCGATGGCATCTAGCCTCCGTGCTGGTCTGAGCCCACCTGAATATGCTTGGCCTTGAGCTGATGACCTTGCCAAGCTCCTTTTATGGCTACGTGCATGTCCTTTGTCCTCCCACCATGATGCTGTCCATCGTCCAGTCGGAGCCGGGATAGAGAGCAGAGCCATGGACGAAGTCATCCATGGCCGAGAGCAAAGTCAGAGAGGCTGTCCGGCACGTGCTG
>UESW01001606.1:248339-405876 GCA_900491605.1 Calamus simplicifolius | reverse complement strand
AAAGTAATATAACTTGTTTTAAATGCAATGAAAAAGGTCATAAATCATTTGAATGCAAAACATTAAATAATAACAACAAGTTAAATGTTAAAGCAAAGAAAATATGGGTTCCGAAAGGAACAATTTTTGTTGCTACTAACCATGAAGGACCCAAGAAAGCTTGGGTACCTAAACATAAAGTTTGATTATATTGCAGGAATGTCTTGTAGCCAAAAGATCAAAGAAAAAGTGGTATCTTGATAGTGGCTGCTCAAGACATATGACGGGTGACAAAGAGGAATTCATCACCCTAGAAGAAAAGAAAGGTGGAGTTGTGACGTTTGGCGATAACGGTAAAGGTCAAATTATGGGCCTTGGTAAAGTTCGCATAACTCCATCTATATTTATTGATAATGTACTTTATGTTGATGGTTTAAAGCACAATTTAATTAGTATAAGCCAACTATGTGATAAGAACTTTAATGTTTCATTTAAATCTTCTATTTGCATAGTATCTGATTCCATTAATGATAGCATTGTTTTTACTGGTTATAGACATGGCAATGTGTACTTAGTTGACTTAGACAAATTATCTGAAAGTAATCATTGCCTAATTGCTGACAATGCTAACATAAATGAAATTAGTTGGTTGTGGCATCGTAGATTAGGTCATGCAAGCACACACCTTATTTCAAAACTAATTAAGATGGATTTAGTTAAAGGTTTACCTAAGTTAGATTTTGAAAATAACAAAATCTGTGATGCATGTCAATTTGGAAAACAAACTAGAAGTTCTTTCAAATCTAAAAATGTTGTTTCAACTTCTAGGGCTTTAGAGCTACTTCACATGGACCTTTTCGGACCAACTAGAACCACAAGTCTAGGAGGAAAGAAATATGGTCTAGTGATTGTAGATGATTATTCTAGATATACTTGGGTAATGTTTTTAGCTCACAAAGATGAGACTTTCTCGATATTCTGAAATTCTTCAAGAAAGTCACAAATGAGAAAAACACTACCATAGTATCTCTAAGAAGTGATCATGGAACTGAATTTGAAAATCACTTATTTGAAAGTTTTTGTTCTGAAAATGGAATTAATCATAACTTTTCAGCCCCTAGGACTCCACAACAAAACGGTGTAGTTGAAAGAAAAAATAGAACCTTAGAAGACATGGCCCGTACCATGCTATGCGAAAGCAACTTACCAAAGTATTTTTGGGCGGAAGCAATTAACACAGCATGTTACATCTTAAATAGAGCTTTAATAAGACCAATATTAAAGAAAACACCTTATGAATTATGGAATGAAAGAAAACCAAATATAAAATACTTTCATGCATTTGGATGTAAATGTTTCATTCATAATAATGGTAAAAACAACTTAGGAAAATTTGATGCTAAATCTGATGAAGGAATTTTTCTAGGTTATTCAACGACTAGTAAGGCATATAGAATCTTTAACAAGAAAACCTTAATAGTAGAAGAATCCATACATGTAGTTTTTGATGAATCTTTAGCAACTGGATCTGAAAAGATTGATGATGAGGAAGATACAAACATAATTGAAAAAGATCTTGAAAAACTTAATATTGAAGTATCTTCTGATCATGAACAAGAGGCTAAAGATGATGATTCACATAAGGACGATGATGTCAATATTAATCATAATGATATAGATCTTCCAAGAGACTGGAGATATGCTCATAGTCATCCTAAGGAATTGATTATAGGTGATCCTTCTCAAGGAATAAGAACTAGATCATTTATGAGAAATATTAGTAATCATCTTGCATTTGTCTCACAAATAGAACCTAAAACTATTGAAGAAGCCGAGAAAGATAATAATTGGATGATAGCAATGCAAGAAGAACTAAATCAATTTACTAGAAATAATGTTTGGACTCTAGTTGAAAGACCTAAAAATCATTCAGTAATAGGATCAAAATGGGTTTTTAGAAATAAATTAGATGAAAATGGCATAGTAATTAGAAACAAAGCTAGATTGGTTGCTAAAGGATATAATCAAGAGGAAGGTATTGATTTTGATGAAACCTTTGCACCTGTAGCTAGATTAGAAGCCATTAGATTATTACTTGCATTTGCATGTCATATGAATTTTAACTTATTTCAAATGGATGTTAAAAGCGCATTTTTAAATGGATTTATAAATGAAGAAGTTTATGTAGAACAACCACCAGGTTTTGAAGATCACGAATTTTCAAATCACGTTTTTAAATTGCACAAAGCTTTATATGGTTTGAAACAAGCACCTAGAGCTTGGTATGATAGGTTAAGTAAATTCTTAATAGAAAATGATTTTACAAGAGGTAATGTTGATAAAACTATTTTTGAAAAGAAAAATAAAGATTTACTTGTAGTACAAATATACGTAGATGACATTATTTTTGGTGCTACTAACGATTCTCTTTGTCAAGAATTTGCAAAGTTGATGCAGGGAGAATTCGAGATGAGCATGATGGGAGAACTCAACTTCTTCCTTGGACTCCAAATCAAACAATGCAAGGAGGGAATCTTTATCAACCAAACCAAATACACAAGAGAACTACTCAAAAAGTTTGGTATGGAAACAATGAAACCCCTCGGAACTCCAATGAGTCCTTCATGCAAGCTGGACAAAGATGAAGAAGGTAAAAAGGTTGATCAAAAGTATTATCGAGGTATATCGGATCCCTTCTTTATTTAACAGCAAGTAGACCAGATATTATGTTTTCAGTATGTTTATGTGCTAGATTTCAATCTGAACCTAAAGAATCACATTTAATAGCTGTTAAAAGAATTTTAAGATATTAAATGGAACAAAAAATGTAGGTTTATGGTATTCTAGAGACTCAACATTAAACCTAATTGCATATTCGGATTCTGATTATGCTGGATGTAAACTAGATAGAAAAGCACAAGTGGTGCATGCCATTTCTTAGGAAGTAACTTAATCACATGGTTTAGCAAAAAGCAAAATTCAGTTGCATTATCAACTACTGAAGCTGAATATGTAGCAGCTGGAAGTTGCTGTGCGCAAATCCTATGGATTAAGCGACAACTTGAAGACTATGGTATCACACTTGATAAAACACCCATAAGATGTGATAACACTAGCGCAATCAATTTAACTAAAAATCCGATTCAACACTCAAGGACAAAACACATAGAAATTAGATATCATTTTATAAGGGAACATGTAGCTAATGATGAAATTTGTTTAGATTATGTAAACACTGAAGAACAACTAGCTGACATCTTTACAAAACCTTTAAGCGAAGAAAGATTTTGTTATCTTAGAGGAGAGTTAGGAATTTGTAACCCTTTTGGATAGATTTTGAAACCTCTAAGGAAATATATCTAGAGTTCTTTCAATTTCTCAAAATCTTAAGGAAATTTTATCTAGAACTCATATCAATTTGATCTATCAAAATCCATGATTTTTAATCATACTCAAAGATCAAATCCGGGTTCATTTCAGACACTGAAAAATTTTGATTTTTTACTCTGAAATGGTTTCGGAGCCGACTCGAGAGTATCGGAGTCGACTCGAGTTTCTGCTGAAACTCAGGAGTCGACCCCTTCTCTGAGCGAGTCGACTCGAGATCGAGTCTGTGCTCTGTGACTTACCCGAGCCGACTCTACGCTTTGCGCGAGTCGACTCGACGTGGTCCCAAATCGCTTTATTAGGGCACGAGCCGACCCATCGATCGATTCTAATCATTCCAAATCACTCTCAAAACCCTCCAAAACCCTTCAAACTTTCCAAAATCTTCCAAAATCCTTAAACAATCATTCCACTTGATTCAATGGCCCCCAAAACCCGTGGTGCTAGTAGTAGCCGTGCCGGGATGAAAAGGAAGAAGACCGTGCGTCGACCCGCTCGCGAGCCGACTCCGGAATCTTCGTCTGCTTCCTCTTCGGACGATTCGCCTGCTCCTACTGCCACTACTCCTCAGGTAGATCACCTTGCGAGTAGAGTCATTACTACAGGAAGGAAGTTTGACTTTGATTTATTTGAGAGAGAGGGATTGCTTGTTGGGTCACAGTTAAAGGAAATGGGATTTGAAAAGATATGCTCCTTGGACTGTCCCACATACCCAGCTTTAGTTAAAGAGTTTTATAGAAATTTGACTAGAGGGGACAATGGTTTGATCAGCACTGTGAGAGGAGTTGGTTTGAATGTCACTGCCATCATTCTTTCTAAATTATTGGACTTACCCCTATCTGGACCTTCCACTTTTGACCCAGAGGATAGGTCACCAGCCCTTCACAAGACTATTGAATAGAAATTTTGAGGGATTTGAAGAAGTCTTTGCCAATCAGCTGCCACTGGACTTGAGATTGCTTCATAACATCTGCAGCAGGATTCTTTTCCCTAAGACAGGCCGTTTTGACTACTTGTCTGAGAGGGATATCTTTGTTATGGATGCTGTAGTTTCAGGCAAGCCAATCAACTTACCCATTATGATATTATGGTATATAGCTGATTGTGGGAGTAAGAGGAAATCCTGTCTTCCCTATGGCATGATCTTGACTCAGTTATTCAGAAGCCAAGGAGTTGAAATTAGTGATAGTGAGCCCAGAAGAAATTTGAGACATACTGACTACTATTCATTGGCCACTATTCACCGCATGGGCTTCAAGAAAGTTAATGGTAATTGGATAAGAAAAGGTCAAGAAGATGTTAGAGCTGAGGAGACAGAGTTGAAGACATTGGAGCTGAGGTCGAGGTTGGACCTTCTGTTGCTGGACCGTCTGAGGCAGGACCTAGCATGCATTATTCTCTCCACCTCAGGCTTCATCTTCTTCTGTGAATTTTCAGATGAGCAGTTATGTCAACTTAGACTATGTTTGCAGAATTTGATAATCAAAGGAAAGATGAAATTGGTCAACTGAGAGAAGATATTAGAGAATTAAAGGAAGACATCATATCAAGACTTGACTTACTTTCATTTTCTGTTGGTACTCATGTGGATTCACTCAATGCTGAGCTTAAGAACATATTTGAAAGACTTCAAGGAATAGCTGATGGATCCAATGTATATCTTGATAGAACCAATCAGTTAAGAAGAGATATTGATGCTGCAGTTGATCAAATACAAGTAATTATGAATGACTTTAACAAATCACAAAAGGATGATATCATGGAAGTAATTGGACACTTAAAGAGTATAGTTTTCAAGCGTGTCAAATGATGATACTTATCATAGTTTGTATTCTAGACTTCCTTACTAGATTGTATCTAGGAAGTTTTGCTTTAATATGACTGTATTTGAACTTTGATGAATTTAAGATTGCGTTACATTTTGATGTAATTTGATGTACTTTTGAAGTAATGAGAAAAGTTATGTTCATTTCAATTATGAGTACACTTGAATATCTTTGAATGCTTATGTTTAATTTGATATAATTTTGAATATCTCAATACTCAATTGATAACTTAGATGCTGAATGAATTCGAATGAATTTAATCAAATTGATGCTCTGATGCATCTCAACCTTTTTGTTGATTACAAAAAAGGGGGAGAGATTTATATGATTTAATCGTATATGCATCATCATATTTAAGAGGAAGAGATTTGTTTAAACCTATATGCTTTTAATTGCCCTAATTAAATAAGGGGAGAGAATTAAATAAGAAAAAGATAAGAAAAAGGTTATTTGCTTAAGTTTTTGAATTTAAAAATTTTGAATGAATTATAAAATTGAGGTTCATAGGGGGAGCTACCTCATTGAGGGGGAGCCTTTCCATGAACACAAAAGTTGATTTTGGTATCATAAATTTTTCAATTTTATAATGCATATACTCAATGTTTTTGTCATCATCAAAAAGGGGGAGATTGTTGAGAAATTATTGAAACATAATTGCCCCAACTTATTGATTTTGATGATTTCCAAAAGCCATGAGTATTTTAAAGAAACAATGAGTTTATTTATCAAATACCTTGAGCTTATTCTAAATGAAAGCAATGTACTATCAATGTTTATATTCAATGAGTTCTTGAATCAATTAAAACAAAAAGAATTTTTATACTTGAGATTATACTTGAGATTTCAAAAAGAATTCTTATACTACTCTAATCAATAACATCTTGATGATCAAATCAATTCTATTCAAGTCACATTTATATTTAAATTTATTTGGGACGAGTTTTAAAGTCTATCAGAACATTTTTCTGATTTTTGTATCGCTCCCGAGCCGACTCAAGGGTTTCCGAGTCGACTCCCCAAATAGCTGTTTTTCAATGTTGTCCTGAGTCGACACTTGAGTTTTCAAGAGTCGACCCCTGAACCTTCGCGAGCCGACTCAGACTGTGCGAGCCGACTCGACTCAGACGGCAGAAAGGCTCATTTTTCGAGTCGACTTTCTCGAGTCGACTCCCCGCATATCTCGAGTCGACCCCTGAAAGTTAGGTGTTTCTGGAATCGACTGTTCGAGCCGACTCCCAAGCTCGAGCCGACTCCACGAAATCTGGACGCGATTTTTCACGATGACACATCAGCTCCAACGGTAAGATTTTCAAATAACGGCTATTTTTCTTTGTTTCTAACGGATATATTTTGCAGAATCTATAAATAGAGGAGCTCTTTTCAAATCAAAAACAACAAGAGAAAAAAGAGAAAAGAATAAAAGAGGGAAAAACAGAGCTTTATTGGAAAAATCTTCTAGTTCAAAATAGAGTGATTCAAAAGGAGTGAAATCAAAGAGGAAGTTTCGTCTGCTCCAGATCATCAATCCACAAGAGTCAAAAGAAAATCCAAAAGCTTTTCAAAGATCAAATCGAAGGATTTTCAACATTCAACAAAAGGAGAAAAAGCTTCATCTCAACTCCAAAGTTTTCAAACGGTCAAGAATCTTGCTGAGGCCTGATTCAATACTTCAAGAGGAGTTAAAGAGGAGAAGGAAGAAAGCCAAAGCCACAACCATCTGCAATCTTATCAGGCTTTTCTAACCCTTTTTATACTTTATTTGTATATTTGCTCAAGGGGAGCATTTCATATTTAAACTCTGTTATTTTGGTTGTTTGCTGATTCAATCAGTGGATTGAATCAGTGGAGGTTATTATACCTCGTTGCAAGCCGGAGTGCTTGTGTTGGGTTAGTTGTGAGCCCGTGAAAAACAACGTGTAGGGTTTTGTGCTGGTGAGCCCGTGTAAAACCGGCTGGGTTCGTTGTGATCCCGGAAAACAACAAGTTTGAGTTGTGAACTTGAAAACAACTCGGCTGTAATCGAAGAGATTATAGTGTGGACCCAAGTGAATCTTGGGAGTGGACGTAGGTGTTGGTTGCACCGAACCACTATAAAATTATCTTGTGTTTGCCGTGCTATATTTTCTCTCTCTATCTCTCTTTATTATTTGCTTGTGTATTGATTAAAGTTAGCCTCTCACTTGCACATTTGCTAACTAATCAACTAAAGTTAAAAAGACTTAAATTTTTAAGAACCCAATTCATCCCCCCCCCCCTTTTGGGTTGCCATCTGGGCCAACACTATGAAACATCATGATAGATCGAAAGCTGCTCAGATGGTCATCAGGATCAGTGGATACGTGGTACGGCTCGATGGCGGAAAGCTTGACATGAAAAGGGATCACTTTTTGCATGATCTTCTCAAAGAATGGAATGCACTGGTCTGCCTTCAATTGGGGAGGAGGAGCTTGCCTAATGGAATCTAGCTCTTGACGCCACTCCCGATGCATCTTTCGAATTTGTCATCGGATCCCTTCATCTCGGGTAGCAGGGGAGACCGATCGAGGGGAGTATGGTGATGACATCGAGTCATGACGAGAGGACGCTGGGGAGAGAGAGCGAGCTTACCGAAATCTGGATGGCCTTTTCCCTCGAGCCCTTTGTTGCGCCGATCTAGCTCCTTTGTGCTGCTGGGGATGACTTGCGACCTTGGGTGGGTTGGAAGTAGAGATTGTCGGCAGAGCGGGGGCAGCAAGTCCATCAGAAAGTTGGGGAGCAGGGGCAATCGGACGGGAGCCCCCTGGAGCCCTTGGACCAGCTGTGCAAGGGCTTGCACTTGTTGAACCAGTGTAGCAAACTGGTCTAGGTCACCACGGTCACTGGCAATGAGGGAGTCTTGACCGGTGGCGGATGCGAGGGCGCTATACTATTTGTGGGATCAGGCCTTTGGGAGATGGTCTGATCCTGAGCATCCGAGGTGGCTCTCCTTCGATTCACCATTGAAGGATTGCTCTTCTTGTTTCAAGCCTTGTCTCCTTGATCACAAGTTTACGGGACTTAAGGTCCTTCCCTAGCGTCAATCTGTTACCGTAGAAATCTGTTCTTCGACTCAGGTGTAGCCCACCTCCAGAACTAGATGCCAACCTTCCGTCTGGATGGACCTGTAAAACAGTCCTCACACAGCGAGCATTGGGGGTGGCCCTCTACGGAAGACCATCTGATGCCCAAGTCAGTAGAGATTCACAGCAAGCAAATATGAGGAGAAGGCTCTCACAGAAGAGTCCCTCTAGAAGGCCTCTCGAGGAGCCGGGGAGCTCTATCTGAGCTTTAATAGAATTTTTTCATGAAATAATGAGCATACCTGAAAGGATTTTGAGAAATGTATTTATAGACTATCAGAATGTTGGCGGTTTGTTCACCTGACTCTTCAAATGTGTCTTAGGAGATGGGGAATCAGAATGATGGAAATTTGATTTGAATCAAGTTTGTTACGAGGCCGGCGAGATTCAAATCCTGTTCGTTAAGGGGATCGATGGCTGAAGAGGCTGATTCAGAGCTTTGAGAATCGATTATTCTGTTATCTATCTATTTATAGGCAACAGGCTGTGCCTGGCTCGATTTTCCTTTGAGGCAACAAGAGCTAACGTGGCCGAAAGGTCATAATTGGCTTTTGGCTACTCTGGACCAACAAGGCATGAGAATGGCTCGGCTTGGTCGAGACGAGGCCAAGGCATAAGAATAGTTCGGCCTTGCCGAGATGAGGCCGAGGCATAAGAATGGTTTCGGCCCCACCGAGACGAAGAGATAGCTCGGCTCTGTCAGGATGGAGATATGGCTCGGTCCTTCCGAGACGAAAAATTTTATCTTTTTTCTGGCAGGCGAAAATCGAAAGTGATCCTAACATTTTTTATATGTGCATAGATATTAATGCAATAATGATTTTTCCCTCATCATTTTCTATATATATATTGATGGAATAGCCATGCATAAAACACATTCTAAATGATTTATAAATATATTTATTGAGGCATGCAATAAGGTATCATGCAAAGGTGATTTTGACCTATATTCTTTAAAATTTAAATTCAAATTAAAAATGATAGTGTTCTTTCTAAATTCTATCTTGTATTCTTTTATTGAAAGTGATGGTATTTTCTATGATGTAAAACGTATTCCACTTAAATAATTTTGACTGTGATAAAAAAAGAAAAGAAATTTGTAATTCTATATCCATACCTGCTGCATCTACTTCTATTTCTATCTTTTCCTAATTTTTTGGATGACATGCTCCAAGTTAGAAGAAATTTTCATCACAAATGCCATTGCATTGAATGGGCTTAAGTTGGTCTATAGAAAAGACGGTAGTTAGTAAATTGGCTAAAGTCTCATTTTAATTCTTAGATCATTCTTTTTGCATCGTGGGCAATGCAAAAAATCTTATACCATCCATGGCCATTGATCCGCACGAGAAGCCCGCACCAAGGGCCCACATGTTAGATGCGATGGGCCCCTCATGCGGACCAATGGCCATGAATGGTATGGGATTTTTAGCATTGCTTGCGATACAGAAGGACTTTTCCTTAATCCTTTGCAACTCTAGAGTTATAATGCAAATTTTGGCCCACCTATTAATATTAGTTTTATATTATGAGTTGACATATAAATTCCTTTCCTTTCTATCTAAAAAAATGCATTATCTCTATTTTATATCTTGAGGATATTTTCGAGCAAAAAGATCATTTCTTTATGATATAAATCTATTTAATTTTAATATTTCAAATATTTGATTGTGGAGTGATGCTACAACCCACCATAACACACTCAAAAATTTCTGCTTGTGTGTATGTGTTTGTATATATATATATTATTATTAAATATTATTAATTTTTTATTTTAAAAAATAATAGAGAAATATGCACACCTAGCCATCTAGGCATAGGCAAGATAGGATATTGAATATCACAACTAGTTATATTTACCAACTATTTTAGATTTTTGATTGGTTGATAATGAAAAATTTTAGAACCAAAATTTTATGGGATCTTATAGTATGGTACATTCACTCTTTGCATCCTTCAGTCCACTTAGCGAAGCATCATAATAATGTATTTGTACCATTTTTATTTTTTACTAAAAGTCTTTTATATAGAGAGAGATAAAGAGAGAAAGAGATAGAGAAGAGGATAGGCATGACTATATTCGAATATTTTCAAACTTATATTTGATTACCTTTCTTATTTTTGAATCTATACAGTTTATGAATCATAAAATAGAATAATACAAAAGATTAAGTGGCTCAAGGATTCGTGTGAATCCAAAGATGAAAAAGATAATTGAATTGTACCTATATATATATATAAAGTATATTATTTCATGATAAAAATAATATTTAAAATAATATTCACAAACAATCAAGAGATAAATTTGAGTAACATGCTAAAATTTTTCACATATTGGAAAAGGTAATCAGTTTAGCACTTAGCTTTGACCCTTAACATGCTTAATTAAGTGCTAGTACTTTTTATCATGGATAGCCTAGCATTCATATTTTTTGCACTTCTTATTGGATATTCATTGCTTGGTTCTCATAAATATAAATAATAATGATAAATTTAATAAAAAAGAAAATTTTGTCCCTAAATATAAATATAAAATTAGCACATTTTTTAGCATAAAGTAAGACCGTCTTTGAATCAAGAAAAAAGAAAGTATAACTATATTAGCCATCAACAAATAGTTCAAATAAAAAAAGACTTGATCACCTGCATTTACCTATCTTCTAATCAAATGCTATGAAGATGCGATCCAATCAATTACTTAATTACTTTCTCTTGGAATATAAGTAGCCAAGAAAGCTTCTACTATCCTCTTCTATTGCAAAATATCCATCAGAAGAGGTTTTATTTTGATTACCCCCTATAAGTCATTGTTAATCTAAGATATTACTGTATTAACATTATTTTACAACAAAATTTTAGAAGCCTCCAGCAGTACAAAAACCTACCCAAGCCACAGTTAATTTAGCCATAGGAACAAAACTACAAAAGTAACATTTAATTTAAAATCTTTAGTATAAACAAGCCTTATCAAATAATATCTAATGATGTAACTAGTTCCCATAACATTTTTTTTGAATAGAGCCATCAAAATTTACTTTCAACACCCCAGGAAAAGAGCGCTTCCAAGTAATACTATCCTTCTTAATAATATTAGAGCCTATGCTATGGCTGCCCTAGAGCCCTGTAACTCCAAATAAAGTAACATTCATGGTGGCCTAAAAGGAAACCAGCAATTAAGCTCAAGGCTTTTCTTATAACATAACTGAGTGTAAATAATTTAGTACTAAACAACCTCTCGTTATGAACCTGACCATAAAAGCCAAATAATATTAGCCATTGAATCTTGAATCTTTTTAATAGTCCAACCATGAAAGAGGAACTCTATTGACACACCTTCTATCAATATTAAAATAAAGAGATTGAGGTATGACTTCAACACTATGGTGCAAAAAAAATAGAAAGAAGCAATAATCGCATAATTATAATCCTTTGCATAGCTTAGACATATATTGCATTCATAGTTATTATCTATCATATATGATTCCTCTATTCCACAAGATTAACTTGTAACGAATCTTTTGTTTAACTAATTTCCACTAAAATACCTTCACTTGCATAATAGATTTTAATTTCCAAATCATGCAGGAGACAAAGTAACAAGTCTAAATTAGCAAATAAAAGAAACTTATAAAAATCACAACTTAAATATCCAGCTCTACTTGTAATCTTACTCAATCTTATTTAACATTTATGACTTTATAGGACTTGTTCTTTTTGAAGCATCAAAATTATCTAAGAATTTATATTTTTTGGATAAATATTATTTAGGTAATACTTAAATAGAAAAATAATTTTCCTATGTTTTTTTATGTATTAGAAAATAACTCGAATATCTATTACCTATATTCTTTTGCATTATAACTTACTTGAATAAGTTGTTAAGATCTATCCATTTTTTCCACAACATGCTTTATATTTCTAGGCTTACTTTGCATATTGATCATATACCATTACTTTGTGATTACTACTCAATTTTCTCATACCAAATTATATTATTAATTATACTTTTGATATATATATCGATCATATTTTTTAAAATAAAAATAAAAATTGATAATTACATA
This sequence comes from Calamus simplicifolius, assembly GCA_900491605.1. Taxonomy (NCBI): domain Eukaryota; kingdom Viridiplantae; phylum Streptophyta; class Magnoliopsida; order Arecales; family Arecaceae; genus Calamus; species Calamus simplicifolius. The sequence goes on along the minus strand of UESW01001606.1, from coordinate 393,522 downwards.
AGTAGAGTTAGCAATAAAACAAAAAAATGAGATTTTAAAAGCAGAAAAATAAACAAAATTAATATATTAAAAAGATGAAAATAAAGTTAAAAAAATCCATTAGACTTAACAATATTTGTAAGTGAGAATTTCGAAGAGAATAAGGATGTCTTAAGAAAATAAAAGGTCCGAGTCAATGCAAAACCAACTTAACCATCTCTTTTGTTGGCCCAAATTGCAACCCAAGGGGGGTGGGAGGAAGAGAGGGTGAATTAGGTTTTTAAAAATTTTAAACAAATTTAAACAAGTAATGCTAATATGCCATGATTGAAAGAATGTGAGTGCAATGAAAGATAATGCAAGCAAATTATAGAGAAAGAAGAGAAAAGAGACAAGCATGACAAACACAAGAATTTTATAGTGGTGCTGGGATTGTTTCCAACACAGATTACTTTTGAAAGAGAAATCAGGTTAGAGGAAGGTTTTCTCTCAAGAAGAAAAATAGATCTTTTTTTATGTTTCATTAAGCACATCATCATATAAATATTGTTTCCGGTTCTATGGAAAAACATAATGCTTCTTATGATCTTATCCATCTGAGGCTACCACACCAAAGCATAATAAAATAGGCCCATTATATAAAATCCCAACTCATACTAAAAATAATAAAATAAATACTAAAAACTAACAACCATTATATTTTAATACTCCCCTTTAATGGTTATTCTTTGATACCCATGAAATCTCTAAAGTGAATGAATTTCTCCTTGGGTAGTACCTTGATGAAGATGTCTGCAATTTGATCTTCAGTCCTCACATACTTGACTTTAATTTCTTTTTCTTCTACCATATCTCTTATGAAATGGTACTTAATTTTGATGTGCTTAGTGCGGCTATGATATATAGGATTCTTTGTCATAGAAATAGTAGATTTGTTGTCATATAACAGAGTAGTGGCTTCTTCTTGCTTCTCACTCATATCTTCAAGTAGTCTTCTCAACCAAATTATTTGTTGTGCTGTCAAAGTTGTTGAAACATATTCAGCTTCAGAAAATGATAATGCAACTGTATCTTGCTTCTTTGATGCCCAAGATATGACACATGATCCATAAAAGAATACATAACCTGATGTACTTTTCATGTCATCAATGCTTCCAGCCCAATCACTATCACAAAACCCAAATAACTTTACAATATCATCTTTGTTTCTTTCATACATGATCCCATAATCTTTAGTACCTTTGATGTATCTCAAGACTCTTTTTGCTTGTCCAAAATGAATATTACTTGGCTTTTGCATAAATCTGAAAAGTAAACTTAATGCAAACATAATATCCGGCCTTATAATTGTTATATATAATAAACTTTCAATAATGCTTCTATATAATTATGTATTAGCTTCACCACTTTCATCTTCTTTCATCAACTTCTCATTTACCACAAAAGGTGTTTCCACACTATTGCAACTTTCTATTTTGAATTTCTTGAGAATGCCTTCTACATACTTCTTTTGATTGATAAAGATGCCATCTTTTCTTTGACTGATCTCAATTCTCAAAAATAATGAAACAAACCCATATCATTCATTTTATATCTTCTCATCATATCACTTTTGAAAGTCAAATCATATTCTCATTGTTATCAGTAATAATTAAATTATCAACATAAAGAGAGACAATGAGAATATCATTATCTTGCTTCTTCACATAAAGTGTTGGTTCACTTGAACTTCTTAGAAAACTTTTTTCATTGAAGTAAGTATCAATTTGAGAGTACCATGCTCTGGGTGCTTGCTTCAGCCCTTATAATGCTTTCTTCAACTTGTATACCTTATTTTCTTGACCTTTGATGATGAAGCCTTGAGGTTGTTCAATATAAATTTCTTCTTTCAATACTCCATTCAAGAATGCTGACTTTACATCTAGTTAATGTAGTTTTTAACTTTTATATGCTGCTATAAAAATAAGAGTTCTAATTATCATGTCTATCAATAGATGCAAAAGTTTCTTGATAATCAATACTAGATAATTGAGAGTATCCCTTTGCTATCAATCTTACCTTGTATTTTTGAATGATGCTATCTGGATTGTGTTTTGTTTTGAAGATCCACTTCAAGCCAATAACTTCCTTATCACTTGGTTTCTTCACTAACTCCCAAGTTTTGTTCTTCTCAATCATATTGATTTCTTCTTGCATTGCATTATTCCATATTTCTTTATGCATAGCATTTTCATAAGTTTTAGGCTCAATCACGCAGAAATTATAAGAAACATAAATATCACTTAATCTTTCATTTTATAGGACTAGAACTTGAAGATGGACTTAAACTTGAAGTTGAAAATGGACTTACACTTGGAGAAGTTTGTTATGAACCTTCAACCTCATTTTTTTATTTTGAGTATCATGAATTTCTTCATCAAAAGAAATAATATTTTCTTCAACTTTCTTTTACTTCCAATCTCAAGTAACTTTCTTATTGAAAATAACATCTCTTCTTATGATCACTTGATTTTGCTTCAAACTGAAAAGTCTGTAACCTTTTGATTTAGAACTATATCCAACAAAAATACATTTTTTACTTACTTCATCAAGTTTATGTCTCATTTCCTTTAAAATATGTGCATAGCACACACATCTAAAGATTTTGAAATGCTTCACTGAAGGCTTTCTACCAGACCAAGCTTCAAATGGTGTTATATTCTGAAGAACTTTTGTTTGACATTTATTCATCGGATACACTACTGTATTCACTGCTTCTGCCCAATAAGAATTTGGAAGGCCTTTGTCTTTGAGCATAGATCTAAATATCTCAACAATAATACGATTCTTTCTTTTTGCAACTCCATTTTGCTCTGGTGCATAGCCAACTGTCAATTATCTTTGTACACCAATATCTTCATAAAACTTCTGAAATTCATTTGAATTGTATTCATCACTTCTCAGCACCTTGATATAATGCCCACTTTGTCTTTCCATAAGATTTTTGAACTTCTTGAAGATAATAAATGCCTCTGATTTATGTCTCATAAAATACACCCATGTCAGTCTTGAATAGTCATCAATAAAAATAATGAAGTAGATGTTACCTGCATGAGAAGAAGTTTTCATGAGTCCACATATGTCAGTATGAATAAGCTCTAATGTGCTTTGGCTTTCCACACATGCTCTTTTGAAAATGCCTCTCTATGTTGTTTTCCAAGTACACATCCTTCACAAGGTTCTTTCTTGTCATATATCACTAGTAGGCCAAACACCATATTCATTTAATGTGAACTTCTCAAACTTTGAAAGTTTAAGTGTCGAAACCTTTTATGCCATAACCATGACTCATCATTCACATCCATCTTCCATGCAGCATCCTTTGCATAGTGCAAAATAAGAGAAAACTTCTATTTTTTTCATCTTGATATTTGCTATAAGTTGATTTTTTTATTTCTCTGTCATATGACTTGCAAACATTATCTTCGAAGTGTACCATGTGCCCATGCTCAATCAATTGTCTAACACTCAAGAGATTCTGCTTCAAGTCTAAACAAGTAAAACATCATGAATAAATTTTCTTCTTTCTTAGTATTAATTGCAATTGTGCCTTTGCCTCTTGCTTGGACTAATGCATCGTTTTTCATCTTCACTTGTGAAATTGAAGAACTGTTAATGTCCACAAAATAGATTTGTTACCAGTCATGTGATTGTTGCACCCACTGTCAAGATACCACACATTATTTCTTTGCTCTTCAGCAGTTTGACATGCATATAGTATGCTTTGTTGACCTTTATTTTCTTTTGAGAAGTGTGCTTTCTCACTTGCTTTGTACTTGCAATCTTTTTGAATATGTCCAAACTTTTTACAATTATAACATTGGGGTTTTTTCGAAACCAGCAATCTTTTTAACATGAGAAGATCTTTTACATATGTTGCACCTTTGTTGAGTGCTCTCATCATATTGCCTTCTTAGAAAATTATTTCTTTACATTCCTCTATCTCTTCCTTTCATATTTCTTTCTCCTCCTCTACTCTGATTTTCACCTCTGAATGACTCTTTTGACTGGAGCATGACTAGATGATTCTTTTTGAGAATTTTTAACAACCACTTTGAGTTTAGATTGAAAGGTACTTTTAATTGATGATTCTTTATGCCTAAACAATTTTGCTCATGAGCTTCAAGAGATCCCATCAATTCATGAAACTTAATTTACAAAGATCTTTAGATTCTTCAACAATCGTAACTATTGTATCAAATTTTGGAGACAAACTAGCCAAAAAATTTTCACATATTCTTTGCTCGATGATGGTTTCATCATAGCTCTTCATTTGATTAACCGTCTCCATAATTTTGAAGAAGTAATCCTTTAATTTTTTATTTTCTTGCATTCTCAAATTATCTAACTCTCTTTTTAGAGTTTAAAGTTTGATAGCTCTTACCTTGATGTTGCCTTGAAATTCTTTCTACAAGATATCACATGCCTCCTTTGATTGGTGGCTCTAATAATTTTGGAAAAAAGTTTCTCAGACACAACTTGTTGGATGAAAAACAAAGCTTTGGCATCCTTCTTTTTGTAATCCTTCAGTTGCTCCTTCTGATTATTTGTTGGATTAACTGGCTCTTCGTATCCGTTCTCTACTAGATCCCATACTTTTTGTGAAATAAAAAGGGTTTTCATCTTGATGCTCCAACAATCATAATTTTCTTAATCAAAAATAGAAAAAGAAGGTTGGTTGCCTGCTTCAATTGATGCTGCCACCGCCCAAGAAACCTTCAAACCAGCTGCCTCCTGTTTTTCTTTTTTTCTTTGCTTTTCTTTTCTTTTCCTTTCTCCTCCTCCTCAAAGGAAGCTGTTCCCTAACACCAAAAAAGCTTCATTGAAAAAGTCAATCCCCTGGGCAGTCAAAAACTCCTTTCAATTTTTCTTTTTAGAATTTTTTTTTTCGTGGCTTTTTTTGTGCTTCCAAGAAAAGATTCTAGCGGCTACTAGTTATGCTCTTTCGTCTTCTTGGAGGCTGCTGGTCTTTTCTTGTCAAGCTTGCTGATCCTTTGTTACTTGTCCAGCAGGAGGAAACTTCACAGAGGAAAACCAAATCAATGGCAAGAAAGGACAAGATCATCCCCAGCTATGACTTTCAACCTTTCTTTCAAAGAGTTGACACGGAAGAGCTTGATGGAAAAGAATCCATGTACGAGTAAATACTAGCAGACCATAATATGCAGCGAAATAATAAATAAAATGCGCAAACTACACAATCACAGAAACACCAAGATTTACATGAAAAATTCCTCCAAGATAAAGAAAAAAACCACGGGCAAGCCAGAGGAGAAGATCCACTATAGAATAATAAATATCCAAATCTCAAAGTCCCTTGCCGGACTTGAGAAACAATCACAAGAGAATAATAGGGATATAAGGATTACGTCACCAAAAAATATGGTCTCCTGCGTTACCTCCTTATTTTTTCCTTCTCTTCTTCTTCTTCTCTTGTTTTTCTTCTACAGCACCTTCACGTGATTCCTGGAGTGGAAGTCCTCCCACGTAGTCAAGCACCAAGCAGCAGCCCTTCCTTCTCTTCCCCTAACAATCGCAACAGCCCTTCCTTCTCTTTTGCTAGCAATCTACGCTTCTAGAAAAAAGAAAAATACCCACCACCTGCTCCACCTCTTTTTTCAGATGGCTGCTCCTTAAAAAGAGAAAACCAAAAAAGAAAGGTGGCTGCTCTCCCAAAAAACCAACTAAGGAACTATGGAAAAGAAGTCACGCCATGCTTTTAGCCCTAATGGGCTGAATAAGTGGGCCATGAGCCCAACAACCTCCCCTTCAGCCCACAAGGGAGGCTGTCTCATGCTTCCTTAGTATGAAATCATGCCAACCAACTGTCGGCATATCTCTTGCCTTTCTTTTGATAAGGTCTTTGTTAACATGTCTGCCCCATTTTCATCTGTGTGAATTTTCTAAAGATGTAACTGCTTCTCTTCAAACACATTTCGAATCCAGTGGTATTTGACATCTATATGCTTTGACTTGGAATGAAAAGTTGGGTTCTTGCACAAGTGGATGGTGCTCTGGTTGTCACAATGTACCACATAATTTTTCTATTTCAGCCCCAATTCATGTAAGAATTCTTTCATCCACAGCATCTCCTTACAGACCTCGGTAACAGCAATATATTTTACCTCTGTGGTAGAGAGAGCTACACACCTTTGCAATCTGGATTGCCATGACACAGCTCCCCCGGCAAAAGTAAATATGAAACCTGATGTGGACTTCCTTGTATCAATATCTCTCGCCATATCTGCATCTGTGTAACCAATCAGCACAGGTGGACCACCCCCAAAGCTTAAACAAACTTTGGAGCTTCCTCTAAAATATCTGAAAATCCACTTCACTGCTGCCAATGATCTTTTCCTGAATTTGCAAGAAATCTGCTAGCAACACCCACTGCATATGCGATGTCTGGCCTCATACATACCATCGCGTACATCAAACTTCCGACTGCTGAAGCATAAGGAACCTTCTTCATTTTTTCCTTTCCTCATCATTTGAAGGACTCTGCTCTGAGCACAACCTGAAGTGACCTGCAAGAGGAGAACCAACTGGCTTTGCATTGCTCATATTGAACCTATTCAATACCTTCCAATATACTTTTCCTGTGACAACCATATTTTCTTGATTCTTCTATCACAAAAATCTGCATGCCTAATTTTGCTTTGCTGGTCCCAATCCTTCATTGCAAATGATTGACTCAGTTCCTTCTTCAATCTGTCAATCATAGACATATCTTTTCAAAGGATAAGCATGTCATCAACATAAAGTAGAAGTATGACAAAATCATCACTAAACCATTTGATATACACACAATGATCTGAAGCCATTCTTTTGTATCTATTTTTAGCCATAAATGAATCAGATTTCTTGTACCACTGCCTTGGAGCTTGTTTTAGCCCATACAAGCTTTTTTTCAATCTGCAGATAAGATTTTCTTTACCTTTGACTTTGAAGCCTTCTGGTTGCTCCATATAGATTTCCTCCTTCAAATCACCATGAAGAAAAGCTGTCTTCAATCTAACTGCTCAACCTAGGCTAGCATCAATACCTAAAGCAACACGAATTGAAGACATTTTAACAACAGGAGAAAAAATCTCTTCAAAGTTAATACCTTTGTTTTGACCAAAGCTTTTCACAACTAATCTGGCCTTGTACTTTGATTGAGAACAATGTTATTGAGTCTTTAACCTGAAAACCCACTTATTCTTTAAAGCCTTCCTTCTTTTTGGTAGTTCCACTAAATCATATGTGTGGTTCTTCTGTAAGGCATCCATTTCTTTCTGCATACCTACTAACCACTTTTTCTGCTTACTTTCAACTGTCTCTTGGTAACATTCTGGTTCACCTGCGTTAGTAAGCATTATATATTCATCTGTAGAATACCTTTTGGAAGGTTGGCGATGTCTGATAAATCTTCTCAGCTGAGGCTCTGTAGGAGGTTGCTCCTGATCTCCTTCTGCTCAACATGTCCTACATGTGAGTTAACATCTGCTCCTGCACTATTTTCTTGCACATCTCCTCCATCACCCTGATATACTGGAGGAGTAATTGGATAAAAGTCTGTTAATCCTCCTGCAGAAGACTTGAATGGCACCTCCTTCTTGAAGTTTTGAAGGGTTTGATCTTCAAAAAATACCACATCTCTGCTTCTGAATACCTTCTGCTTTTCTGGATCCCAAAGTCTATAACCAAACTCATCATGTGAGTAACCAAGTAAAGCACATTCTTTTATCTTACCATCCAGCTTGGACCTCTCAATGTCTGGAACATGTGCAAATGCACGGCAACCAAACACTCTCAAGTGCTGTAAGAGATATCTTTTCTTGACCATACACGCTCTACAACATCACCATCTAGAGCTGTACATGGTGACAAATTTATTACATCAACTGTTGTCTTCAATGCCTCATCCCAAAATCTTTTAGGTAACTTGGACTGTAAAAGCATACATATGATCTTTTCCATGATGGTGCGGTTCATCCTCTCTGCAATTGCATTATGCTGAGTACTAGAAACTGTTATCTCATGCTAAATGCCATGTGACCTGCAATAATTATCAAATAACCCTGTGTACTCACCACCATTATCTGACCTTATGCATTTCAATTTTTTTTGTCTCTCTTTCAACTCTGGCATGAAACTCTTTGAAGACATTAATAACCTGATCTTTGGTCTTCAAACCATAGACCCAAACTTTTCTGAAAAATATCTATAAAAGTGATAAAATAAAGTGCACCACTGATACCTGGAACATTAACAGATCCACCAGGAGTTTTTGTCCTAGAGGACCAAACATCTATATAGACACGATCCAAAACATGCATTTTTCTAGACAAAGCAGGACTAGCAAAAGAAACTCTATGTTGCTTGCCAACCAAAAAAAAACATGGGTTCAGATTTACACCTTTGAAGTCTGGTAGAACTTCTCCTTTGAAAAGAACTTGCAGCCCTTTCTCACTCATGTGTCCCAGTCGTTTATGCCACAACTCCATGCTGAAGTCTTTCTCTGTAGCATTCAACTATTCACCATAAGCTTTAGCCTGCAACCTGTATAAAGTGTGACATTTCTTCCCACTGGCTATAACAAGTAAACCTTTATTGAGCTTCCATTGCCCTTTATGAAATCTGCTATCAAAGTCTTCATCATCAAGTCTTCCAACTAAGATTAAATTTAGCCTCAAGTCAGCCACATGCCTTACATCCTTGAGTACCAACTTACAGCTAAGATTGGTCTTCATATGGATGTCACACATGCCAATGATGTCTGCTGTGCCTTGATTTTATCTTGACAACACCAAAATTTTCAGTCTATAGGTAGAAAAAAACTTCTTCCGTAGTGTAGCAAGAAGCACCTGTGTCAATCACCCACTCATGATTCTGACACTCACATGAGAAAATACCATCAGAAGTAGACAAAATCAAATAATCATCACTCTGCACTGTAGCTGTGATATTCTCTTTGACTCTGTATCCTCCATTTTTTTTCCTTTTTCTTACTCTTCTTAGGCTTCTTACACTGATTCTTGTAGTGCCCTTTCTCACCACAGTTATAGCAAGTAATATCTTTTCTTGACCTTGATTTGCTTCTACCCTTGTATGAATTATTTTATTTCTAGACTTTGACCGTCCTCTATTCTCTGAGACAAGTGCCTGTGAATCAATCTGAGAAGTTGCTGAATTCTTCCTCCTCAACTCCTCATTCAACAAACTGCATGTTACTTGACTCATGGTGACAACACCGTCTGGTGCAGAATTACTAAGGGAAACCACCAGTGTCTCCCAACTTTCTGGCAATGAACTGAGAAGTAACAATGTCTGCAACTCATCATCAAGAGACATTTTCATAAGGATAACTGGTTATAAATACTCTGCATTTCATTAAATGCTCAGCAATAGAAGCACCCTCTTTATATTTTAGATTCGCTAGTTTTCTGATCAAGAAAGCCTTGTTACCAGTTGTTTTTCTCTCATAGAGACTTTTTAACTTTTTTCCAAAGAGAGTTTGCAGAAGTCTCAGTGAAAACATGATGAAAGACACTATCATCCAACCATTGCTGAATAAAACCGACTGCTTTCCGATCTAACATGATCCAAGTATCATCTGTCATTGTAACGGGCTTTGCTTTGATCCTTCCAAAGGTCTATATAGATCCTTGCAATACAAGAGGTCCTTCATCCTTGGTTTCTATATCATCCAATTGTTTCCGTTCAAACTGATCATGTTGGAAACATTACCGGCCTCCATGCTTGCACACAAAAAATTCATAGGCTCTAATACCAGTTGATGGGAAAGAATCCGTGTACGAGCAAATACTAGCAGATCGTAATACGCAACAAAATAATAAATGAAATGCGCAAACCACACAATCACATAAACACCAAGATTTACGTGAAAAATCTCTTCAAGATAAAGAAAAAAAACCATGGGCAAGCCAGAGAAGAAGATCCACTATAAAATAATAAATAACCAAGTCTCAAAGTCCCTTGCCAAGACTTGAGAAACAATCACAAGAGAATAATAGGGATATAAGGATTACGTTACCAAAAAATACGGTCTTCTGCATTACCTCCTTATTTTCTTCCCTTCTCTTCTTCTTCTTCTCTTGTTTTTTCTTCTGCAACACCTTCATGTGATTCCTGGAGTGGAAGTCCTCCCATGTAGTCAAGCACCAAGCAGCAGTCCTTCCTTCTCTTCCCCTAGCAATCGCAGTAGCCCTTCCTTCTCTTTTGCTAGCAATCATGCTCCTAGAAAAAGGAGAAATACCCGCTACCTGCTCCACCTCTTTTTTCCAGATGGCTGCTCCTTAAAAAAGAGAAAACCAAAAAAGGAAGGCGGCTGCTCTCCCAAAAAATAAACTAAGGAACCGTGGAAAAGAAGTCACGCCACACTTTTAGCCTTAATGGGTTGAATAAGTTGGCCATGGGCCCAACAGGGCCCATCCAAAAATATTATATTCGGCCAATGGAACAACCTCATGTTTTTTTTTTTTTTTTTTTTTTGATTCTCTGGCAAAAGAACAACACAAGAAGCTTGAATCCAAAATCGGAAAGATTAGCAACAATGGCGGGGAAGGCTTCAGATGAACAAACACGATCAAGATCGTCGTCGGTGAAGACGGGAACAAATGAGAAAGAAGCGAGAGAAAAAATTATGAATCCTTTGTTGGGATCTTTCCACGGCTCGGCTTTGAGACGGTGAAGGGCACAATCAAGGCCGTCATCGGTGGTGAAGACAGCGACGGATAAAAATAAGCTGGGAAGGTCGTGAATCCTTTGTTTGGATTTTTTTTCATGACTTTGCTTTGGATCTGGTAGAATCGGGGAACCAGGCTCTGATACAAATTTTTGTTAGGATTGTTTCCAATACAGATTACTTTTGGAAGAGAAATCAGGATAAAGGAAGGTTTTTTCTAAAAAGAAAATGGATCTTTTTTTTATGTTTCATTACGCACATCACCATATAAATATTATTTCTGGTTCTATGGATAAACATAATGCCTCTTATGATCTTATCCATCTGAGGCTACCACACCAAAGCATAATAAAATAAGCCATTATATAAAAGCTCAACTCAGACTAAAAATAATAAAATAAAATACTAAAACTAACAATCAATATATTTTAACAAGTGGTTCAGTGTTAACTATACCTACGTTCAATCCTAAAGAACTCTTGGGCCTCACTATAATCTTTCTTGATTACAGCGGAGTTTTTACAAGCTCACAACTCAAACTTATTGTTTTACCCCGGGATCACAATAACCTAGCTGGTTTTCATAGGATCACTAGCACAAAACTTCTCACAAGCCTCCTAGCTTGCACAAGGCCAAACTACCCTTTTGATTCAATCCCCTGATTGAAACAACTTACAAAGGTAATAAGAGTTTGGTTATAGCAGAAATAAAGCTCCAAAACAAGCCAATAGAACAATGTAATTAAATAAAAATAGAAGGAGCCTAATTAGAAGATTTCTGAAGTTAAGCTTTTCTTCTTTTCTTCTTTTTCTCAATGTGATCTTCCTCAAGATGTGCTTGAAGCTTTGGAAGATTCTTTGATGTTTGAAGCTTTGGAAAAACTAATGCTCTCTTCTTTTCCCTTTGTTTTGATGAAAATCCCTAAGATTAGCTTTGGATTCTTGGGATTTTTTTAACCTCTTTTTTCACTTTAGGGCTTTTGAAATTTGAACTTTTTCTTTTGTTATTTCCACTTCTTCTTCTTTTGAATCAACCCATGGCTCATACTTATAAACATCTTCCAAATCCACTTTTAGAAGCAAACTAGCCATTATTAGAAGTTGAAAGAGTGTTTAACATGGATAGAGAAAGAGCCGTTGAAGTCCGTTGGAGAAATATCAGGTTTTGAAGCCATCTCTGACAAATCTAGAGTCAACTCCTGTCAGGCTTCGAGTCAACTCGAATGGTGTGGGAGTTGGCTCGAGCGTGGGAGTCGGCTCTTGCTGTTCTGGGGGTTGGCTCGAGTTCGTATGGGAATTGGCTCGAACTTGTGTGGGAGTCAACTTGAGTTAAACCCTGAAAAACACACTCTTTGTATAACTGACCGAGTCGACTTGAGACCCTGCAGGAGTCGACTCGAGCTCAATGCAGAATTGAGATCTATCTTTTTGATCGAGTCAACTTGAGCATATGGTGGAGTCGACTCAAGCTTGATGCAAAAATGCAGTCTCTTTATCTTTCTAACCGAGTCGACTCAAGACTCTGCAGAAGTCGACTCGAGTCCATGCCAAAAGTATCAAAACGTGCCGGAGTCAGCTCCTTAACTGTAGGAGTCGACTCTAAGTGCTGAAATTGACACTTAAAGCGAGACTCAAAACCAAGCTCAATTTTCTTTGTGATTTTGATTGATTAATGATTTAAATCTCTAAAACACTTAATCAAAATCATTAGTACTAAAAGGAATATACTCAAGTAGTTTTTGTTATTCATCAAAATCAATATTTGAGTCAACATCCTTGATGAATAAGGTTTTCCCTCTATTTCATGGGTAAATGATACTTATGAAAATTTAAATATTTTATTTAATTCATTTAATCAATACAAGAGAGCATAGGTAAGTTGATCAATATGAAAGTTGGCCAATTTTTTTATAGCCATAAAAAATAAGTGTGATTACACTTGCTCCATTTAGTTTTATCTTTAATTTAATGATTATTAAGTTTAACGGAGTTATATCTATCTTTATATATGTAATTTTAATATCTAATTTGTATATTTGTTTAAAACAAATATAGCTATTTTTCTTATCTAACTATATTTGTACTAATATCTATATTCGATAAAGGAAAATAGATATGAATATAGATATAGTGATATCCAATTTATATCTTATCCATTTTCAATCCTACACAAATATCAGTTCTACAATATTTTAAGATATAGTTTTTAAAGGTCAAGATCTTGTTCGTCTCCTTAAAAGATATAATAGTTAATGCTAAGAATAACCCTTAATTAATCTTGGTCAATATAAAAAATAGAAAGTTTGAAAAAAAGAGATTTTTTGAGATCTTGTTTGGCATTCAAAATGCTAAATCTAAATTAGCAGCTATATTAAAATATTAATTTAAAAATTTATGAACTAAAATTTTAATTAGAAAGTAGAAATATAAATTGAAAATATTGGATACTAATAGAAATCAATATCTTGAGATGAAAATGGCATTTTAAGATATATCAAATATTCTTTTTGCTAAACTAGTTTGAATAGTAGGTGAATTTTTAAATATTTAAAAACCTATTTTAAAATATCGATAAATGAAGAATAAAAATATAATGGGTCATGGATGAATTCATGTATAAAGCAATTTCCAAACCCCAGATGGTTGTCAAACACTCATCCCTAATGGCCTTATCCTTTTCCTCTATAAATACTCTCTGAATCACTCCCTTCCCTCCTCGACTCGCTTCTCCTCTCCCCTCAAAAACTAGAAAAATACTCTCTTCTCCTCTCGATGAAAGAGGCAGCAATGAGGCAACTTGGAAAAAAATCAATGCACCAAAGCCATGCTTCCAAGAACTGCAAGAAGAATCCATTTGGAAAGGCAGAAGGCCTCTCTGCCACCTCCAATGCCAAGGTGAAAGTCAATACAATCAAGCATGATGGCAAGACCTTCGTCTACAAGCGCCCCTCTATCGATATGGCCATTGGCCGCTACCCGATGCATCACTGGTCACCTACACTAGTTGCTCAATGCAAGGCCATGGTGGATGAGCACCTCCATCAATACATCAAGAGGAAGCATGAGGAGGAGGGAGCAACGCTGGAAGAGGAGACATTGATAGGGAGGGAATTGAAAGAGCTGCAATGGTCAGTCGAGTTCCTGGAAGGAATGAGGACTAAGGTAACAAAGAGACTCCAAGAGCTCAACTCTCCTAGCTCAGAGACATCGACTTCTTGCCTGACTGAGTGAAAGCTAGTTAGTTTCCTTTATTCATATTGTATTAAATAAGATTGGTCGTTCCTATAGGACCTTCCAAGATTTTAATAAGAGTTGCTCTTTTGCAATCTCCCATCTTATCTCCTCGCTCCATTTTTCATGTCAAGAAACTATTATATGCATCAGATTTTAACAAATTCTCTATTGATTTATTTGATAGACGATATACCTCTTCATTAATAAACTCGTGCTAGTTAGTCTAGCAACGTATGTTTGAGAAATTTTTTTTTGCCTCCTCGCATCCCAAAGTAGAATGTCATATCCTCTGATCCCAAAATACATGCCAAGGAACGCAGCAACCAACCACATACCTATAGAATTGGATCTCATGAGCATACAAGACGACAACATATTAAATAAACAAATGCAACCAAATTAATAATAAACTGGTAATATAGTATAAGATAATTTTAGAACTAACTAAATCTTTCCAAAATTTAAATTGGGCGCGCTCCATTTCCAAACAACTACAGATTAAATATCAAGGTGAAACTACTTTGAACATAATTAATGGTTTTCAATAGACATCCATTTCAATCAGCAGGGCAAAGTTAAATCTATCTCACAATCTAGGATTGAAAGGAATGCTCAAAAAAACGTCGACAGAGATTGGAAGTTGCCTTTCATGCAAATCTTAGTATTGCCACTGCCACCAGTGCTGCAGCTCTGAGGAGAATCTCGTTCATGCTTCTCTCAACCCTGCCCACAATGTCCTCCTCCTTGAGCTTAAGCTTGCTTGAGCTCCTACTTAGAGAAATGATTGTATCGCGCAATTTGTTTACCGCCCACGAGAGCCAGAACAATCCCAAACCAAAGCCCGTATTCAGCAACTTGGCAGTGCTAAAAGTTACCTTCCCATTAGCCATTTTGCATGCAACAGAGAGAAGAATAGCAAGGCCCGTTCCAGCAATCCCGGCAGAGAATTGGTTAAGGAGTTGGATAATCTCAGGGCCTGATTTCTTCAGTGAGAGGCTCGCTGTCTTGCCCTTCTTGTCTATAATCACAGACAGGAGGCTTTCGCAGGCATGCAAATGGTTCTTGTGGTAAAGATCCCGCTCTTTTACTGCTTTACTGTTTTGTTTCTTCTTTGGCAGCGTTTTCAGCTTGATATTTTCGGGGCTGGATTTTTTTTAAAAAAAAGCCAGGTAAGGGAAAAAGAATAGAAGAGTGTGCATGAATTAGAAGTGTTATCACATAACAGCTCTAAGGCCGGAAAAATCTATATAAATTCAGCCAGAATGCACCCATATACCACATCTATGTAGTCAATGTAATGCACCAAGATGTACCCTCATGCAACATGAAACAGAAATAACAGTTACATTAACAAAGGAGAGCAACTTGATCTGTAGTTTTGCTATGCCTGACAGTCATTTCCTACATGCAAAAACAGCAGTATATCCTTTAACCTAGAGAGTGTGATAACAGCTACAGCAAATCAAGAAGATCAAGCAACCAATGAGGAAAATGGTTTTTCATTGCCACAAGGATTTCTACTAGTATTGACAGGGATTACTTTAGAAAAACAATGATTATTGAATTGCAGTCATAATTATTTAGACTCCCGGCATTTTTCCAGCCTTTTAATTGGTGGTGATGGAAGATATGATACACTTTTTTGGTTTGAAGAAATAGCCATTAGTAAGCAATCATGGAAAAAATGGATCAACAAAGTCATCAAATTCTAAATGTTTAGGCCTCAAATGGCAGCATTTGGCATGAATGTACACAATTCCTCTTTTGTGGATGCTAACCTGCTTAAATGCCAATACAGGTGAGTGTAACTTCATCACTAAGTAAAAACTATAATTTTAAGCAAACAATCAGGCAGATTACTGTTTTTAGTATCATGGATTTGTGTGACTGCTTATTCTATGGTCACTCCAGCGCTCTCTTTCTCTCCAACATACAGCAAGAAGGGTTTCGAGTACCATTGCATGTTGAAGAAATGGCCTTATATGCAAAGATTTACTACCAGCTAGGAAATTGTGTGATATTTAATTATATGCTTAATACATAAGTCATAACAATAAATTGAATTGTAAGCTGACTTCCTCGCTCTAACTTTGCTAATGGCACTATCCTCTAGGTCATTGCACATCTAGATAAGGAAAAGTTGAACACCCTTTACTTGCCAATATTAATGATATAATCATACATCCAGCAAATCTTCAGTCTGCATATATCTTTCAAACAGCACCTCTTCCACACCGAACTCATACAACTACCTCCATTCCTTCTCCAAGGTCACAAATATTGTATTTACTAAACTAACCATATAATTAGTAATATTGATCATATATCCAGCAAATTTTCAGAATCCAAACATCAAACTACACCCACTTCCACACACCACTCATATGACCATCTCCCTTCCTTTTCAAAGGTCACAACATTGTAAACACTAAGCTAACCATCTAATTAGTAATATACAGCTAACAATACTTATGCTGCAAATCAGCATATTCAATATGTTGCACAAAATGCATTAACATATAATTAAAAAAATGAATGTACAGTTTACTATGGCATCAAGTTATCAGAGTGTACCTCTTTAAAGAAGCAACTGTCTCTGTTTGCAACATCAGAGACGACACTTGGTTGCTCAACCGTGCATGGCGATGGCCCTTCCTGTTCACACAGCAGAACCACATCTTCATCAATGGTACTCATGGCAATACGAGGCAAACTTTTGACTACAGAAGTCATTGAGTCATAAATGAGCCAGTAAGGAAATGAAGGATAAGGATACCCATTACACTTCGTGTTAAAAATATGATGCTTCATTAGCCAGATCCCCATTTAGAAATTGACTATGGAAGTTCTAGACCAGCAATCAGTCTCAAAAAGAAAGAAAAAATATATTAAATCCAATTTATATTCCATGACTCAACTAGCTCTAGAAAATGTACAAAATTCCAGTTATAATGAATTCTGAAGGCATGTTCAACCTACTTACATGGTTGACAAATTATTGCAAAGAGCCATGAGAAGGAAGGAAATATTTTGATCAACACATTTTTCATTCAATGAGCAGAATTATGTTGATAATTTAGTAACCAAAACTCACAATAGTACTTTAGCACAACATAAGAAAAAAGAAAGCTTGCTGTCCTTATGATCACCACCATGGAGTACGGACAACCTAGCCACCTTGACAATTTATGGTCAACATAATGAACCTAAGCATGGAAGAGCACACATGCACTCATCTTATCAGTACAAGTCCAAAGCAATATTATGCAATTCATACACTCTAAGTATCAAGCAAAGAAAAATATTGCTCCCAATGAAATGCAATTCTGAATTAGCAATCATGAATTCCAGATATTTGGAGAGGAGAACAATACAGGACTGCTCAAATTCTAGCAGAAGATTTAATGTAAATGGAAGTTTATTATACCTAGAGCCACAAACTATGAAGCAAAACAAAAACTAAAATTTGTAATAATATTCAAGGACATGGACAAGTAAACAACAACAAAGCCTTAATCCCAAACTAGTTAAGATTAACTAGGACAAGTAATATATTCAAATGAAAAACGTAAATGTTGACTTGAAAAATGATTTTGAATTTAGGAATAGGATAATGATATCTATACCTAGTGAAATATGGAACCAGCATTGATTTCCTGTTGCCATTTGTTGATCTTTTTGGTAGATTAAATTCTGTAGAAATTGAGGGTGGATTTTTCATTTCAGCTCCAGTGCCCGTCAACAAAATCTGGCCATCTGGATTTACTGTAACAATTGAAGTATGGAGCAAGTTCTGACCCAAATCCAATAGAGGCTCAGAAGCACAAAACTGCCTTTGATGATGTAGCAAATGCTGGGGATCATCCATCCCAATCTCATAGAGGCAAACTTTATCATCCGTGGGAACATATGGGTGAGGCCACAATATAACAGCCACAGTGTGAAGTCCCATAAGGTCGGCCAGTAAAGAAATATTCAGACCTTCTCCTTCGGCTATATTAGATCCAGACATCAGAAACTTTAGGATCTTCTCATGTCTTCTGCATTGTTCCGCAATCCCAAAACTGAAAAGTACCGAGTCAGGGCGAGAATCTGTTGTCAAAAGCAATTCAAAAAATCATCATTGAAACAATGTGAAACAAAAAGTAGGCTAAATTTATATAAATGTTTGAACAGTAGATCATAAAAGAAGTATTTCTTTCAGGAATAAAAAATCCCATTAAATTCTGAAGGCTTCCCCACCTTTTGGAAGCTCAGCATCTCGTCAATTACTATTATTCTTCCTCTGAGAGACTCTGAAAGGTCTTTCTCATATATATACAATTTTTAAAACATATCAAATGCTAACAAAGGTAACTATATAAGTTTGGCCCACGTTTTTGTATATTTCTCAGATGAAAATTTCATTACAATACTCACAAAACCATTTAACTTTACTAGAATAAAGAATTATGTATGTACGTGATGAACTGACCAAACCACCTGAGTGAACAACTAGTCCCAGATTATAGCTGTAAGGTGGAACAGACTAATGTAGTCTACTGCACTATAGAAAAAAAAAAAAATAAGTGCTATTCATCCTTTCCAATACATTATTTTGTTCTTCACGAGTTTGTATATGAATTACATATCATAGACAATCTGCTAGCATAGTTAGAGTAGCATCTTTATTGCTTTAATGTTCTAATAAGAAATCACACCATGCAAATACTTTCTTCTCAACTTTAACCTTATCATAGCATACAAAATTGCCATTGCTTTTATCCAAACTTCGTTTCCACTCTGTAATCTCACCTCATCCTTTGGATAACTTTGCAGAAGGCATAAATTCGTCCCCTTCATATGCCAAAACATGGACAAATTTAGTCATCAGGGCATCGGTACAGTCAAGTGGCCAGCCATCATCTGATCTTTCAAATCTCTGCCAGAATTAGGAGATTACAAACATTTTGTTTGCTGTCCTAATGAATCCAACTCCATAGACTCACATTCACAAATAGACTGCCCCAGAGACATAGTTGAAGAAATCTTGTTTAACCAGTGAATTTTGTTAATATATTATTGACCAGATTATCACACCATATCACCCGAAGATAAAGTTCTTTAAATTGGCGCCTAACACCTCTTTTATTTCCTACTACTACTCTGAATATATTTGTAGGATTCAAGAACTTAACACTAACACTAAAATCTGCTTTCATATAAATCAATTCATGATTTTTTAGCTAATGGTAAAATATAAAAGAACTTAACACCATTTTTTAATTTCCTCACTAGCTCCAAGAACTTTCTCTTAAGGCATCCAATCATTGTTCAGAGCCTCCCCCCCCCCCCCCCCCCCCCCGAAAAAAAAAAAGGCCCTGAATGTTGCCAAATGTTTGAAGCAATCTACCTGGCAGACTTTTGTGTGCTTAGAGAAAATATTGCCAAGGTTAAGCTACTTCTAGGGAACTCCAATGAGCAATTGGAGGAGAGAGTTTTCTTTCTTTCACAAAATCCTAGAGCAATCAACTCTCTGGTTCCCTTGGAAAGAATCAATGCTACATTTTTGCTACTTCGGAGCACTAGCAACAGAATCCTGAATCCTGCCACTAGGCATATTTAGTGGATATTGAGGACACAACAAGTTCAGTGTTTTTCTTGTCCTAACACAGCAGAACTTGGAGAACTGGTCAGATACAAAACCTAGGAGAAGACATTATTTCCTCACAAGGTTCTTTTTATCCATGGATATCAAAATAAAACCTAGCTGATTGCTCTTTCTAGACATTGCTGCAATACCATTTAGATTTTAGAATATTTGCACAGGATGGAACTTAAGAGTGAGTTTGGTACGTGGGACAGGATAGGATAAAAGGAAGGACAGAATAAGAGGGAAGGCGGGATCAGATAAAAATTATATTGTCTCATGTTTGATGTAAGATAGAATAGCAGACTGGATACAACAAAAAGACAAAAGCGCAAAATAAAATTACAATTATCCATTAGTTGCCATCTAGCTAAATATTTGTTCATTTAGCCAGAAAGGATTCAAATAAAAATGAGTGTTTTGCTTGAACAAATTATCCCTCTCCAACCGTATTGGTAATCCTATGGGACAAAATTTTGTCCTGTCCTAGCAAACAACAAACATTGGAAAAGACTAAAACAATCATGTCCCCCTTCTAATCCGGTGTGCCAAACACGCACTAAGAACATACTCCAGTGATTATGTAAAGTAATGCTAGATAAATGTACTACTGCTGTTGCCAAGTCTGCTTCGCAGGGGTGTTCTTCCAGATCAGAAGAGAAACCTAAGGATGTTGCAATTATGGAGTGCTGAGAAAACTTCTCAGCATCTAGGACTGCTGCATGAAGCTTCCCATTTGACTAGAAGACTAAGAAAATGTGGTTTAAGCTAACTCAAATGAACCCTCCAAATGATGGTTTCAGAGGAATCCAGTGAGTTTCGTAAAGGATTCCTTTGATTTACATAAGCCTCATTAAAAAAAAATGATCACTTTAAAGATTAGGTAACTGAAGGTACCCTCACACGGTATCAAGAACGCATATCAAATTGATAATAAATGTACCAGAGTTTCAATAGTGGGCTTAAAAGCATCAATCAGCATAATTTGCAGGAATCTGTAATCTCTATATCATGAATTATTTACCTAGATCTGGACATGATCAAGCAATGAGAGGAAAGGAAACAAGGTGAGCAATCATCTTCCTGAATATTCTTCAAAGTTGTGTCTCTTGAGTCAATTGGTAGAAGCCCTTGCAGTAATGACAATTATAGTTGCACAAGCAGATGTGCTGCGTAACTAAGACTTAAAGGACATACAGTGTTATTATTATGTCTTCCAGATGCAGCCATGAGTGGATGCATGAATACATACATTAGATAACAATGGCACCCACAACTTTGTGTTAGACATATATCCCTGCTTGGGCCTCTTTGCACAAGACAGCATTAGACCAGGTGCTTTAAACCTCCTATCCAAGCAAGAGTCTAACATAGTACCAAACTGACTTCTTAGCTCCCTCATCTTGGAAGCTGATAAACAATCTAATCCTCTTTCCCAGGCTAAAAATTATATTTAATTCAGTTACCATTTATGCCCCATGTTTTCTTTCTCAGCTCAAATTTAGATAGCAATGGTCTAAAAAAAATCTGGTGCAACATATCAATTAACATTTCCTATATATACATACATTAAGCACTCTTTCCTTCTTAGTAGCCTAGAACTGCTATTTTCCAATCCCAGACTCAAATCTGCCCCTGTTGCTTCATTTAATGTGCTAAAGGAATGATTCTTATAAATATCATGATATACCAGAACCAATAAGTCCCAAACATATGTAAGTCGTTGATTCTAGTATTTGAACATTCAATATAATGATCTACATGACTAATAGAATTGATATTTGATAATCCTACAAATAAAATGGGCATCCTAAACAGCAAAGAGGCAAAAGTTCTATCGTAAAGTCAAAAAAAAAAAAACATTTTACATTTGAACATTTGTACAATAGACATTGTTATCAAAACTAAGATTTCCTATCAGCTGAAGTGGCATTGCATAACAATGGTAAGCTGCAAACCTTGCACATCGATGAGCACAGGATTTTTAACCATTGGAGCTGGCATAACAGGTTGACTGCACTCTGGCAAAAGATGAACAGATTGCCCCAGATTTTTGAGATTTTGTGCACTGAGCTGTAACGAAGCAGGTCTCCATATTTCTGGTCTTTTGCCTTGAAGTGGCAAAAGAGCTTGAAGCTCCTACATTTTCAGATATATTCAACATCATAGGAAAAAGGGTAACAAGACATTAGAGTAACATAATCATATTAAAGGCTAAACCAAACCATTCATTTTATAACAGAAATGTTACATTCCAATACAATAATCACCATATAATGGAATTGAGGAAGCATGCATGCGAACATAAAAAACTTAAAGTTCAACATGAAAAGCAACCCTACACTTTGTCTGATAATAAGGTAGCGTAATGATAAATATTATGGGATACTTTCAATGTTTATATTAAACCTGGTATACGGTTACTTTAGTAAGTGCATGCCCTTTAGTTTTGGAACAGTCAGATTCAAGCAAGTCACAATCACAAGTAAACATTCATGGAAGCTTAAATTTAGAAACTTAAGTAATAATGGCGTTTTTGTGATTACTATGCAAAATCAGCCAGTAACCAAACAAACTAATTGAGCCTTCAAGTTTGGTAAAAACATAAAGAAAGCATCAGGATTCCTTATTTCTACTTATGCCAGATATGAAAAGTCATACCATATGAAATGCTTGACAGAGAGCAGTTCCTTAAGCAGAGTTTAACAAGTTATAAATTAAAAACAACAACAAAGTCATAATTCCAAACTAATTGGGTCGGCTATATTAAACCTTTCTCTTCATTCAACTTGATTTTTAAGTTATATTATTTGTAAGGTGCAAAAATTTTAAGTTTTTCTTTTATCACTTCTTCTTATGTAATTTTTGGTCTATTTCTCTCTCTCTTTTGAATTAGTCCTAAATAGAGCAGGAGGAAGCAGATCCATGTAGCCAACCCCATGTAGTTGGAAAAAGGCTTAGATGAGTTGAGTTGAGTTCTCTCTCTTTTTCTTCTACATATATCGCATCGCTTCTTCGCATAGGTGCATGTCTAGATTTATGTGGCATGCATGCAAATCATCTAAATCATCCTTCCCTTAATCTATCCTTTCCTTAACAAGTTATAAATTGCTTATTTAATTTTGATGTGGACTTCGTATATCGATCGAACAAAATAGTTGGTGTTGAGGCCTAAAGTGGTCGCTGCTCATACATGATTCAGAAACAAGTATACTTCATGTAAGATCTGTAGTATGAGATCCAAGCATGGGAATTTAGGATTTGAAAGGCAGTTGAGTCTTTGTGGATGGTTTATTGTTACCATTTACAAGTAAGAAAAGGGGCAACTTTCAAGTTGAGAATTTCTTTTTTTGACAATTGAGATTTCACAAATATATTTCCAACCATAATTAACTGATTAACTTTGTAAATCAGGTATGAGTACAATAGAACAAATGGTAAATAATAGAAAAGAAAAGAATCGAGGACAGCTAGTATGAAAAGCTACTTATCCTTTTCACCATTTTTACAATCGCGATCATTAGGAGAACAAAATCCGGTCACTGATTGTTTGAGAACCCACAAAAACTTCAGTTCGAGGATCCTAAGATCTACTTGTTTGAGATCCTGGTCCATATCCCACAAAAACTATCATTTCCTGATTCAGAACCCACATGAATCTGGCCTCCATTATACATATAGGAACGAGAACCTTTCATCTGAAGCAGTTTCCTGGTTGCTTTTCGGCTTGGCCAGATACCATAGTGTTAACATGCAACCATTCCAACGGTCGCAATGTAGCATAAGATCCAAATATAAGATAGAAAATAGCACCCATAGGGCAAGACAATCGCAAACCTTTATTAAATTTTATCAGAGTTAATCTACACCTAACCATTGTAAGTACCTTTGATGCTTCTCGCGCATTTGATACATAACGAGATCAGTTTGACCCATGAGTAAGTGGAATCCAAACTCTATAAACACGATAAATTGGTCGATATCAAAACAAAGAATTAACAAAAGAATACAGTTTTCAAAATGAAAAAATAATCCAAAAATGCGTCGCCAAGAATTGTTATACAAATCCGCAACGAATCAAAGGCCTCAACATAAACATTCAAGAAACCCAAGTTATCATGAATCATGGAGAGCAAACAAGGGTGGAATTTCGGAGAGAGAGGGCGAGATCAAGAAATCAGGACGAGACATCATCGATTCCATTTCTCACCTTGGGAGGCCTGCAGAGACCCTGCTCCTGATAAAAGTTGGTCGGAGAGAAGGCGGCGGAAGCCATGAGGGAGAGCTCCACCATCTTCAGCGGGTATCCCAATTCCGGGATATAGAGATCAAGGCCAAGGGGAATTTCCACCAGAAAAAGAATCCTCGACAAGTGGATTCCTCGGAGAGTTTTTTGGGTGGCAGAGGAAATTTGGAGGAGCGATGGAAGGCGGAGGTGAGCGAGCGTGGGGCTTCCCCGGCTTCGGGAAATTTGTGGCCTCGGGGAATGCTTTCGGATTCGAGCGAACGGTCGCCTCCTCGCCCTTGGCCTGGGGCTTCCCTGGCTTAGGGAAATATGCGGCCTCGGGGAATGCTGTCGTATTCGAGCGCTGCGATGAGGACAAGGAGGGGGACACGCTCGCCTTCTTGCCCGCCCTTGGCCTCGTCCGCCGATTTTTTCTATCCTAATTTTTCGAGGAAGCGGTACTGTGAGCCTCTGGTTGTTGGTGAGGCACGATTTGGCGTTCGGGAGATGGAATAGCGTCCCTTGGTTTGTTCCCAGTCTACCGCCCAAGTACCGTGTCAAGCTTGCTTGGAGGCAAGTCAAATAGATATGTGGCATGGCCAGTACAATCCATCTCAAGAATTTTACACAACGTAGCAGGAAACTTGAGCAACATTAGAGGGGCATGCAGGATGGTTGGTTACCTTAGCNATTATATTTGGCTTTCTTACTAGATTATGCAATAAATATCAGATTATGTAATGTAAAACAAACCACTATTTATGTATTATTGTTTTTCGTATGTGTCCACGGCCTACAAATTAATCAGAATACATCCTCTAGATGTGTGAGGCCATACATACTCAAACAGAACACACCCTACAGATGTATGAGGCCAATGAGAACCGCTGGCGACACATACTAGTCTATCACAATGTTATCATCATACTTGCATGTCACTCATCATGCATCAATTTCTTATATACATATACGGTGGTTTATACATTATTAGCAAATGCTATGGTCATCCAACATATTTTGTAAATCAAAGAATTTATATTTTTGCACATACACCAAGAAATATTTCTTTCAAATATTATCAGCTACTATAGTCCAGAATAAAGCTCCTATGTAGATTTATGGTACCATTCAAAATAATCAAACCAAATAAACTTCCGTTTTCCTTATCTCATAACATACTTGAAAACTATAAAACCATAAGTTTAATTATTAATTATAAATAGACTACTTACCTCGTATGCTAATCCCAAACTGTAAACCAGCTATTTGGACATCTGGGTACCTTAACAATGTTATCTCCACCCGAAACAAGCCATCGGCCATCTGGGGAGAAACTAATGGCATTGACCTCAATGACCTCTCATCTATCGGCTACATCTGGATCCTCAACTCAAAGATAGGTCCATCTCAAAGTGGAGCTGCCATTTCGAGACACACACAGATCAATAGCCCAACAAGCTTCTTAATCCGCCTTCCTCCAGCACCACCAAAATCCCAACCAAAAAAAGTGTCCGATTAAACAAACACCGGACCGTGAATCAAATCAAGATTTCCACTGTCGCAAGTTCCAAGATCGTCACTCATTTCCCACCACCCTACATTGTAGGATTTGGCCGGTGCGGCTCCGGCGATGATAGCTCAAGACTGGGACAGGGTTAGGCTTCAAAAATAAAAGATCACTTCCCTTCTGGCGGCAGCTATCCTCCACGGAGTCCTTTTTTGGACTCCGCTTGTCCTCTCACGCTTTGATCCCTCCCTAACTCTCTCTCTCTCTGGCATTAGGAGATGGGCAGGCGATTACCTGGAGGAGGTGTGCGCAAGGGTGAAGAGGGAGTCGACCTCCAACTCCTTTTATTCTCCCACACGACGCCTCGGATCAAGGGAAAACGGGAACCATCCGAACGCGAAGACCCAAGAAATCAGACGTCGCATCGGGACCTAAACGTCAAAAGGAAGTCAAGGTGCCAAGTGTCCCCAAAATTAATACTAGGAGTTACATTCCCCATAATAAATTACCGGGGTTACATATCCTTATTTGTCAATAATAAAAAATTATTTTGCCCTAGGTGGTGCCCTTTTGCTTGTTCCTCTCGTTCAAGCGACCCTCGTCCTGATCTTTCAATCTCCTGCTCTCATTTTTCGCTTCAGATCTCCTACTCCCTATCTCCTGCTCCTACACCCGGATTTGCTGTCAATGGCGATAAGATGTTCTCCAGTGATCGAGACCCATGATTCTTTCTGAACCAGAGCTGGGCCACCGTGAGGAACGAGGGTTCGCCCAGTGGTGATGGATTGGAGGGGAAAGAAGAAGAGGATGAGGAGGATGCGGCGACGGCGATGGCAATGGTGATGGCGACGATGATGATGGGATGTCGATGAAGGGGATGGCTTAGTATTAGGGGACGATGGCAATAACAAGGCCAACAACAATAGCAGCGGTAGCGTACAGAGTAGTTCAAAGAGAATCAGGATGATAGGTCAAATTCACAGGAGCATCATTCGTCTTTTGGTTAAAAAAAAGAGATTTTTTTTGTGTGTTTTTGTTCTTTAATCCATTTCATAGCCCTTTGAGGATTCATTTCTCAGATCTAGTAACATGAGTTTCTGATCTATATTTATAATTCTATATGTGCTCTGTTTGTGCTTGTTGTATTACAAAAACTCCACATTATTTATTAGGAAAAGTGTAATGGTTGATCATGGATATTTGTTGCTAATATGTTTGTTTGTTGGTTGTTCTAAGTTTGCGGTAATTAAAATTAACTATATTTTTTAGAAAAATGCAAAGGCCTAATTTAAGTTTTCTTTTTATATAAATCACATTAGATCCAGGTTGATCTGAACCATTTGATCTAAAATCAAACGGTCCAAATCAATTGATGTATTAGAAATTGTAAGGGTAATTTGGGGTTTAACATCAAATTTTTTAGGGATACCTCTTCTATCCCTCCAATCAAATACAACCATAGGGGATAACAAAAAGTTATCCTCTGAATTTACATTTTTGTATTTGATATGTCCAATGGGATAGCCATGGATATCCTAGGGATATCCTATGAACACTTATCTAAGGATAGAGTTTTTCTATCAAACACTATCTTAATGTTTGGCACATGTATTAATGTTTGGCACATACAATACATGTGACAAACATGAATATTGTAGTTATTAAACCAAAACCATTCAATTGCGTTAAACCTCTTAAAAGTATCAACTTCTACGCATTCCTTTAAGAATTGGATATCCCTCGTTGCTCATTTCCTCTGGATTCATGGATTATCAAGAATTTAATGACCAGCAATGAAGAAAGCATTGAATGAAGTTTCTACGATTATGGCAATGGATATCTTAATCTATTCTTTTGCGACCTACCACCTCAATCCATCTTGATCCTGAGAATCCCTCCTAGCCTTCTAAGTGATTCTAAAGTTTTGGTCTCATAGATCTATAACATACTAGCAATAAATTTTGCTTGAAAATAACCTTAATGACAATTATCAAAGGAAACTTCAATTATACATGATATAATAAATAATGATTACCATTATTGTTATAATGGCTAATAATAATTTCAACAAGATCCAAATCTTAACCTTGTATTGATTTTGATGAATACAAAATGATTAAGTATGGTACTAAGAATTTTATTGAGACTGTCATTTCAAGGAATCCATCATGAAGGAATGTGTTACTTTAAATTAAGGTATCCCATATATCAAAGGTAACACATGTAAAGAGATACGATGGTGAATGAGTTTTTCAAGACAAAAATAATTTCAAAGAAATTTTTTGAGTAGATTTTTTCAATGAACTTAAATTCCAAACTACACAATAATTTCATATTTCAGATTGCTTCTGTTTTTCAAAAGTACAGAATTATCTTTGGATATTATGTGTAAAACTTGTTCTCCAAAGCATCCCTATTTATCTAGATTTTTATTGTCTTGCACCAAACTTAAATATTTTACTAAGTTTTTGAGCTGACAAGCACTTGTTAAATTTTTTTTCTAACTCAGTTACGAAGTAGAATTCCTTCCTTGGCACTGGGCGACTAGCTAGGCACCCAAAATCCCTTGGAATTGGAGTTGGGAGCCCAGTGGGCGCCTAACTCTAGAACTCATGAAGATCAGAGTTAGGCGCCCAACTAAAGCAAAAGAGGTGTTAGGCGCCCAGTGGGCGCCCAACGAGGGAATTTTATGGCATTAGGCACCCAATTGGGCGCCCAACGAGCCTGCCTCTCTGTTTTTTTTTTAGACTCCTCCTTAGAAAGAGTCTTTCCATTACTTTCACTGCTCGCCATTTTTGTTTGAAGAAGCTTTGAATGCCACCATTTTTCTGCAACATCGTCGACTTGGAGCTTGCTTACTGATTATTGTTTTTAATGTCATCATTTTTCTCTGATGAATGCAAAATCATTTTCAAAACTAGTCATTCTTTGTCTGAAGAGTTTATCTTCCAGCTTTCAAAGATGTCATTCTTCTCTAGTGAGTGAAATTTTTTTCTACGGCTTTGGATTGCTTTTTCAAACTAGCTGCTTGCTCTCTTCAATGCCACCGTTCTTCTCTGGTAAATGCAAATTTTTCCACAACCTGGTGACTACTTTTCAAAGCTCGCCGCTTGCTCTTTTAATTCCTTTGTTTGCCTCGACAAAGACTGCAAATTTTTTCCATGGCTTGGGATGATTTTTCAAAAACTTGATGCTTGCCTTAAATGCTTACACCTTATTTTCAATGGATGCTTTTAATGCCTGCCGGATTCTTTCCTCTGTCTCTTAATATCTCCAAACGGCTATATTTTGGGCTTGCCTATAAATAGCCTCTTGATGTGTGTTTTCTTGACAAGAGAGGAAACAACAGAATGAGAATACAATAGAAAGATAGAAAGAGAGAAGACTTGGAAAAATCGGTGTTGTGCCATATTGAGTGAGCCACTTCAAGAGCATCCAATTCTTCATAAGTGGAAGTGATGTTAAAGCTCCAACCACATCCTAAAGAGCATTCTAGCTTCATCAAAGGCTTCAATCATTCCTCTAAGGAAGAACCCATCTTGTGGAGTATTCTTCAAAATTTGTAAAGTATTTTTTGATATTTTCTCATCTAATGAGCTTCCTGTATACACTCTTGATATTATTATGCTTTGTGTTTAAGTTTCACGGTGGTGAAACTTGTGACGATAGAGATCTACCCGTGAGATTAATGTAAAGCTTTCTTGTGCCTGAAAATAAAAGACTAGCCCGGAAGGCTAGGTGTAAGGCTCCCTTGTGCCTGTAAACAAGTTGCTAGCCAGGTTGGCTAGGATGGTTAGTAAAAATTTTTAAGAGGTTCTTAGGGAGTGGATATAGGTGCTGGGTTTGGCACCGAACCACTATAAATTATTTGTGTTGTGTGTTATTTAAATTTTTGTGGTGTTTGGACATTCTTTCTACACTTCACGACACTTTTCATTAAATTTTGAAATTGACAAAGGGCATATATTTACTAATTAATATTTTTAAAGAACACAATCCATCCCTCCTCTTGGGTTGCAACATCTAGGCAACAAGTGCTAGAGTAGGTGCTCTTATTTCTAAGCCTTAAAAGCTTTGAGCTAAAGATCATAGCAGCCCAAGTGAGTTCTCTATTAAGTGAGGGGCAATCCACAAAAAGACCACCTCTGTTTATGGCACTAATTACACTTATTGAAAAGTTAGAATGAAATCTTCATCCAAGCACTTGATTATGATCCATAGAATATCATATTGCATGGTCCTCAACACCTACAATAAGATCAAATGGGATGAAAATTTTCAAATCAAAAATGGAATGGAATGAACATGATAGAAGATGGCTTAGTTCAATGCTAAAGTAATAAGTCTATTTATTATCCCAATTTAATCATTAAAATAAATATTAATTACTTTAAATTTATTAATAATTAATACCAGAAAAGGAGCCTATAGATGAAAAGAGCTTTATTTTTGGAGTCCAACGATGACAACACTCAAATTAAGACTCTGTTTGCTCGAAAAGAAAGAAAGAGATGATTTCGCATGATTCTTGGTACAAACTAAGGCAGTGATGTAAAACAGATGATTGAGGAGTTTTCTCATGATATCTAAATGATCTTGAATCCCATTGACTCCAACTTTGACTGGAAGGAAGCCCTAGACAAGTTATATAAAAGGAGAACCTCAGGCAGTAGTCCAGAAAGGAGTTTTCTCCAAAGTTTTTTTTTATTTTTCTTTTATTTAGATCATTGTATTTAGGCTTAAAAAAGAAAAAAATTATGAAGAAAACGCTGGCAGCAGCAATGCATGGTTAGATTCCTTCAACTTGGGATAATGATGAAGTCTGTAACTAGGTTCTATTTTTCTTTTTGTTCTTGATTTTTATGCAATAAAGACATACTTTTCTTTCATATATCTTTCAAGTTATTTTTCTGATCAAGGTTTTGATTTGGCATACATGGCCTGTATCCTGTATCGACATGCCATGATCTCAAAATATGGTACGTGCCTAAGAGAGACAAATCATATAGTTTAGACCTCTAACTTTACAAATAATTAGATAGTTTATACTCTAAGAGGACGTGCTAATGAGTTCAATCACATTTTCACTTGTTGTTCTGCTAAAGAAATATAAGATAGATTATAAGTTACCCATGAGAGTACTAATCAAGTTAAAGAATCCAAAATAAATATGCTTGTGCATAAATATAAATTATTTAAAATGAATTCTACTCAAAATATTACTAATATATTTACAAGGTTTACAGATATCATTAATGGGCTGAAAAGCCTTAGAAAATCTTATACTAACAGTAATCTTGTTAGAAAAATTTTAAGATCTTGCCTAGGTCTGGAAGGCTAAAGTCACTGCAATACAAGAAGCCAAGGACCTTAACACTCTATCATTAGAAGAATTGGTTGGGTCATTAATGAC
Organism: Calamus simplicifolius; assembly: GCA_900491605.1. NCBI lineage: Eukaryota > Viridiplantae > Streptophyta > Magnoliopsida > Arecales > Arecaceae > Calamus > Calamus simplicifolius. The sequence continues at coordinate 362,807 of UESW01001606.1, read as the reverse complement.
TCATGAGCTGCAACAGCGACAACATCATGATGAGGATGAGTCAAAGAAGAAAAGAACAATGGCATGAAGAGTGCCATACTGAATGAAGAAAGTAAAGCAAGCACTAGTGATAGTGAGGAGGATGAGAAGATGACACTTATCATTCAAAAATTTAAGAAATTTATGAGGAAAAAAAATTTGGAGAAAGGAGATAATTTGTGAAAGGGGAGCATAGTAAAGAAAAGAATAAAGATCAGCCCCTTATATGTTATAAATGTAAAAAAAGCTGGGTCATTTTAAATCTGAATGCCCTCTATTGAAGAAAGGTTCCAAAAAATTCAAGAAGAAAGCAATGATTGCTATTTGGAGTGATAATGACGAATCAAGTTCCAAGGAAAATGAAAAGAGTGAGAAGGTCAACCTATGCTTCATGACGAACAATGAAGAGGTAAGCCCTAGTTTCCTAGATGATTTTACTTTTGAAGAATTGCATAATGCATTTTATGAATTAGTGATAATTTTGCTAACTTGAGTTCTAAAAACAAGGAATTGAAAAATCAAGTTAAAAACTTAAGTTTTGAAAAACAAAAACTCTCAAAGAAAAATGAATCTTTGCTTCAAGAAAATAAAGACTTAAAAAATAAAGTAGATAGATTAAAACCTGTAGTAGAGAAGTTTACTATGAGCTCAAATAAATTAGAAATGATCCTCAATAGTCAAAAGCAATTTACAATAAAGCCGGTCTTGAATACGATACTAAAGAGACAAAAATTCTTGAAAAATATTTTTATGAATGATAGTGATTCTACAAAAATTACATGTTTTAAATATGAAAAATCTGGTCATAAAGCATATCATGTCACACACACAATGTTAAGAAGATATGGATTCCAAAAGGAATCGTACTTATTAACCCCAAAGGACCCAAGAAAGCTTGCGTACCTAAAACGAAGACTTGACATTATGGATGCAGGTATGTCTTGCAACCCGAGCAACTAAAAGAAAATGATATTTAGACAATGGGTGCTTAAGACACATGACTGGTGATGAATTCTAATTCATCACTTTGGAAGCAAAAGATGAAGGAGTAGTTACCTTTGGTGATGATGGCAAGGCAAAATTGTTGGCATTGGTAAAATTGGTATAACTCTTCATGCATTTATTGATAATGTCTTGCTTGTAAATGGTTTGAAACATAATTTGTTAAGTATTAGTCAATTGTGTGATAAAGGTTTTAAAGTTATTTTTGAATCATCTTATTGCATTGTTACTAATCCTGCAGATAATTGCATGAAACTTATTGGTTACAGACATGGTAATGTTTACATTGTTAATTTGAATGACCAAAATTTTGATTGTCTAGTTGCCATGAATGCTAAAATTGATAAAACTAGCTGGTTATGGTATCGTAGGCTTGCACATGTCAGTATGGACTTGGTTTCAAAATTAATCAAAAAGGATTTAGTCAAAGGTTTGCCAAATTTAAATTTTAAAAAGATAAGATTTGTGATGCATGTCAATTTGAAAAACAAGCTAGAGTTTCATTCAAGTCTAAAAATGTAATTTCAACCTCTAAACCTTTAGAACTTTTGCATATAAATTTATTTGGACCAACTAGAACCACAAGTCTAGGTGGTAAACGTTATGGTTTTGTGATTATCGATGATTTCTCATGTTTTACTTGGGTTTTATTTTTAACAAGTAAGATGAGGCATTTGCAGCTTTTATAAAACTGTTTAGAAAAATAACAAATAGAAAAGGGTTTTAAGTTTATCAATTAGAAGTGATCATGGTAAGGAGTTTGAAAACACTTTGAAAATTTTTGTAATGAACATAGAATTAACCATAATTTTTCTGCTCCTAGGACTCCTTAACAAAATGTTGTTGAGAGAAAGAATAGAATTCTTGAAGAAATGGCCAGAACCATGCTGTGTGAAAGTAATCTTCCAAAATATTTTTGGGTCGAAGCTATTAATACATCATGTTATGTTTTAAACGGTGCTTTGATTAGACCTAGTTTGAAAAAGATGCCCTATGAACTTTGGAAAGGAAGAAACCTAACATTTGATATTTTTATGTTTTTGGTTGCTAATGTTTTTCTTTGAATAATGGTAAATCTAATATTGATTAATTTTGATGCTAAATCAGATGAAGAAATATTTTTCGGTTACTCAACTTCTAGTAAAGCATATAGAGTCTTTAACAAGAAAACCTTAGTAGTAAAAAAGTCAATTCATGTTGTTTGTTATGAGACTAATGATCTTCCATCAAGGAAAGAGAGGTAACTGATGATATAGATATCCTTGAAGATGGAGTAAGAGAGCTTATAATAAATGAGAAGGAAGGAGAAGATGATCATGTCAGCCAAGATAATGGCAATGATTCAATTCAACAAACTGAACCTCAAGGTAATCGTGAACTAGAAAAGGAATGGAGGTATGCTCATAATTACTCTAAAGAACTAATTTTAGGTGATCCACACATGGTGTTAGGAATAGGTCATCATTTAGAGATGCTTGTATTAATTTAGCTTTTGTTTCGCAAATAGAGCCTAAATGTTATGAGGATGCTAAAAATGATGTAGGCTGGATAAATGCTATGCATGAGAAACTTAATCAATTTGAACGAAATAATGTTTGGATAATAGTTGATAGACCAAATGATCATCCTATTATAGGAAACAAGGGGTATTTAGAAATAAATAAGATAAGCATAGCAATATTATTAGAAATAAAGCAAGATTAGTAGCAAAGGATATAGTTAGAAGAATGAATTGATTTTGATGAAACATTTGCGCTTGTTGCTAGATTAGAAGCCATTAGATTACTTCTTGTATTTGCATGCTTTATGGACTTTAAATTATACCAAATGGATGTTAAGAGTGCATTCCTTAATGGATATATTGCTGAACAAGTATTTGTTAAACGCCACCTGGTTTTGAAAATCACTTACTTTCAAACCATGTATTCAAACTGAACAAGGCTTTATATGGTTTGAAATAAGCACCCCGAGCTTGATATGATAGGTTGAGAAAATTCTTGATTAGCAAAACTTCATTAGAGAAAATATTGATTCAACATTGTTTATTAAAAGAAAAAATGAAAATATTCTGATGTACAAATATATATTGATGATATAATTTTCAGTGCTACTAATGACTCCTTGTGCCAAGACTTTGCTAAGCTTATGCAGGAAGAATTCGAGATGAGTATGATGAAAGAATTAAACTACTTTCTCGGACTTCAAATTAAGCAAAGCAAGGAAGGGATCTTTATTAGCCAAACCAAGTACACCAAAAAAATTTTGAAGAAATTTGGCATGGAGACCTCAAAAAGTATCGGTACCCCTATGAGCTTTTTTGTAAATTAGATTTTAGTGGTACTGATAAATCAGTTGATATGAAATAATATAAAGGCATGATAGGATCTTCATTGTACTTAACTGCTAGTAGACCAGACATATTGTTTAGTGTTTGTATGTGTGCTAGATTCCAAGCTAATCCGAAAGAATCTTACCTAATTACGGTTAAAAGAATCCTTAAATATTTAAATGGTATTAAGACTTAGGATTTTGTATGATAAACAATCTAGCATGGACTTAATAGGTTACTGATTAATTTTGCTGGATGTAAACTGGATAGAAAATCTACTAGTGGAACTTGTCAATTTCTAGGGGTTAACTTAATCTCTTGGTTTAGCAAGAAACAAACTTTAGTAGCATTGTCCATAGTTGAGGTTGAGTATATTGCAGTTGAAAGTTATTGTGCTCAAATCTAGTGGATTAAGCAACAACTAGAAGATTATGGCATCAAACTTAATGGCATTCTCATAAAATGCGATAATACTAGCACCATAAATTTAACTAAAAATCCTATCCAACACTTGAGGACAAATCACATAGAAATTAGACATCACTTTATTAGAGATCATGTTAATATGATGATGTTGTGCTTGAGCATATATATACTGATAAGCAACTCACTGATATTTTTACAAAGCCCCTAATGAATCTAAGTTTTGTGAAATTAGAAGGGAGCTTGGTATGCTAGACCCTTCAATTTAGTGAGTTGCTATGATTGTTTGATTTTTATACTCTTTTATACTTATGATCTTTGCATAAAACTTGATCCATATGAAACCTTATTGAATTATCTTTAGGATCCTTATTTTCTTGAATTTTCAAGATCATCTATGAATTATTTTGCCTTGATATTTGAATGTCCATTCTTTTTATGCATTTTAAACCTTGAACTATTGGAAAACACCCTTGGAATCCTTCGCTGGCCACCCAGCTGGCTGGCCAATTTTTGGAATCTGACACTTGCCACAAAAGTTGGTTGGCCAACTTTTTGTTGGGCGGCTAATTTTGTGTTGGGCGCCCAGTTAGGTGCCCAACAAGGAATATGACATGTATAAAGTATGAAAAGGTTTTATTTTACTTCATTTCATCATTCTTTGATCGCCCAAGCTCTCATTTTCTCTTCCGAGACCAAAAACCTCTTTGAAGCTCTCACATCTTTTCCATTTCCATTTTGATCATGGCTCCAAAAATGACTACCTCGTGGAGCTTCTTCCTCCCAAGGACATGAAGAAGGTGCTCCCTCTCAATCTCCAACTTGCTTCTCCACTAGAGGTAGATATGTCGCACTTGGTAGACTAGTAAATTTCAGATCTTTTGCCAATGAAAACTTTCAAATTGGTATTTTATTAGAAAGACAAGGTTGAGGTTATATGCTTAGAACAGAAGTACCCGTATATCCTAAACTTGTTAAAGAATTCTATCACTATCTTAGTTCTGATGGTGGCATAATAACCTTTAGTGTGAAGGGAGTAAAGATTAGCCTTGATATAGATACTCTAGGAGCTATTCTAAAAGTCCCAAATGTAGGTTCCTTTGAAGATTCAGATGAAAATAAATATTGTAGAATAGTAACTGTTGTCGGTACTAAGGAGGCCATGAACTATGACAAAATCTTTAGAAGACATCTTAATCCTGAAATGCGGTTGCTACACCACATCTCGTCTAGAATTTTGGTACCTAGGAGTGGTGGCTTTGATTATGTTACTGATGGAGACCTTACCATAATGTATCATGTTGTTAGCCAAATTCCTATGAATTTTCCTGAATTGATGTGCAATGTGATGAAAGAAGCTATGGGTAGACCTAGAGCGGCCCTGCCCTATAGCCTTCTTCTTACCCATGTGTTCAAATATTTTGGTATCAAGCTTAAGGGAGAAAGTGTAACTAAACTTAGCCATATAGACTACTATAATGAGCGCACCCTTGGTCTTATAGGTTTAGTGAAAATAGATGGCCAGTGGACAAGGAGCAAGGAGAAGGTGCAAGAACCAGTTGCACATGCTCAGGGGAGGGACCCTCTTCATTCCAAGCTTATCATCCTTCACCTCCTGCATATCCATCTGAATTTAATGTCGATGAATACATGAATGTTGATCCATCTTCTTGTGATCCTAATCCACCATCTGCACCGGAACCCCATCCACCATCCACTCAACCAAATCCTATTCTCTTAAATAATAAAGTTATAGAACATTTGGTTAGTAGAATTTCTGAAGTTGTATCCCTCAAAGCTTCGAGGGGGTTCATCATCCTCTACTGATACTTCTTTGGTCCCCCACGCCGCATCTATTTATGCTTGTCTTGATGTTTGAGAAATCGTATGGGAGTATTGGAGCACCAAGTCGGGATACTTAGTAGAAGGACGTTCCACAGGAACGAGAAAGTGGATGTTCGAAAGATTTTTCAGAAGATTATTCGGTTGCGGGATGATTTAAATATTTAATTGAATCAACTAATTTTGTAGGTTCTGAGATGACATCGACTAGGCACAAAGCTCACAATGATGAAAAAGCATTAACATCTCTCACGAATATAGTCCACCACACCTACAGTTTGATCCAAGAGATATATCATGTTGTGCAGCAACCCCAGCAAGATATTCTCCGTAGTCCTGCTCCTTCTATTTGCTCGGCCTTCAGTACGTCGCAGGACATCCAGCTTTTCGTCCTTCCAACCAGACTTCAACCAATGATCCTCTATTTCTTCTTGGACTATATATTACTGACTTTTGAATTGGCCTGCTTGAACTTATTTTGGTTTGTATGATGCTTATGACTCTATATATTAACTTGTATGGTTTGTATCAGTTTAGCTTGTATGATACTCATAACTCTATGTATTGGCTTCTATGGTTTGTATCAATTTGGCTTGTATGATACTTATGTCTCTATGTATTGGCTTGTATGGTTTGTATCAATCTAACATGTATGGTGTGTATAGATTGTATAATGTTTATGTATCAACTGTTTAATATATGCGAGATTGTGTTCATTCTTGTGCTTTCTATGTTTATCACTTTAATATTTATCTGATTTATTCCTTAAAGAAAAGATATATTGTGAAAATATACATATCCTTTCGTCTTCTTTTTGATTAATGATAAAAAGGAGGAAAATAGGTAAGGCACACATTCTGATTTTCATATGATTTTCAAAATCATACTTTCTGTTTTGAGAAAATTAAAAAGTATACATTCTAATTTGGCACACACATTGTATTTACAAAAAAAAAGGGAAGAAATATTTTATGATACATATGTTTTGAAATTTTGTCTTTGACTTCAACGAATGGAATCTCCCCTCCAGCGACACCCGAGGGATTTGAACCAGCAATGTTTTTAGGATCAAGCCCCTTACCATCTTACCAAAAGCTATAGCTATTAGTAGAGGTGGTACTTTATTTCCTTAAGCCCCGAGGCTAATTCCTGCAGGGCACCCTCCACAGTTCACAACAGCAAAGCAGAGCCCCATGCTAAGCGGCAGGTGGATATGAGAGGCTTCGCAGTGCATACACGTGGTATGCACCGGTTGGTTGGACTATCAAGCACCGATGTCATGTGTTGGCCCTCATAAGCCAACACATGACAACGAATCCTTAAGGGAGATGTTGGCTCCCATAAGCCAATACATTATAATAAAATAACATAAGAATATGTGCATAAAGATCGACATAGATTGTAGAGCATATGGTTATGGATATTGGTTAACGTAAATGCCAAAGACACGAAGGTTAGGAATAGCCATGTCTATTTGGAAAGCAGTTATCTCATGAGTTTAAATTCTTAGTGGATCAAATGTCGATGGATTAGTCCACCTGCCGCTATATATTTTCCGTCAGGACAAATAACTGATATCCATTATTACCAAGACATATTGGCCAAGTGGTTTAAAGGGCTGAAAGCCTTGTATCATATTGACTCGATCAGTTGGATCGATCAAACCGGGTTAAACTACACACTACTAACTAAATCCAATGTTCATGCACAAAGCTCAACCCAATTTCAAAGAGCCCATCTTAAGTTCATCCCTCAGTCTTTCATCCTCTTTTCCCCTCATATGAGATCTAATTAGAACATTTTTAATACATAAGCCTGCAAAATTACAAATTGAGCTGGGTGGAAAAATGACCATAGTGAAACTGCTTACTATTAAAAAAAAAAAAAAAAAACCAAGTAATATTTTGGGATAGATAAAAATGCTGTGTTGGAGGGCTCTATCCCATCCTTTGTGTGGAGAGGGATATATTATCCAATTAAGTAGGTTAGGTGAGTATTGATCAGCAAAATATAACTTAAAAGTACGAGAAATAACAAGCAACTTTACATTGTTCTTGGCAGTGATTTGCAGGTGTAACTCGATCACAAGCTCGCCATTGCTGATTTACAAATATTAGAGAATAAATCTCTTATCTAAATGTAAATCTTAAAAGAAATGATATACAAATATAACAGAACAATTTTGAGAAATATAAAATTAAATCAGACTGAGGCACTCTTGTGAAAAGCACCAACCGAACTCTGGAAGATGTCAGGCTGCTGGCCACAAGACGAACTATTTCAAGTCAGTCTTGATAAAAATAAAGGTAAACTTAAAAGTTTAAAAAAAGATATTCTAATCATAGCATAAAATATATGGAAATATCTGGAGCTATGAGGCTTCTGATATATAGACTTTCAGAGATTTGACCTCCACTGGATGAACCAACTCCAACAAAAAAAAAATTTTAGTGCAAACAAATGCAGCATGAACCACTCTTCAATTTAGTTTCATGGAAAAGAAGCTACAACATTCATCTTCCTTTGTAACTACCACAGACGCCAAATATTCAGAACAAGCATAAATAAATACATCCACTTGTCATATAGTTGCATCCTTATTCAAGCAGCTTATGCTGCATTGTACATAATACCTAGATCACACAAAAATGGATGGCGGCCCAACCATGGAAGTTGGATCATTCCAACACATCAATACTCTTTGTTGCCAAAGTTCTTGCACCAAGCTGTGAAGGTATGGGACGAACTGGATGATGAGGCCGTTGCTGCAAAGCAAGAAGGAAAACACAACAGCTTAGTGAACAACAAGATCTTGAAATTCTAGGACTGATAGCTACTTGTAGCACATAAGTAGAAAATTTACAGCACGTGGCATCCAATAATCATTCCCAAAAATAGAAAAAAATAAAAAGAATTTTTTTTTCACCATAAATAGATCATTCATCGATCCAATTAAGACCATCTGTACAGAGGTACAAATTGTATTTGTACCTTTAAAAAAGCTTTTCAGCGGAGGGAAATAAAGGTCTATGGTAAAAGAATTTCAGTATTTCAGATATGACAAATACCACAGGGGTCTAAAAAACACAAGTAGTTTTTAGATTTGATCAAATTCATTGATTTAGATTCTTCATAATGTGGTAACAAACGGGAAACAGCAGAACGCATGCGAAACATATGATAAAGAGTAGGATAAAGGTTGTATCCATGTGAAGATCAGTTAGAATGTGAGGAAAAAACTAGATCATGCTGAACGGCTATACAAAAGATTTTGACAAATGTTATCCCATTTCCCCTGCATTTCCAGCAATGTGTTATTGTTTTCCAAAAGACTCCAGCTCCTTATGAGGGTTTTCTGTATCATTTTCTACTATCATGTGCATACCTTTGTTCACTCTTTTAACCATAAGATGAAGCCTAATTAGCTGCACAAGCGCATATGCGCGCGCGCGCACACACACACGCATGTGTGCATGTGCGCACGTGCACACAAGAGAGAGAGAGAGAGAGAGAGAGAGAGAGAGGGGGGGGGGGGGGGTAAATCTAAGTAAGCATGGTGTCACTGCATAAAAAAAGAGCAGAGTTATAGCATCTCTTCTTAAGTTAATTAACCATTAAAAGCTTTTCATGTAAGGCAGCATGCAGCTGATATAGTTTCACCCACATTAGCAGTATTTTGTCATTCTTACAAACTTCAATTCGGGATAATTAGGTAACTAGAAACAAACCATGCGACTCCTCAGACAACCTCAAACAACTGCATTATAATGTATGTACAACAAGCATCTAAAATCTTTAAGTGCCATAATACAACAATAGCTACGTGCCCAGGTACCCCTGATTCTTGAAACTACGACGAAACAACATTAAGACTGAAAGAATTTATAAAGAAGTTTGCACTCTCTTATTTCAAAATAATGTTTTAAAGAAGAAAAAAATTATAATGGAACCTACAAAACTAACATAATGTTTAGATTTGGTTGAGACCATAATAAAATAGGGTCTTACTTTGCAAGAACAAAACTGTTATTGCTATTTTGCTTACCTCGGTTCTCATTGGGCGAACTCCAATAGTGTCTCAATATTGGTACACTTCAAAATACTATTCCGACGAACTACTCTAGCTGAAAAAAGGGTGGCCCAACACATCAGGCCCCCACAACCGTAGAGCCGGGGGAGGGTTTGACACACTGTTATACTTGTGGATAATAATTTCAATCAGATCTTTAGACAAAAGTTTGCATGCTGGGATTATTCTTGTAACTGATTTTAGTTATTCTGGTTGTTCCAGCTTAAGATAATACCGCTGGTGAGGGTGGCTAAGATATCTCAGCATGATACCCCCTAAAGGTGGTGAAGCCTAACTCAGAGACAATGACAACACAATAGTATGTCCCACAAATGAAGCCAGCCCCCCAGAGTGTATCTGAATCATCAGATGGAGTAGTTTCAGCCATTCAGGGACTTTAAAATAGATATACCAAAATATGCACTGAAGTAAATAGATTGTGGGATCAGAAGCCAATCTTATTATGTGAATAGCTAGAGCAGTTTTAAGGGAATCAAAGGGCAAAGATAAAAGCAAAAAGAAACTTAGTGGTAGAATAATAAGATACAAAAGGCAACTAAGATAAAGAGGATTTTCTTTAAACAATGGCACAAGAAAAATGCAACCTTGTCAAACATTCAAGGTATGCTAAGGTGCCAGCATCTTTTGGAGCCTAGGTGCAAGGATGTGAAGTGAGGTGCAAAAAATACAAATATACATAAGAAGAAGAAGAGGAGAAAAAAGGACTTCAGTCTCCTCTTTCGCACAGCAGCAGGATCCCCTATTTCACATAGCTGGGGAGCACCCTGTCTAAAGAAGACGAAGAAGAACAAAAGGCAAAAAAGGACTTCAATCCCCTCTTTCACACAGCAGCAGGATCCCCTATCATGCTAAACCCTTTATGGCTTTGATGCTGATACACAGGAGATCAGAGAAGCCTACCATGCTAAAGCCTCAACCTCTGTTGAATCTAATCTAGAGATTGAGATTTATTTGTGCAAAGCATGCCATTTTAGCATCTTAGAGCCTCAAGGAAGCATGCATCTTTGAGGGCTCCTGTAAGCCTCTCTAAAGAGGCTTCACCTCGCTACTGGGAAGGCATGAGGGGTGAGCATTAATAAAGAAGATCTTAAAAGAAAATAAAAATATAAAGAAAATGACAAAAAAGACCAGTAAGCCTAAATATGCAATGCATGATAAGTTAGTTATAAGATAAATTGGTTTTTAAGGGAAGGTAAGAATGAAATTTATAAAATAGCTGAAGGAATGGAATTCTAATCAAGCTAGATGTATCAAGAGTGAGGATAATAGAATTAAAGATGAGGGAGCAAAAGAACAACAACTCAACTCAACTCATCTAAGCCTTTTCCCAACTACTGAGCTAAAGAACAACAGATATCTGTTTTTCAAAAATTGCTAAATTTGGATTATACTAGAGATATTGTATTGACAGACACAATTAGCTCAAAGGCTTAGTCCATTCACTGATGAGGCAAGAGTTGACACATGCTATACAAGATGAGGACCATGAAGCCAAGACAAAATCCAAATATGACAAAGAAGACATAGTTGTGCATGAGGAGAAGATCCAGAACTAGTGCAAGACAAAGCACACAAGATCAAGGTGATAGGGCGATGAACAGACTGAAGAATCATTTGCAAGAAGCTACACTTAGAGCTCAAAGAGTATTTAAGCACTTCTCACATTAGAAGCTAAGATAGGAGAAAATTAGATCAAAGTTGAGAGGAGATGAAAAGTAGCATCACAAAACTAAAGAGCTTTTATGCCACATGAAGGGAGAGTACATTGGAGATATGCTGATGAATTAGATAGCTATAGTAAATGGCATACTTCATTATATAAAAGGTAGATTTTATATTACAAATGACACAAAATGATATCCCATGGTATATGTTATTTGCAGATAATATAGTGTTGATTGATGAAACTAAATCTGGAGTAAATACTAAGCTAGAGATTTGGAGAAAGGCTTCTGAATCTAAAAGTTTTAAAATTAGTAGAACTAAAACTGAATATATGAAATGTAAGTTTAGTGAGAGTAGAAATACAAATGAAGAAACAATAAAGATTGCAAGCCAAGAGACACCAAGAAGTAAAAAATTTAGGTATTTGGGATTAATTATCCAACAAAAAGGTGAAATAGGTGAAGATGTGAATCATAGAGTTAAAGCAGGATGGATTAAATGAAGGAGTGTTTCGGGAGTATTGTATAATCGGTGCATTCTATTAAAATTGAAAGAAAATTCTATAAAACCGCTATTAGGCCAGCTATGCTATATGGAACAGAGTGTTGGGCAATACTGAAATAATATGTGAATAAATTAAGTGTAATAGAAATGCATATGTTAAAATGGATATGTGGTAAAATTTTAAAAGATAAAATTAAAATAAATATATAAGAAAAATGAAAGAAGTAGCCCCAATTGCAGATAAAATGAGAGAAAATCGATTACGATGGTTTGAACATATACAACAAAGACCTTTAGATGCTTCCGTTAGAAAGAATAATATTTTAACCATTCATGGTAAGGATAGAGGTAGAGGTAGACCTAAACTAACATGAACATAAATAATTAAAAAGATATAACTATTTATAATTTGAACGTTGACTTAGTCCTGAATAGAGCAGAGTAGAGGAAGCAGATTCATGTAGCTAACCCCATGTAGTTGGTAAAAGGCTTAGATAAGTTGAGTTGAGTTGAAATTTCACATTACATCAAATAGGCAAGGTGGACAGCATCTCCATCCATATACAATCTGCATGCACACGTCTAATCATTATATCCTAGGGAATAAGATTGCACAATACCCCTCTTACGAAGATGAGTATGGCCAAGGGTTGTTGTATAATGTAGCTTTTGACTACTTTGAGCAAGGATAACCAAGCTTCCATGACTACCCGATGTATACGCAGCCATAATATCAAGAGCCACAATCAAGTTGATATCATAAACCATATGACTGGCAAGGATGGGGATAATATTTTGGCTCATATTAGACCAAAAATTCAAATTATAAACAAGACCTAGATGTGTGCGAGGGCTATGAACACTCGACCTAGGATTGAATTTTTAAAACAAGTCACTATACATTTTCTATTACAATATTCTATATTATGTCATTTTTCATTTGTAGGTGTTGCTAGTTATTAAACTATGTTGATTCAACAAGTATCAATACCAATATCAATTGTCCATTATCACACACCCCATCAAATACCACTAAAACATTAAAAGAACTCAATCTAAGTTAATATCTATACTAAAAAAAAAAGGCAAAAATTGAAAAAAAAAAAAAAAAAAAAAAGTAAAAGAAGGGTTCAAAAAATGCGCCCACTATGGTACTAATATGCAACCTCATATAGTGAGAAAATAAGGGATTGACTGATATGTACTGATCTAACAGAAAACCAGAACAGCTATCGGTAATAGCATATGAATCCTTGCTTTGATCAAAACTAAAGACATAAAAGAGATGGGAATGGTGAGTTATCCACATTCTAAAGTCACAAGATAGATTATCTATTAATGATAGGTCTTTATACTCAATACTTTCCTTCAAAAATAATGAAATACTCATCGTGTTTTTGACTGCATTGCATAGTAAAATGGGTACGAGAGAGCCAAAGCAACTAATTGTGGTGCAAGCCTATTCTATACGTATGGCCAGGGCAAAGCTTGCTTAGTGTCATTTTTAGTTGATAAATGGTTGGACAGCACCTAAAACTACATTAGGGATCTGGTGAGGTCTAGGATCGATGACGAAAAAAAATAAAGTGAATGCCTAAACCATGCAAATTTGTAGACCAAAGGTTAAATGCAAAAGTGGTATAAGAAATAGAGGAATTCATACAGGAAATAAGATATGGGATGAAATATATAATAACCCAAGATTTAGTGCAAGTAAGAAATGAAAATACTAGTCAATTATTGTGCACATATTTGCTTGCAGTGCAAGATCCAATGGTAAGGACGAGTGGTTGAAGTGGTTCCATTTTCAATTAATGAAGCTTGAAAGAAAGGAAAATAATGAATCTCGTGTTTATAGGAGTCAGTAATGATGCAGGGAGTTGCATAGCTAGATGTGCAGAGCTCTTCTAAAATATTTATGATGCTTAGTTTTGGTAATTTTTTTATTTAGTACTTTGATGATTGTAGTTCTCAATGTTAACAAAATTCAAAAATTATGGATGAATCTTAGCCCAAGACAGACATCATATGCTTCTTGATGTTTGTGAAGATTGAGAATTGAGGAAATTTGGCCACCAAATGAAGGTAGAACAACAACACTGTAGGTGGTGGAACATGTTGAACTTTGATTTTCTTACAATCCATCAGATTTCTAACAAGTAGAAATAGATTAAATTGAATCAATGCCTTAGACATGAAGCATGTAATAAACTCAGATATACGTAATTAAATGAACAAGAAATAATTTTGCTTTGCTTGTCTATATTGTTGAACATCCAAACAGATGTATAAATCACTAGCCATTTGTACTTGTGAAGATCTTTTCAGAGAAGGATAGTGCTAAGTGTTAACTAGTGTAAGGACACCTTAGAAAGTTCAAGCCCTTCCCACATAAGCAGATAGGTTTAAGTTTCAAGTTAAGATATAAACAAAAAAAACTACATAGCTCAAGAACAAGATCAATTGGCCTCTAATTACACACTGATATGTTTCAAATAAGTGATGCTTCAGTTTCAGCATGTTAGAAGATGTGGTTTTTAAAATTTGGAGGGAAAAAAAAATAAAGCTAGCTAGTGGATGGATAGGTCAATCCAATTAAAGAATTTACAAAGTGCAGGGATATATTGAAAAAATAGGGTATCAATGGAATGGGTAATTTGTAATACAAATTATCTTGTTCAATGATACATTAAATAATGTTTGCCTATATTCTTCCAGCATAATCAAAACCATGATTCAAATAAAAAATTAACGGTAATTTTGAAATATCTCAAGGATTAGATAAACTACATAAAACTTAAAAAGAAATTCAGGCAATGTCTGGAGCAGTCTTCAAAATTAGGTTTTTCTTTTTTCCCTACAAGTAGCCAAATAATCTTTAAAAAAAAGCTTTCCAATAATTTTTGCTCAAATACTCACACCATCCCTAGTTAACCGCTGGGATACATCACAAATGTTAGCATAATTTGAAGATCTTTTTAATCATATTGTCATGCTTAGAAATAGCTCTTTTCCATTCTAGAGCCCATTTGTTTGGGACTGGTTTTATCATTTTTGTTGCTGTTTTTCCCACTAAATTATAATAAATTCAAGGAGAAAAGTTAAAAATGAGACCATAATAAATATTTTTCCTTAAATGTATATATAGGAAAATGATAAAATCCTTTTTATAATTTGTACACAATTTTTTATATATATATATATATATATACCTCTATCCGCAAACCTTGTCATATCTTCTATGTTAGATGATCTGTCAAAACAGAAGAATATCTCTTGATCAGTTCCCAACTTGACAACTTAATTTTATTTATATAATTTATATCCATTACGTGGGACTTATTATCTCATTCTTTCTTCTCTTTTGTCTCTTTTTCTTTTATGGTATATTGTCCCAATCTTTGACATTATAACTCTTTGCCCTCATGTTCGTGCAAGATGTCTCGATCATTTATCATTTCTAAACTCAAATACAGAATGCTGACAACCATAAGATAGGGCTTGTTGTAAGCATGTCATAATGAAATCAGCTCTTTAGTATTCAAGAAGAATAAGTAATTTGATTTGCCCGTGTTTCAGTATCCGACGAGTCCCAATTTAAAACCTTCAAAAGGTGCCCCAGCCAACCATCCCCATTTCTCAGAACCAAGATTTTGCATCACAACAAACTAAAAATGCCCAGGTGAGAAAAGAATTTAAGAAAAAAAAAAAAGGAAATAATCGAATCAAATTTTTGATTATCATACATAACTAAATACCCTTGAATGGAAGAAAAAGATCTTTTTATCAGATTGGTACCCCAGGCTATAATCCAACCAAAAAACAAAGAGATACCTAAAATAATATCACATTAGCATGGGAGAGATCATGAATAATGACAATAGATCGGATTTATTCCCTTACATCGAAAAGGAAAGAAAGTAGGGGAAGGGAGGGGTAAGGACCTCGAGCTCGGCGGACTTCTTGGCGATGGGGATGCAGACGAGGAAGATGCCGAACATGGCGATGGCGGTGTTGCGCCTCCAGTGCTTGGGGCGGCAGTAGGGTCCGCCCGTCATGCTCCACACCTTCGTCCGGAAGTCCTCCGCGCCATGCCCGCCGCCGTGGTGGTGATCTATGCCGCCGCCCATTTTCTCTCAACCCTCTCAGACCTCCTTCCACTTCCTGCAACGCAGAAGTTACGGATCGGCCGTGATTAAGGCTGGACTGGTGACCTGACAACCGAGTCCAATTTATCGCTGAAGGCTCATGGAATGGATCAGATGATCCGATCTAAATTCTAAAACCGATTCCAAACTCTTCTCTTTTTATTTTAATTTAATTTTATATAAATATCTTATTTTATTATTTATTTTGATAGATTCATATATATATATATATATATATATATATATCATAATTATAATTTTTTTAAAAAAACAGCTACTTGAATAAAATTAAGGTAGTATTTGATAGCCCAAAAGTTATCCCTAAATAAATGTACGGGATAGCTGAGCTGAGGAATAAGCTTTTTTTTAAATTACAAGTCTGCTATCAATGGATAACTTTAGTTGTTCTTGGGTTTCCTATGGAATAAGTTCAGGGGATAATCCATGGTTAACCATAGTCCAACTCAATTTGATCAGAGAATAGATTTAGTTCATTTTTAAAATCATGATCATTAAGCTAAATCAAGGTTAAGTATGATCTGATTTAACCCAACTTATTTGTATCCTTAGTTGTAATTAATTTTTAATTATTCTTAAACATTTTTAAGAATTAAAGTTTTTTTACCATAACTTGCTCTTTTTATTAATTAGGGTTGGCAAACTAAGCTAAGAAATTTCTTTACAAAGGAGTTCATAAAGCAGTTACATTCATAGAAGGAAGATAATATAAATAGATTAAATATTAATATTTTATTTATTTTAAAATTTTAAAAATAGTTGAAATGGTTAGGGATGTGAGTATAGACAATAAATGCTTTTGAGGTAGATTACAATTGAATTAATTTGAGATACTTAATTGTCTCCATTATTTTAAATTTATTATAGAAGAGAAAAAAAAAATCTAAGCTCAATTTCTTCCAAAAGGAAGATCCTATGATATCAATGCCTTCTTATAAACATAGATTATTGCTTAGCTTGCTTAAGAGATTTTATATTCATGATTTATTGACGGTGAGTCAAATATAGATTCATTAGTGGCATAATACTATACATTATCAAGCATTTTAAAAGCATGGAATATATGCCTCGTTTTTGTTCTTTGATTACTATATATTTTTGGCAATCTTTTGTAGTCTATTTGGAACCCTTAAATCTTTTGTAGTCTATTTGGAACCCTTAAAAACTATGGAATCAAATTTTTGATTCCATAATTTTAATTATTCTAATGTTTGAAACAAAATAAAATTATAGAATTAGAATTTTAAATCTTTAAAAACTATAAAATCAGAAATCTGATTAAAAATAATCAGATTTGTATTAAGATGAATTGAAATTTGTGAGACCCATAATAATTTTTTATATTTCATAAGATATGCATCAAATTAAAATAATATTTTTTTGAATCATGATCAAAACATTCTTTTCGATCTTCTCCTTGCTATAACATCCAGGATGTTGGGGGTGCCTATATTGATAGTTGTTGTTGGTACTTTGAATGATACCCTTTCTTTTTCATAAGTCCTTTTTTTCTTCAACAGTTTGCATTTGCATTAATTTTTTATTTTCTCATC
Source organism: Calamus simplicifolius (assembly GCA_900491605.1). NCBI lineage: Eukaryota > Viridiplantae > Streptophyta > Magnoliopsida > Arecales > Arecaceae > Calamus > Calamus simplicifolius. Next base: position 345,215 of record UESW01001606.1, on the reverse strand, counting down.
CGCTACTTTTAGCTTTCTTTTATTTATTATTCTTCTTCAATACTAATTTTTAAATTTTTTATTCTTTTTCACCCACCTTGAGAGATAGAAAATTTGTGTTGTCCTTCCTGCTTTCTTTATTATGATACCATGATAAAATATTTCATTTTTATGTGAAAATTAACTTTGATTTTATGTAGAAAAATTTTAGATTTTTGCAAAACTTTATATAGTTTTGTTTATTAATTAATTATACAAAATAATAAATATTATTCTAAACTCTAACTTTGGTTGATAATTGAAATAAAATATTAATTATTATATTAAGCTTTATGATAGAAAATTATAGATAATAATAGTAAAACAGTGATAACCTTTTAAATAAAACAATTTATAGGTTTACAATATAGGTATATTATTCTAATTAATATTATTGTATATCAATAAACATTTAATATTAGAGAAATAATTTATTATGCAAATAATAAGTAATAAATAGATAATGTTGTTCTTATCATAATATTTTTCTCTATTCTATATTATTTTTTAATGCATATACATTTGTGAGGTTAAAGTATTGGAAAATATTGAAACAACATATAAATAAATTAAGTATAATAGAAATGCCCATGTTAAGGTAGATATATGATAAAACTTTAAAAGATAAAATTAAAAATAAACATATAAAAAATGATAGGAGTAGCTCAAATTGAAGATAAAATAAGAGAAAATCGATTACGGTAGTTTGGATATATACAACAAAGACCTTTAGATGCTTCAGTTAGAAAGAGTATCTTTTAACAATTTATGGTAAGGATAGAGGTAAAGGTAGACCTAAACTAACATAAATTAAAATAATTAAAAAATATATAACTATTTATAATTTGAATGTTGACTTAGCTCTAAATAGAGTAGAGTGAAGAAAGCATATTCATATAGCCAATCCCATATAGTTGAAAAAAGGCTTAAATAAATTGAGTTGAGTTGAGTATACATTTGTGAGGTTATTCGGATAAGCGTTATAGTTTTTTATATATATATATATGATCATTTATCTTATTCATATAAAAGAGACTTTATTTCGATGTTTTTTGTTTATTATTTATCTTATTCCTATTATAAATTGTTTAGCTTTTAAGATCGCTATATATTATGATTAAGTCTTTCTCCCTCATTTTTTGTTTTATTGTAATGGATTTTGAAAACTTTTCATCGATTGGATCATATACTCATGGTTCACAAGTAAAAGATATGGATTGAATCATCAAAGTATAAGTTCTTATATTATAAGTTTTTTATTTTTTAAATTTATTATATAGAGGGCAATACATTCAAATTATTTTATAAATTAGATTTCCAACTTAATTCCAAATGAAATTTCCACTTTATTCTCAATATAAAAATTAGAATTTCAATTTTGATGAAAATAATTAAAATTATGAAACCAGATTTCTGATTCTATCAAAACTTGCCTTAAACGTGATGTTAAAGTTAAACTTTCGAGTCCTCTTGTCATGCTCGATCACCTTGTGTGAACGCCCATAAGAGTGCCGTGAATTGCAGAAGAGGCTCCTCTCTAAGATTGGACCTGCAAGAAGTCTCAGGGACCGGATATTTTGACGAAAATCCTTCGATGCTCAAGTAAGTGATCAGACTCATAATCGTAAGCTTGAAGAAGCTCGAAAGAGAGAGTTAGACAATTTTTGAGCTCTCTAAGCACTTGAGTATTCATACATAGTTAGGGGTCCCTTTTATCCATTTTATAGATATTTCTTATCATCTACTGTCATGTGGAGCCTCATGATGGACGATGACTTTATGGATAATGATGACTTTTTGGGCGAAATGTGAGAATTGATGGAGTTTGTCCCATCTAATCTGAGTGATTGAGGCCTCATGATGAATGATGACTTTTAGAATAGAATGTCAGGATTAGTGAAATTTGTTCTTCTAATCTGAGTGACCGCGGGCAGATAGGTGAGCCCAATCCCATCAGATATGTGGGCCGCAAGCAATTGGTGGGCCCTGGCTTGTTCAATTGAAGGCCGCTTTGGAGTTGGGGCTAAGTTCGAAGACGAGGCCGCCTTGGAGGCTGGGGCCGAGTCCGGAGACGTGGCTGCCTTGGACTTCCGCTATCAAGTAGCTTCGGCCGTTAACTTACACATGACTTCATCAACCACATTAGATGCCCCTCCACTCCTGAGTTTTATGGGTCATATGTTCCATGCCCGCTAAGCGAAAGGAGGGTAAAGTCTCTCACCATTATTGAGCTTTGTGCACCATTAATGATCAGAGGTGGGCACGCTCCCTTCTGGAAGCAGGGTCTCTTTGAAGTCTCCTCCTTATTTAAGGATAGGTACAAAGAGTAATGTCACCCATGTCGAGAAATGCTTCTCGAATGACAAAAAGATGGGGCACTATTATTTGATCACCATCACCAATGTCCCATCATTTGTCGATGATCATGCCCTCCCGGATGTCATCGAGGTGTCGTATCTCGGGCGGTGAAGGATTTTTTGACAGCTAAACATCACTCTTACTCGCGGGTGTCCACGTAGCACTGCATTGGGCGGGACATTTCAAAAATTATGTATAAAGGTCATCCCGCCTGTTCCTTCAAGCCTTTCATGTCTTTGGTACTTTCTTTGTACTCCCTCTTTATCCTTTGAATTCCGATCTTTCTATTTGTTCTTTCTAACTCTAGGTCAGTCATTCATTCTTCTTTTTCTTCATTTTTCTCCTCCCATGGACCCTTGCACCAGTAGGAAAGGCAAGAGTCCTATGGTTGAGCCTTCTGAAGATGAGGTTCTTCAAACACGGTGTTGAGCGGCCGGTGGTATTTTCATTCGTGACCGTCCGACTATCGCGGTCCCAACACCCACTAGGGTTTCTTCACCACCACCAGTCCATTCGGCACCTCCTCCAGTTGCCACTTCTAACTTGGTGGGTCTAGAGGGATCGCCTCTACCATGTCCTCCGAAGAAATAGAGGACCTTAGGGCTAGGTATAGGGTCCCTGATAGCGTCCATCTATCTGCTCCCGAGCTCAGCCACAGGGTGACTTCTAGCCAATCCGGTGGACTTGCCCTATACGAGGAATTTTTCAAGAGTAAGTTTCATCTTCCTTTTCACCCTTTCATTCTCAATCTTTTAGATAGATATGACCTTGTTTCAGCGCAGTCGACTCCGAACTCCATTTGGGTCATCTGTGCCTTCATGGTACTCTACCATTTTCATGGTCTTTCTGCTCGAGTTTCTTTGTTCCGGGCTTTGTATAAACTTTGCCACCATAACAAAACAAGATGATGGAGCTTCACCTCATGACCTAAGAGGACCCTTAATCTTGACCTACCCTCAAAGATTAAGGGATGAAAATCCTGTTTCTTCTATGCACATATGGATGGAGTGAAGCTAGGCTGGGGGAGTCCCGATATCAGCCTTAACAAGAACTCGATCGTAGATGAGAGAGACCGAGAGGTTTTTGACTTGTTGGTGTCCTCTCATATTCCATCCTTTCAAGAGCTGTTGTCAGAAAGTAACCTATGCGAGGCCGACATTGCACTGATGTCGCTAGCACCGACGCCTGGTGAGCACGATATTCTTCCTCTCGATTTCTCTCTCTCTCTTTTTTGACCTTTGATCTCTCGCACAGCAATGAGGTTTTAGTCCGAGCATCTGAGGGCAGGCGCCTGAAGAAGGAGGGAGGCCGTTGGTGATGTGGCGAGCCAGCATCTAAGAGGCCTTGCCGAGAGGTTTAGAATGAACTAGCTCGGGCCCCCGTAGTTCCATTCGAAGCCGCACCTGTGGGGGAGCCAAGAAGAGAGAGTCCCCCAACCGAGGCGCCAGTAGGGGGAACTCTCCTATTAAGGTTGTGGTGGAGCCAACAAGGAACAGCTAGTCAGCTTTGACATGACCAGCGAGGGATGAGCCCACCACTGCTAATGGGCCGAGGGAAGAGGACAGAGGCAAGGCATTGCCGATGGTCGAGGTTGAATACAAAGCGATGCGAGCAGCCTGGCTGACATCCGCTGGAGAGCCTACCCCTGTCGGTGCCATAGGGGATTGACCCGAGGCACGACCATTGAGGTTGTCGACAATGAACAATGCTCGGCTGGGAAAGCAATTGTTGGAGCACGTTCGCCTCATGCACTTTCAGGAGGATCTCCGTCGTCGACCACTCGCCGACACCCTTGATACTTTGTACATTGTTATGCCTTAGGTAAGTGCTTTTGTATCATCTCCTTTTATATTGACTTGAATCATGCCTTAACCAACTGGTTTTTGCAGACGACCAATGGCATCTTCGTCCTCTGAGATGCCTACCTTCGAACTGCCAATAGTTGTGGGTTCACTCAGAGGAAAGCAGCCATCGCTCAAGCCCAGTCGATAGCTTGGTCAAGGAGTTGGCCAAAGTTCGGACCCAGGAGGCAACAACGGTTGGAGAGCTTCAAACCGCCTGGGATGAGAACCGTGGTTGGGAAGCGCAGTTGGAGGAGCCTGAGAAGAAGGCCAGAATCGTCGAGGCCAAATTGGGAGAGGCCATGGCAAGGCTGAGGCCCACTAAGGAGAAGTTGGAAGACATCCTCCTCAAGCTAGGCGATGCCAAGGAGCAGGTCGAGAAGGCGGAGTCTAAGGCTCGGGCTGCTAAGGAGAAGGCGGTCATCGTAGAGACGAATGCACGGGCCACCTAAAAGAAGATGACCACCGCCAAGGCCTAAGCTCGAGACAAGGGTGCTACAAGGGTTTCACCGATTTTGCCATAGAAATGAGTAAGGCAGCCATCGATGCCTACTTCAAAGGCTTCGAACATTGCAAGGAGAAGATCTTCCGGGTCTTCAAGATTGCCAAGCTTGATGACCTCCAACCTGAAGATCTTGAAGAGGGTGAGGAGCCAAAGAGGGATGGCACCGAGGATAAATCAGGGCCCACCAAGCCATAGGCTTTTACCTTTTTCTTTTTGTTTTGATGTAACTCGACTCAGGTCGGTTTTCTTGTATGACATTTTTATGTATCAATGAAAGAAATATTTGCTTAAGTATGATGTACTTAGCTTTTTGTAGCACTCTTGTCTTTTTCATTCATATCTTGGCCTTGGCCTTTAGGCTTGATAGGGCTCATCCCATCCTCCTTGGCTCATTTCAGAAGTTGGCAGCCTGGCTTGAGAATTGTGTAGATCTTTTAGGGATGGCTAAGCCCACTCCTGCTCCTCAAGCATTCGCCAGAGTGATCTTAGGGTGCCGATGCCAGTCATGGACCACTGAATCAAGCTTGAAAGCTTTTTGAGATCATCCGAGGGTTTCTTCGGTCGGCCCGAGGGTGACCTGAGAGCTGCTGAAGTCGTCAGGAATCTTCTAGAACTGCCTCCGGAGTTTCTTCGGCTGGCCCAGGAGTTGACTCGAGAGTCGTCGGAACCATAGGTCTTGAACTATCTTGGGGATTTCTTCGGTCGGTCCGAGGGTGACCTGATGATCGTAGAACTATTAAGAGCCTTTTGAAACTACCTCGAAGGTTTCTTTGGCTGGCCCAGGGGTTGACTCGAGAGTCGCCGGAATCATAAGTCTTGAACCGCCTCGGGAGTTTCTTCGGCCAGCCGGAGGTCACCTAATGATCGCAGGACCATCGAGAGCCTTTTGGAATTGCCTCTAGGGTTTATTCGACTGGCTCGAGAGTTAACTCAAGAGTCGCCAGAACCATAAGTCTTGAACTGCCTCGGGACTTTCTTCAATCGGCCTAGGGATGACCTGATGATTGCAGTACAGTCAGGAGCCTTTTGGAATCATCTCGAGGGTTTCTTCGTCCGGCCCAGGGGTTGACTTGAGAGTCGCCAGAACCATAGGTCTTGAATCACCTCGAGGGTTTCTTCGGCCGATCCAGGAGTGACCTGATGATCGCAGGACTATCGAGAGCCTTTTGGAACTACCTGGGGGGTTTTTCGATCGGCCCGAGGGTTGACTCAAGAGTCACCAGAACCATAGGTCTTGAACCACCTCAAAGGTTTCTTCGGCCAACCTAGGGGTGACCTAATGATCATAGGACCATCGAGAGCCTTTTGGAACCACCTCGGGGGTTTCTTCAGCCAGCCTGAGGGTTGACTCGAGAGTCACCGAACCATAGGTCTTGAACCATCTCGGAGGTTTCTTTGGCTGGCCCAGGGGTAACCTGATGATCGCAGGACCGTCGAAAGCCTTTTGAAATTGCTTCGAGGCTTTCTTCAACCGACCCAGGGGTTGACTCGAGAGTCATCAGAATCATAGATCTTGAACCGCCTTAGGGGATTCTTCGGTGGTTCCGAGGGTGACCTGATGATCGTAGGACCATCGAGAGCCTTTTGGAACTACCTCGGGGGTTTCTTCGACCGGCTCGGGGGTTGACTCGAGAGTTGCCAGAACCATAGGTCTTGAACCACCTCGTAGGTTTCTTCGGCCAATCTGAGGATGACCTGATGATCGCAGGACCATCAAGAGCCTTTTGGAATTGCCTCGAAGATTTCTTCGGCCAGCCCGAGGGTTTGCTAAACTTCTATGTCAAATAAGAAGGCAATATGTGAAGCTCCTCTTATTTTCATCAGTTGGATGCATACATCACTGATATATCGGCGAAGATTGTTCGCATTCTAGGTGCGAAAAATTGGCCGCCCATCGAGTCCTTCAATCCAGTATGCTCCTCGGTGAAGCACTTCAGTGATCCGATAGGGCCCCTCCCAGTTTGTAGATAGCTTGCCCTCTCCATTGGCTTGGATTCTTCGGCCCTTCTGAGGATTAAGTCTTCGGGGTGAAATATTTTGGGATGGACTCGGGCATTGTAATATCTTGCTGTTCACTGACGAAATGTAACCATTTTAAGCTGCGCCCGATCTCGTGCCTCGTCGATGAAGTCAAGGCTAACTCTTAGTTGAGTGGGATTGTCTTCTTCATTATATGACTCCACTCGGAAGCTCAGAAGGCCGATCTCCACAGGGATGACTGCTTCTGATCCAAAAATGAGGCTAAAGAAAGTTTCTCCTGTGGGGACCCTTGGGGTTGTATGATCGCTCATATCATGCTCGGGAGCTCCTTCATCCATCTGTCCTTGAACTTATCCAACCGGGTTTTGAGTACCTGAAGGATGGTCTGATTCATGACCTCAGCTTCTCCGTTAGTCTGTGGATTAACTATCAATTTTGAACATGTCATTTCAAAAATGCAAGTCCTCCTAATAAAATTTACTATATATACTTATCTATCCGGACTCAATTTCAATTTTTAATGAGTACTCACTTATAATTGATTAAAATATGTAGTAAACTATTTCATTACCAAAATATCATCAATATTAATTATCTCTATAACCAGTAGATTAGCTCATAATCTTAAACTTACAATATCAACAATGTATGTTCTACAAATAAAAATCCATTATATACATCCACATTCAAATTTAGATTTAATAACTCAAAATCCAAATGTCTAACTCAATTGCAATATGGATATAATGATGTTATCTTAGTTATATTTGTCATCAATTGCAATTTTCAACAGCTACATTATATTCCATATATTCATCTATCGTGTATTGCATATCCAATTAAGGTTTCATTTACCCATATTCTCTAAAAGTCTAAAATTGCTACTAGCCATTTCCAACAAGGTTAATAGAGCTAAAGCCTCTAGAAGCCTCTTGGCCTCTTCACTGGTCAAGGTCACCAGCCTGGGAGCCCACATTATATCATTGGATTTGGTGCGATGGGTTATTCTTAATTCCTATCAAATTCATATTTCAATTAATATCTTCACAAACCTCTAAATTTTAAACTTTCAAAATATGTTATTTGAAATTTTCTTGGAGTTATTATCCTCCTAATACCACTCTAGTGTTTTGCATAGAGTTAATCATGTAGTTGTCCTTAAGGTCAAGCCAGGCTCTAATACCACTAAAGCTGTCATGCCCCAGACCCATAGGTGGATCTAGGGATGGCAACCCACCGTATGTCAAACATGTAAGGCATTCAAATATAATCACAACATAAGAATATAGTAATTACAATACCATTCAAAGTCAAGACATCTTTAATGCAAGCCCAATCAGATAGGATTTAAAACCCTATGCTAAAACACACAAAATCAATATTTGAAGTCACATCAAAATTTGGGCTTTGATAGGAGTCTCATTCTATCTCTTTTTCTCATCCATTTTAGTTCTACGACTCTAAAAAATATTATGAGCTTTAAATGAGATCACACTCAGTAAGTAAGCCTATAATAGAATATTATAGTATTTTCACATTTATAGCAAATCAAGTTTTCATATACGAAAACACTTGTCAAGCTTCCATATCTCCAAATACATATTAAAAACATACTAAATCTAAGCACATTTATAAAATAATTTTGGAAGCATAGTTATGCAATAAATCCAAAATATGCAATGCAATCAAACCACTGTATCTATATAATCATCAATTTTTATCTATGTTCCACGACCCTGCACCATATCCGTAAACACCCCACTGGTGTATTACTCTTAAATATCCCTAAGAGGAAGGATCATGGTACCAGCGTCATTCCATATATCATAAGCAGTCACATCACACCTTACAGATGTGTATCCTTCATATATTCCTTTTATGGAGGTAGGTACCATGTCTCTTGGCATATCACATCATTTAATGTTATAGAGAACCGCGGCGATACATAGTAGCATATTCTCAAGTATCATATTTATGTCTTACATACAAAATATCATGCATCATTACAAGCATAAGCTTCTTACATATACAGTGGTTTGAACATAAGTAATTGCATATAATTATATCAAATAGTACCAAATGGTTTTGCAAAGTCAAAGTAATTATATTCTTCATTAATCATATATAAAAGTCATTACTTTAAAGGATTTCAGCAATTGTAAATAACCAGACCAAATAATGATTTGCATGCTCATTGTACTATTTAACAATTTCAAAATAGTCAAATCAAATACCACAATTTCATTCTTTCTCATTTCATAAATTAATACAGTTATAATTCCAAAATTATATATTAAATAATTTATGAAATCATAATAATTGGCTTACTTACCTCAGCACACTAATCCCAAAATGTAAATTAATTATTTGGACTTCTAGATACCTACAGCATTATTTTACATAATTAAATCTCTAAAATTAGAATGACAAAGTGTTCCCTAAATTTTACCCAGTCTAATCGTGGGCCTAACATTGGGCTTAATTATCTCCAAGAATAATTGCCCAAATGGGAAAATAAATTTTTTTTTCAGAAACTAGGATCAAAACTGATCCAACCCATATGCTCTTTTCTCTATCCCTGGCCCATGATAGGGCCCAAAAATTTGGCCCAAATGGGCTCACTGGTTAGCCCACCATAGCCCAAAACAGGGTCTCCACTATTTCCTTTATTTTTCCTCCCACTTCCTTGGTTCACCTGAACCAGGGTTGCCTGTGCCAGCGGCCAGGGTCACCATCGGCCTCCCCCAAGATAGCTTGGTCGCCGACAATCGGCCCAGAGTCGGCCACCACCGTGGCCTTTCTTTCTCTCTCTCCCTTTCTCTCTCTTTCTTCCATGGCACCCTCACTATGCCGGTGGCACGGCCAGTCACCACCGGCCGATCGGATCCTCATCGGATGCTAGCCCAACGCCGATGGGGGCCATTGTCCACCTTCTAGGCCTGGCGATATGGCAGGCACACCGCCGGGTATGAACCAATGCTCTGGAGAAGGACCGCCATGGCCCTCTACTCCTCTCTTCCACGCCCGATCCCCCATTGGACGCTGCTCTCAGTGCCGATGGGGCCGCCAGCATGGCTGAATGAGCTGGCGTGTTTGTTCGGCCGCACCAAGGCAGTCGCAACTTTGTCTGCCTGGCTGGCCTCATGCAGCCGTTGGGGCTGCAATGGCTCCCCCATCAGCTAGCCACCGGCCCCTCCCCACTAGGCGAGCAGTTCAACGAGGGGAAACCCATATTGATGGGCAATGAAAGAAAGTGCTGAACATTGCATAATTAGGGAAGACAACAAGGTTCATCTTCCACTGATAGGTTGAGGGAAGAGGTAAAGGTGATGTCTTCTCTCGCAAGTAGTGCGTGGCTTGGGAAATAGGGCAAAGACTCTTCCCCTCCTGCACACGATCAACACTTGAGGCCTGCTCGTCTTCCCTCTCTATCTCTCTTTTTTTTTACTTGGCTCCTGTCCGAGCTGGTCAAATGGACCCAGCTTGGGTCGGGCCTCACAGAGGGACTTCTCGAATGGCGAGCAGGGGATTGCAGTCTCTTGAAAGCTTCACGATGGTGGTACCTAGGTGAAGCATGATGACGGTGAGCCTCTCTTCGAGAAGATCTCCTATGGGTAGATTGTTGCTAGCTGGAGCAGCTACTACAGGTGGTATGAGAGGCCCAAGCTGCTGCTGAGTGGCCATCGAGCATTGCTCCTGCAGCTCATGAGCTGCCGCAACCAAGGCTTGGACTTGTTGAGTGAAGATGGCCAGTTGATTAGCTGGAGTAGCTAAAGCTGGTGGTGAAGGAAAAATAGAAAGGGTGGCCTCCTGCTATTCAGCACATTGTGGACGTCCCCCATCATAACTGGTGGAGGCCTTCTGAGTGCATGTCATCACCATGGCTGTCTTAAAGGGGACAAAGGCTTGTAGTTCAATGTTATAGAACTCTCCTTCCTTCAGTGCGTGTCACCCCTTCCTGACGCGTCAATCTATTAATGCCTGATCACCTTGTGCGAACATCCATGAGGGCGCCGTGAGTTGCAAAAGAGGCTCCTCTCCAAGACTGGACCTGCAAGAAGTCTTGGGATCGAATATTCCGGTGGGGATCCTTCGACACTCAAGTAAGTGATCAGAATCACAACCGTGAGCTTGAGGAAGCTCGAAAGAGAGAGTTAGAAAAATTTTTAAGCTCTCTGAGTGCTTGAGTGTTCATACCTAGTCAGGGTCCTCTTACCCATTTTATGGATATTCCTTGTCATCTAGCATTACGTGGAGCCTTATGATGGACGATACTTTATGGATAGATAATAACTTTTTGGACGGAATGTCAGAATTGATGGAGTTTATTCCATTTGATCTGAGTGATTGGGGCCTCATGATGAAAAATGACTTTCAGGACGGAATGTCAGGATTAGTGGGATTTGTCCCATCTGATCTGAGTGATCGCGGGCAGGTAGGTGAGACTAATCCTATCAGATACGTGGGCCACAAGCAATTGATGGGCCCTGGCTTGTTCAATTGGAGGCTACTTTGGAGGTTGGGGCCAAGTCCGAAGACGAGGCCACCTTTGACTTCCGCTAGCTTCGGCCGTTAACTTATACATGGCTTCATCAGCTACATCACCTCTCATCCTCATCCAATTTCTTCCCATAATTGAGTTTATCTAAGCCAACTATAAGTGATCAAATTGGTTGATTATGATCAAGTTAGCTCGATCCCAATCTCCTTCGATGTCATCTCCTTCTCAGAAAATCTTTGTTGCCACCAACTAGGGCAAAGTATTCACAAACATGCTAATTCTACCTCCATTATTAGAATTAGTATTTTAGAACAAGAGCATAGCTATGTTGCAACACAAAAATGCTACATCATTATGTTGGATTTTTAATTCAACATTGGGCTTATATGTGAAATAATTATGTGTTGCGGACTGTCAAATAAGGTTAAGCCCAATTAAAAGTGATCAGCTGAGGTTTCAGTGATTTGGGCTTTAATATATCTGCTTAGGTGTGGCCCTTTAATGTGTAGAGACCTAAGGGGTTATTTTTATTTTTATGATGGGCTAAAATAGAAATACCAAAGGACAATGATGAAATTATCTATATATAGCGGTTATGGTCCCTGGATCGCACGCACGACCTTCTTCTCTGAATCCCATCATCAGAAAGAATAGCCTAGAGAAAATTCTAAAAGGCTCTCTGTGAGTACGTGTTGATCTGGAAGGCCAACCGCAGGATTCTGGAGAGCAATCGTAGGATTCTGAAGAGCAATCAAGTAATATGAATTTAGGTACGCTTTGTTTATCGATTATGGATTCTTGATGATTAAATATGAATGATTCTTGGGCTTTATGGTGATGGTCTTCACCAAAAGGTTCGAATCTTATTTCCAACAATTGGTATCAAAGCCCTATTCATGTTGAATCGTTGAGAAATTTTTTTTGTTATATGCATTGATATTCGTATTTGTGCATATGACTTCTTTGGTTTTATTCAGCAACGAGACAAACATCCATTAGTTTACAGTAAATTTTATTTTGATGCCAATGATATTTTTTTTAATATATGTAGATTCAGATTTTTTAAATAAAAGTCATAGTGCATCAAAATAATTATGAATTTTGATGTTAAGAGCGAAAGATATTCACTGCATCATGAAACAAGTCTCACGATCCGAAGATAAAGTTTTTTTTATATGATAGGATAAAGCTTAATTATGGATAAAGTTAAATCTATATTTAATTTATTTTAAATAAAAGAATGCATTTTCGATGGAAATCATGGGATAAGTATGAAATTCGACTTTCGTCGGTTTCGGTCAACACATGGAGGAAGATGTCCTCCAACGTGATCATGTGAAAGAAAGATTCCATCAAAGACGTTAATGGCATGGCGTGAATTCGGAAATTCTATTCAGTTCCATATTTCGTATAAATAAAACCGACGTGCTAATATATTTCCACTTTTGTTAAAAAAAATCTAGATGGAAATCTAGAAAATCTTTCTGAAAATCTGGTGGTTGGATATCTCAAACCATGGGATAAAGAAAATCTAGAGAAAATCGTTTGGAATCTGGCCGTTACAATGGAGTTCCATTTTTCTAGGTGTTGGGACTCCTTTCCCTCATGTAATCTTGGAAATCTCCAAATCTGATGCAATCTTAGAATTCTGTTGGATTCGGCCCTTTTTTAGGAAATAAAAAAAAAGGATATACTCCGTTTGGTTCCATGAAGATATTGTTTGGGCGTTGGGATATAATGTTTGGATTTCCGTTGAGATAATGCCGCTTGAATCTTATTTAATGTATGGTATTTAATGCATGGAAGGGGATAATATTTATGAATAATTAATACATGAATTTTGGACTGGTTCATGCCTTTGGCAATATTTTTGGGCTTTCATTAAAAATTATTATTTTTAACTCCATGAGCATGAGCAACCTCCTTCTGTATAGTTTAATTGGTTCCATAAAGTAAAGCTTTATCCATTAGGATAAATTATTTTTTTGTTATAAAGATTGAGTTGGAACCACAAAATAACATATCGTTATTTTTTAAAGAGGTTCAATCAAATTCAAATTAATGGTATTTTTATGCCTAATAAATTTGTCCATCGAAATTGAACTAATTGAAACAAGATATCACCAAAGTAACCTCTCTTGTGTAGATGGTTCATCAAGGATGTTGGATGTTGTGTATGTGTATGTTTCATGCGGGTATTAATCGGTCCAAAGGAAGGTTAATGCCTGACCGAACTGCACATATGTGTGATGGTAAACACGTAACGATTATAAGGATTTACATGTGAGTAATAAGTCGATCCAAAAATAGATTTATTATTTGACATGCATTATTGTTAGTGTTTGATCATTACAACAAGAGTACCACTAGCAGTTAATATTACTATCCAAAGACTTGATATTAATGTTGCACTGGGTATCTTGAGATGAGATTTACCATTATTTGAATTTATTATATTTGGTGTTAATCATTTATATGAGCATGTTATTTATGTATTGCTTTTATTTTACAGCTAAAGTTGCTATGCAAACCTCAATTCAGTGCCGGTCCTTAATGATAATAACTTCAAGGGTAGGCATAAAGGCAAGAAAATAAAGAATAAGGCTGCTAAGGGTCCAGCAAAGAAGAAACAAAATTAGGATAAAGACAGTTGTTTCTTTGGTAACAAGTCTAGACACATTAAAAAGGAATGTTTCAAATTTCATGCATGGCATGAAAAGAAAGGTACATTTCTTAATATGGTCTGTTCTGAAGTGAATATAGCTTTAGTACCTAGAAACTTGGTGGTTAGATTCTGGTGCTACTACTAACATCAGTGTTTCAATGGAGGATTGCCTCAGCTACCGAAGGCCAACTGATGCTGAAAGACGCATTTATACGGAAGATGGCAAGTCCATAGATGTGGAGCAATTGTGCATTTTAGATTGTTATTAAGTTCTGGTTATTATTTGGATTTGAAAGACACTTTTGTAGTACCGTCATTTAGACGGAATTTGGTTTTTATTTCAGCTTTGGACAAATTAAGATATTATTGTTTATTTGGAAATAGTCAATTTAGTCTTTCGTTAAATTCAAATATTATTGGAACTGGTTCTCTTATGGTGTATGACAATCTATATTTGCTTGATACTATTGCTTCTTATAATGAAACCCTTAATATGGAATTAAGAGATATTAAGCGTAAAATTTGCAATAAAAATTCAGAACATTATGGCATAAGCGATTAGGTCACATCTCTAGAAATAGAGTTGAACGACTTGTGTCAGATGGAATTTTGTATTCTCTTGATTTTACAGACTTTAATGTCTGTGTTGATTGCATTAAGGGCAAACAGGCCAAAACAAAGAATTTGGGTGCATATAGAACTATGGAAGTATTAGAGTTGATACATACGGACATTTATGGACCATTTCCTACACCTTCTTGGAATGGTCAACAGTATTTTGTATCATTCATAGATGATTATTCAAGATATGCATACCTATTTCTTATTCATGAAAAGTCCCAAGTCTTGGACGTGTTCAAGTCATTTAAAGCTGAAGTTGAGCTTCAGCTCAACAAAAGGATTAAATGAGTCAGATCTGACCGTGGTGGTGAATATTATGGTAGATATGATGGATCAGGTGAACAACTTCCAGGACCATTTGCCAGATACCTACCTAGAGGAGTATGGAATTATCCCACAATACACCATGCCAGGGTCACCTAGCATGAATGGTGTAGCTGAATGATGAAACATGACTCTTAAGGATATGGTAAGGAGTATGATTTATCATTCTACCTTACCAGAGTCACTCTGGGGAGAGGCACTAAAGACAATAGCCTACATTCTGAATAGAGTACCAACTAAAGCAGCTATCAAAACACCTTATGAGCTTTGGATAGGACGGAAGCCTAGTCTAAAGCATTTTTATGTTTGGGGATGTCCTGCTGAGGTAAGGCCTTATAGGCCATATGAAAAGAAATTGGACTCCAGGACAGTGAGCAGCTATTTTGTAGGGTATTCTGAGCGATCCAGGGGTTACAAGTTTTATGATCCCAAATCAAGGATAATTTTTGAGACGGGAACTGCAACGTTCTTTGAGGATATTGAGTTTGGGGGGAGAAATAAAGTTAGAGACTTTGTCTTTGAGGAGGAATTTGAACCTACTACTCTTGTTGAAGAGTAGCTAGTTCCTATTCCTATAATTGCTTTTGATAATGATCAAGTTGCAATTCCAGAACAACAAGAAATTATTGTTCAACCCTCAGAGGTACAAACTCAACAATCTCAAAAACAAGTGCATCAAGAATAAGTGCCTTTGCGGCGATCCACTAGAGAAAGGAAGAATGCTATTCCAGATGATTATATAGTGTTTCTTTAGGAACATAAGGAAAATAATAGCATGATGGAAGATGATCCTGTCAACTTCCTTCAAGCCATACAAGGTTCCAATTCAGAAAAGTGGATTGAAGCAATGAAAGAAGAGTATAAGTCTATGCAAGACAATAAAGTTTGGAAACTTGTCCCATTACCAGAAGGTGTGAAACCCATTGGTTACAAATGGATTTTTAAGACCAAACGGGATTCAAAGGGTAATATGGAAAGGTATAAAGCTCATCTTGTGGCTAAACGCTATACTCAAAAGGAAGGGATTGACTTTAAAGAGACCATCTCTCCAGTTTCATCGAAGGACTCTTTTAGGACAATCATGGCTCTTGTTGCACAGTATGATATGGAACTACATCAAATGAATGTCAAGACGGTTTCTCAATGGAGACATTGATGAGACAATTTATATAGTGCAATCAGAAAACTTTGTGTCAGGAGACTCAAAAAAAATGGTTTGTAAATTGACAAAATTCATATATGGGTTAAAGCAAGCTTCTCGTCAATGGTACCACAAATTTCATCAAGTAATTCTCTCATTTAATTTTGAAGTGAATGCAGTTGATGATTGTGTGTATCACAAGTTCAGTGGGAGTAAATACATTTTTCTGGTTTTGTATGTGGATGACATTTTGCTTGCCACAAATGATATAGGCATGTTGCACGAAACCAAGAGATTTCTATCAAGCAATTTTTAAATGAAAGATCTTGGTGATGCTTCCTTTGTATTGGGAATCTAGATACATCGAGATCGTTCTCAGGGTATTCTTGGATTATCACAAAGGAGCTATATCGATAAAGTACTTAAGAGATTTGGCATGTAAAATTGCAAACCAGGTGATACCCCTGTCGCTAAAGGAGATAAATTCAGTATTAATTAGTGCCCAAAAGGAAACCTTGAAGTTGAAGAGATGCAGAAGATTCCTTATACTTCGGTTGTAGGGAGTCTAATGTATACTCAAGTTTGTACGCGTCCGGATATTGCGTATATTGTTGGAGTGTTAGGCAGATATTTAAGCAACCCAGGTATGGATCATTAGAAAGCAGCCAAAAGGGTTATGAGATATCTGAAAAGAACAAAAGATTACATGCTCACATATAGGAGATCAGATCATTTTGAAATCATTGGGTATTCTGACTCCGACTTTGCGGGATGCCAAGATAGTAAAAGATCCACTTCGGGCTATGTATATCTATTAGGTGGTAGGGCTATTTCTTGGAGAAGTGCAAAACAGACACTCATAGCTTCTTCTACCATGGCAGCAGAATTTATAGCATGTTATGAGGCATCCAATCATGGGATATGGCTAAAAAATTTTGTCACTGGGCTGCGCATATTGGAAAGAATTGAAAGATCGCTAAAGTTATTTTGTAACAATAAGTCAGCCGTATTGTATTCCAACAATAATAGGAGCTCGACCAAGTCAAAGCATATTGACATTAAGTTCCTGATTGTAAAGAAAAGAGTACAGAGTGGTCAGATTTCTATAGAGCATATAATGACAAACTCCATGGTTACAGATCCCCTTACAAAGGCTGTGCCGCCCAAGGTCTTTCATGAGCATACTGCTCACATGGGCATTATAGAGCATGACGATGCTTAGATTCAGTGGGAGTTTGTATTGTTTCTATTTTATGCTTTATGTTTGGTTTGTACACAGTTATGTGTTTGGATATTTTCTGATCAGAAATAAAGTATTTTATTCAGTTCAGTACACTCTGTACAATTATGTTAAAGTTTTGATCTCACTCAAGTTTAAGAAGGATCAATTAGAAATAGGCATGTTAAGATCACATTACATGTAATTTCCATGCTACACATCTACATCATGATCCATGTCATTCAGTTGTGTCAACATACATGACCATTGATGGGTCGAGTTATGATAGATATAACAAAGGCCGCTTTGATCCTATATTGGTATGATTGATGGACCGGATTGGTTATAGATACATTTCAGTAATGACAGTAAAATTGAGCTCATTTGGTTATTTTTGCAACATAATTATAAGGTTACACATATAGCCCAGTAGGAGATTGTTGGATTTTTAATCCAACATTGGGCTTATATGTGAAATAATTATGTGTTGCGGACTGTCAAATAAGGTTAAGCCCAATTAAAAGTGATCAGCTGAGGTTTCAGTGATTTGGGCTTTAATGTATCTGATTAGGTGTGGCCCTTTAATGTGTAGAGACCTAAGGGGTTATTTCTATTTTTATGATGGGCTAAAATAGAAATACCAAAGGATAATGATGAAATTATCTATATATAGCGGTTATGGTCCCTGTATCGTACGCACGACCTTCTTCTCTGAATCTCATCATCAGAAAGAGCTCTCTAGGAGTACGTGTTGATCTGAAAGGCCAACCGCAGGATTCTGAAGAGCAATCACAGGATTCTGAAGAGCAATCAAGTAATATGGATTCACCGCAGGATTCTGAAGAGCAATCAAGTAATATGGATTCACCGCAGGATTCTGGAGAGCAATCGCAGGATTCTGGAGAGCAATCAAGTAATATGGATTCGGGTACGCTTATGTTTATCAATTATGGATTCTTGATGATTAAATATGAATGATTCTTGGGCTTCATGGTGATGGTCTTCACCAAAAGGTTCGGATCTTATTTCCAACACATTGGAGTCCAAAGGATAGTGCAAGGCAATAATCATTGATCAGTCAGTTCACAATCAAAACAACACATATCAATATTTTCATATAGAAATATTTGCTTGAAGCCCTTCTCTTCTGTTCCAAGAATAATGCTAGAAGTTGGGGGCCTGCCAAGGTAAACCAAAGCAAAGAAAGCCTGTGCCAATTTTCAGTGAAAATGTCTATAATATCTGAAGACATTCACCTCTCAGGAAACTAGCACAGACTTTCTTTGCTTTAAAGTGCATCATCTTCTTGGACTTGGGTCACCTCTTCTAGAGCTACTTTTCTACTTCTTCTAGAGCTACTTTTCTTCATTTCCCATCAACCTTTCAATGACCTTGGTCATGCTAGTCCATGAGAACCTCGCCATGAAAAGCTCGGAATCTTTGATAGTGTGCACTGGATGTGTTATTTATAAAAATGCCTCCATGGCCATGGCCACATCCATTGATCTCTAACAATTTACACTGGCCTTCTATGATTCTGTTTAACTTTGCTTGGTCATTTTGTCTTCTCTTTGAAGCGTTTCCCCATTTATAACGTATTTTTAATGGACATCAGTGGGGATAAAGACTGCTTTAACATTCCAAAACTAAATGATTCCAATGGAATATAACTGGTGGACGCCTTTATTTGGCTCGAACTTTTCCTTTTTGACTTACCCCCAAAGTTCTAGCACTACAGTTAGAAGAATATTTTGGGTTTTAATTTGTTGCAAACACGTCACTCATCTTTCTCAAGTATCTTTTCTTTTTTTTTTTTTTTTTTTTTGACCGAGATTTTTTTGTTGGTTCATTTCTGCAAACTGTCCACGTAGGATTCTGATCATAAAATTGCTTTTTTTTTTCCCTCTCTCTCTAGTCAGTGCACTTCGAAAATGACCATTTTTCATACACACACCCTCATTAAGTTTATTTTTGCGTTTAAATTTTTGAAAAAAGCAAAACCTTTATGATTTCTACTTAGCATTTAGTCATGATCACCCCATTAACCATAATGGCTTTGTTGTTGTCAAAACTATTCTCAAGAGTATTTGCCAAGCAATGGACATATATCATAATTCACAATAACTAAAGAGTAGAGCTCCTCACTTGATCATTAGGTATTTTATATTGTTGCTAAAGGATTTAGGCATGACCTACGTTTTAGTTAGTTTTATTATATGTCATTACTAATATCAATGGTGAGATTGATTCATGGGATTTATGTAAGCCTCCATCTTGCTTGGGAAATTGTAATTGGAAAGAGAGTTTTAAGTTTGGTGGTTAAGAAAAGTTGCAGTAACTCTACAGACTTAAAAATAGACCAAGCTAGGGGCCTTATCAGATAATCTAACCTTAACCAGTTTGATAATATCGAGTTAGTGACAAGTTATCAGAAAACCACCCATTAGTTAGTCAGGACATCGTGGCCTTTAGTCTCTCATGATAAAGAGAGTGTCTAATGATAACAGCCAAATTCAGAGTCATAAAGAACGATTAAGGAAAGAAAAATCTTATTGCACGGTATAGCAAGTGCACATCTTGCACGGATTAATTGTTCAAATATGCCATTATGCATGGTATAAAATAAGACTTATTAAATTTTAGCATATGCGATGGCGCATGTATATAATTAATTCATGCAGACAATGCGTGTTTACTGTATTAAAAAGCAATGCAGCAAATCTTTTTTTAACTAAAAATGATGCATCAAAAACTAAGCAGTGGCAGCTTACCACCGACGCTTTGGGAACAACTGGACCCTTTCCTCTCGTTTTCTTTCCTCAGTGGGCTGTATGATTCTTGTTCTTGTTCTTGCGAGTCCTTTTCTGTTTGTTAATTTCTTGTCATCACTAGGGTGTTGAGGGTCCACAACATGATCTAAACTATTGCAACCTTTTTTTTTTTCACGACACCAGTGAATCATTCAACCAAAACAAATTAATTTCTATGTTATTGCATACAGAAGACTAGTTGAAAGCATCATGAACTTGCATTGAATTTACCAGTGACAATACCAAGATATATCTTTTAAATTAGTTAGTAGACATTTACATTGATGATATGACTACATGGACTGCGAACGTTAGGATGGCTCCTTTTAAATCTTTGCAGTTGAAAGCTTTTTTCTTTTTCTTTGGTCGAAATGAAGTGGACGTACGTGTGCATGGCCATCATTTAACATCCACAAATAATATAAAAACTTTGAATAGTAAATTAAAATAAGAGCAATATTATGGCCACACAATCTTAAAAGTCTAGCAACCGCACCATTTTATATAAAGGAGCACTTAATTGAATGGAGGGCCCACCAATGACAGAATTTTCATGGAGAACACGCACCAAGATTTCAAGGGAAGTATGTGGCATATCCCTCCAGAGAAGCACCGCGTGGAAGAAATAGTCTCCTTGACGCAATTCCCTTTCTTCAAAAGGTTAACGGTAATATTTTTTAAAAACGTTTAAATTATTTATGAGAGTCAATGTTGCCGATGATTAATCTCACATCGCTGGTATGTCGAAAAGATTTTTAATTTTTTTAAAAAATCTAAAAACCGAAACAATATTTTTTTTACTATATTTTTTAAAAGATGAGATGTTGTAGTAAATAATATCAGAATGTCTATCTTGATTAAAGATATGATTTTTGATTTAATTTGAATGTAACGAATCTTTCAGATAGATTTTGTTTGACTCAACTTAATTTAGATATGAGTTTGGGTGCTAAGGTCTCAAGGGTTGAATGAAAGAGAGTTAATACCGCCCAAGTGGTGGCCTGATGGTCAGAACTTTTTCACGTCACAGTGATGCAAATAATTTTAAGGTTAATTCTTAGAATATGAAACGTGTCGAAGGAATTAAGGTCTATCTAAAAATTTTTCTATCTACCAGATTGATCAACTCATCTTCAGACAAAAAATAACTGTTATACGATCAGCTGTAAAAATTTAGCGCCATACATGAAATATGTTCTTGCAAGAAATGAAGCTGCATAAAATCTAGCTACGGATCGATTTATTTATTTATTTTTTTTTATAAAAAAGAAAATTAATGAAAGGGGAACAGAAAATCCTATTTTTTTTTCAATTTAAATCAACATATTTGCAGAATAGCGGCAGACCTCTTTAAAATTATTTCCAAATATTCGCTTTTGAATGCCTATGCCACCGGGAAAAAAAAAAAGTTCGGTGTGTTTACCCGCAAGAAACTTTACCCATTGTGATGTCGGTCAATCTAGACCATCCAACCAGTGGGCGCCACAACGGCGGCAATGGTATGCCGAACTGCTCCGCGGTTTATCATCACACATCCGTGCGCTGCCAGCGCCATAATAAATTCCCGTCGGCCCAGAGGCGTCAGTCAGATTCGTTTTCCTCTCTCTCCTCCTTGCTTCTCCGAAATTTTTTTACCCCTTAAATTTTGTCCTTTCTTTTTTTTTTTTTTTTTTGGGTCAAATAGCTTCAGGGCTTGTGCTGAAGAGAAGAAGGCTGATTTTTTTTTTTTTTTTGGGATTTTTTTTTGGCTCAATATCGCTGCAAGTTATAAGCTTTTAGGAGAGGAAAAGGTGAGGTTTTTTACTGCTAACATTGTTATTTTTCTCCATCTTTTGGATTAGAATAGATTACAGAGAGTAGGAGATCATGAGGACTCCGCGGGGTTGCATGTGAGATTCTTGTTTTTTCAATGGAGTGTTGATTCCAGAATATAATAATTTAAAGGAGAGAGTTGGAGAGAATATAGAGGAGCGTCCAGCTGCCTACTTTGTCTATCTCGGCCTTTCTTCTACTTATGAGCTGTCCGTCCTTGTTTCAGGACATTATATCGAGTTTTTAGCATCTCCAGCTGTTTTTTGGATCTCTTTTCATCTAAAAAATCTTAGCTTTCCGTCAATCTTTGGATAATTTCTAGTGGTGTCCGTGGGGCCTCGTAAAGGTGGAATTTTGCTTAATTTCTGTCCGATTGGTGGTCTATTCGAGCTTTGGTTGTATCGGCAGCTAAGAAAGAGAGCGCTCGATGTGTTTCTGTGGTCATTGAGGCTTCTGTGATAGGATGCAGCTAGATCAGAGAAAAAAGGTGAAGTTTTTCTTCTTCTTCTTCTAATTCTCCTTGATGTAATCAATTAGGTGGGGACTTTTATTTTTTCTTACTTGCGAGACCATATCATTCCTACTTGGGACTGCTTTCGCCTCCATTTGTCTACTTTATGGTTCTTTTGTTGTATTTTGTGGACCGTGTCACTGTTTTTTGACATTCTGCTTTGTTTGGTGAGATTTTTGCCAGTGTTTAGTATCTTCGTTGTATATAACTTTTTTGTTGAAAGTCGTGAATTTACAGTTAGATGATGAAGTACTGCTCAAATAAACTTGAGGAGAAGCAAGAGTAGGTGTGCCAGTTCATTGTTTGAATTATTCTTTCTCCTGTAGACTTCTTTATTATTTTCAAGTTTTTATGTGAATTTTTGAAGATTCTATGCTTTTCAGATTGGAGTGGAATTTCTTGGTTCCATTCTCAATTTTGTTGAATTTTGTACTCTTAGTGTGTCTCTGTAGAATAATTAATGATGAATTTTAAGCTCGGATGAAGTATTACCTCTTGTGGACAATAAGACTTGCGATGATCTTGTATTGGCGGAGAATGGATAAATCATCCACGGCCATGGAAGAATAGTTTGGTTGTGACATGCTGGTCTGAGAATAGGTTTGTTGCTTGCTGTTTCCCCAGTGACCCCCACTCCTGACAGCGTTTGAGTTTGGATCTGATGCTGCATTATGCAAACACGTGCAATAAGTTCAACCTGCATGCAGACCTTTTTAACTTATGATGGTTTTTGGCTTCTTGCTGTCTGATGAAAGAAGGGTTATTAACTGCAAGGAACTGAATCTGTGCAGCAGCTTAATCACTTCCTTTCATAAGCTTTAATTTATCGTGCTTTCTTGTTTTTTGTCATGTTTTCATCCATTAAAGGTTTTAGAAATGCTGACTCCTGGATAGAGACGTTAGCGGTCCTTATAAGGCTTGCAAGTAAATCTTTTAAGAGTACATTTCACCCTTGATTAGCTAGACGTGTGCTTAGTGATTTTGGAATCCTTCATGATGTTGTTATGTGTTTTTCTTTGTACATTCAAGGTTGATCCTTGTATATGCTTTGACAGATTAGTCTGAATCAGTGTGGCTAGTAACTCATCATAATTTGATTTGATGTTGACTCGTCTATTGATTTGGACTGTACGAATAGATGATGACCTCTTTGACGGATTTTAGGCATAAACTCATAACCACTGATCTCTTTAGAATTCTGTTGGTTATATTGTGCCTAAACTGTGCCAACCATCTATTTATAATTGACTTGTTGGATAGATGGATGCCTAGATGTTTTATTGGGTTTTCCAGATTAATAGATTTCTGTGTGAACAGTGTCAGATAGAGCATCATGTATCAATGTGCATCGTATCCACATATAAACAATTGTATTTTTGTAAGCATGGAGTGGCACATGATGGCAGAAAAATGGTTGATCAGAAAATGAGTGTTCTGGTTGTCTTCTTTCTCCCTTTTGTATGTTCAAAATTGTAGTCACTGCTTGTAGCGTGAAGCTTATCTTGCAGTGCCAACTGCCAACCCATAATATAGACCTGATGACATCGATTATTCCAGGCATCAGCGGAAGTGGACTTCTTCACAGAATATGGTGAGGGTAGCAGGTACAGGATAGAAGAAGTGATAGGAAAAGGTAGCTATGGTGTTGTCTGCTCTGCTCTCGATACTCATACTGGGGAAAAAGTTGCTATCAAGAAGATCAATGATATCTTTGAACATGTCTCTGATGCCACACGTATACTTCGCGAGATTAAGCTTCTCAGACTCCTGCGTCATCCGGACATTGTGGAAATCAAACACATACTACTGCCTCCTTCTAGAAGGGAATTCAAAGACATCTATGTTGTCTTTGAACTCATGGAGTCTGATTTACACCAAGTTATTAAGGCCAATGATGATTTGACTCCAGAACACTATCAATTTTTCCTTTATCAGCTGCTTCGAGGTTTAAAGTACATACATACAGGTGAGTAGTACATCTATCTTTTGCATGAGTTTTGGAATTACTTTATTTTCTATTTTATCTGCTTTTTCAAAAGATTCACATGTTCATATACATTGCAACCATGCTGTAAAAGTATGGGGGTATAATGCCAGAAGCAACCATGCTGTAAAGACTAGCAGTCCGAGGATTGGTGAACATCATGCAAGGTTAACTATTAATGGGGCAGGAAATATGATTTAATTAAATACGTTTGAAATGATTTTTGCTCCATATACTAGTTGGGGCTGTTTTGTCTGCCTTTTTTTTGCCATTTGGAATTTTTTAACCCAATTATATGCTGTTCATTGTTCTAATATCTTTCTTTTTACTACATTTTTTTTCAAAATCAATCTTCAATCATGAATTTATCATTTATTTATTTTTATCATTTTTAAATTATTGTGTTATGCCTTTCTTGAAAATACAACCATATGAATAAATTATAAAGTATCACTCCTTTTTTCAACACGGGCTACTAAAATTGTGACAAAATTTGTAAAGTTCATCATTGGTTATTGTGGAATATTTTGGAAGAGAAGTCTTGCTTCATTCATTGAATGGTCAAGAAAATATATAGAAAAAAGATAAGCGATAATCCTCAAAAATAGAAAAAAAATCTGCCTAAGGTAACTAATTAGAGAGAATATTGTGCCAGCAATCTTTCAAATATGCTTAACTAAGGTAACTAATAAAAGAAAATATTCTGCTAGCAATCTTTCAAATCTACCTAAGGTAACTAATCAGAGAAAATATTCTGCCAATGATCTTTTTTAATTTTCTACGTTATAATTAAATACAATACAACTAATTTTCTAAAATATTTTTTCGCTCCTTCTTAAGCTGGGCTATATATACTTATCATGCCTAGCTTGGAACATAATTCTTGGAAGTTAGGACGATGAAGAGCCTTTGTTAAGATGTCCGTTGTTTGATGCTGAATAAGAACATAGTTGAAGGAGATTATTTTGCCTTCGATCTTCTTGCTGATAAAATGATGATCTAGCTTGATATGTTTGGTCCTATTATGATAAACTGGATTTTTTGCTATGGCTATAGCTGATTGACTATCATACCTCATGTCAATAGGACATTTTGACTCAACTTTAAGTTTCTGTAAAAGTTTTTTTAGCCACATTCCTTCATATATTCCTTGTGCCAATGCTCTGAACTCGGCCTCTGCATTGCTTCGGGCAATGACTGGCTGTTTCTTTCTTCGCCAAGTTATTAAGTTTTCTTATACAAATGAATAATATCGATCTTCGATTAGTAGACGATTCTGCCCAACCAGCATCTATGAAAACTTTGACCGTCCTATTTGTATTTTTTTCAAACAATAATCCTTTGTTTGAATCTCTCTTAAGATATCGTAAGATTCGATATACAGCCTTCATGTGTTCCTCTGAAGGGTTGTTCATGAATTAACTAACAACACTTACTGAGAAACCACAGGGCGTGTATGAGCGAGGTAGCTTAGTTTTTCCACCAGGCATTGATATGTATCTTTGTCCACTGTTGTACCACATGTTCGCAATTCTAGCTTTGTATTTGGATTCATAGAAGTGTCAACTGGTTTACAGGTTACTATTTTTGTCTCCTTGAGAAGGTTTAGGATGTATTTCCGTTGTGACACTGAGATACCTCTGCTTGATCTAGTCACTTCCATCCCAAGAAAATACTTCAAGTGTTCAAGATCTTTGATTTCGAATTCCTTTAAGAGTAACTCCTTTAGACAATCCATTTCTTCCCAATGATTACCTATGAGGAATATGTCATCAACATACACAATAAGCACAGTGAGTCTCCCACCATTAGTATATTTGACAAATAATGTATGATCGGCTTGACATTGAACATAGTCATACTTCTTGAGTGCTTTAGTAAATCTATCAAACCATGCTCAAGGAAACTATTTGAGGCCATACAAAGATTTTCTAAGCTTACAAACTTTGTTGGCGGTAGAATTGTCTTCAAATTTCGAAGGTATATCCATATAAACTTCTTCCTCGAGATCTTCGTTTAGGAAGGCATTCTTTACATCAAGCTGAAACAGTGGCCAGTCTTGGTTTACCACAATGGAAATGAGAACTTGGATGGTGTTTAGCTTGGCTACTAGAGCAAATGTTTCTTGGTAGTCAATTCTATATGACTGAGTAAACCCCTTTGCCTCGAGCCGAGTCTTGAGCCTTTTCACACTGCCATCTACCTTATGTTTCACTGAGAATATCCATTTACATCCAACAACACGCTTACTAGGAGGTAGAGTAATAATTGTTGATGTCCATTCTTCTTGAGAGCTCTAATTTCTTTCAAAGTAGCTACCTTTCATTTGAGTATCTGTAAGGCTTCATGAATGGATGTGGGTATCTTAACCTAATTTAGCTTGGACACAAAGGCTTTGAAGTTTGGGGACAACATCGCATAAGATAAGTGATTGTGAAGAGGGTGCTGTGTGCATGATCGAACACCTTTTTGTATTGCAATTAGTATATCCAGGTCTAAAATAGGATTTGAAAGTTGATCAGATAAAGGGACTGAAGTAATTTCAGCCTTTGTATTTTCACAGGAGTTTGGTATCGAGAAAGGGTCTTGGTTATGCTGAGGTTGTACAGGTTGCATCTGAGGTTGTTCTTAATGTTTTTTTTTTCTTGTGTAGACACGAACCTCATTGTCTGTTATCGGATAATTTGGGACAGGTTTAGACTATGGAATTGAACTCTGACTTGAGGCATGAATAGGACTCGAATCATTTTCCTCACCAGATTAGGTTTTGAGAATGACAGGAGGTGATTCAGCTAACTCAGGAATGCAAAGGGGAGTTGTTTCCGCTAGTGGGATTGTGAGAATATGAGAAGAAAGGGGTACCATTTCTATTGATGGAGCCGTGAAAGTATGAGGTGAAACTCTGAAACTTTCTGGGATATTTTCAAGGAGAGAGTCCCAATCCCAATTATGAGATTCTTCCATTATCCCATTCTCCCCCTGAATCGAGGAATTGGGGTAGGATGGTTGATGCTCAAAGAAGGTGATATTCATAGAATGAAAGAACCGTTTTGTGAGAGGACAATAGCATTTATACTCCTTGTTTGGCGAATAACCAAGAAATATTTATTTGGTGATCCTAGGATCTAGTTTTCCCTGGTTTTGTGAATGAACATGAACAAAGGCAGAGCAGCCAAAGACCTTGAGCGGAATTTGAGTAATAAGGTGAGAGTTTGGAAAGGCTTCAAGAAGTTATTGGCTCGGAGATTTGAAGTTCAGAATTTTGGAGGGCATTCGATTGATGAGATAAGTTCAGAATTCTCGGGAACATTTAAGGTGAACAATAATGAACGGGTAGCCTCGAGAAGATGATGGTTTTTACGTTCAGCCACACCATTTTGTTGGGGTGTATCGACAAAAGAACTCTGATGAACGATACTATGAGTTTATAAATAATCACCAAGGATAGAATTGAAGAAGTCTCAGGTATTGTCTGTTTTGAAGACCTGAATGTTTGTTTTGAACTAGTTTTGGATCATGACATGAAAGTTCTTGAATATTTGACTAGTTTTAGATTTATTTTTCATTAGAAAAATCCAACTTAAACGTGTGTGATCATCAACAAACAACAGAAGCTAACGAGCTCCGGTGACATTTACAACTCTTGATGGTCCCCAAATATACTATGTATGAGTCAAAAAAGATGAGAAGATTTGTATGATTGTGGTGAATAGGAGCTGCGTGTGTGTTTTGATAATTGATAGATATCACAATGAAAGAATTTTAAACTTTTATTTATAAATAATGATGGAATTTTTTTTCAAGATACCTAAAATTTGAATGGCCTAGACGATAGTGCCACATCAATTATTGGATAGGCTCGATGACCAAGAAATACTAGATGATTGACACTATGAAATGTCACAAATTTTATTGCAAACCTTTCCATTTGGTGAATCTTCATGAGTTGGGAGATAAAGACCTGCACAAAGCTTGGCATTGCTAATTGTCCTCCCTGATCCCAAGTCATGAAAAACATAATTTATGGCAGAGAATTTAGTTACACAATCCAAATCATTGATAAGTTTGCTCACAGGCAGTAAATTGCAGTCTAAATTTGGCACAAATAAAATCGACTAAAGGACAAGGTTTTTAGACAGGTTAACAGTGCCAATTTCAGCCACTTTGGAACATGATCATCAACTATATGGACTGCAAGAGGATCCTGGCACGGGCTAAATGATGAGAGCAGTGATCGGTTTCTAGTCATATGATCTGATGCTCCAGAGTCAACAATCCATGTATTTGAGAGAGTTTTGGTTGCACCAAAAGCAATGATATATTACCTCTGTGAGCAGTACCTTCGGTACCAATAACAGCAGGATTAGGTTGAATGTTTGCTTGACTGATCAGCCTTTGAAGGACCTTAAGTTGATCTTTGGTGAAGGGGGCTTGAGAGGATGTAGCTTCGGTTGAGGCTGTATTCTCACGGCTTTCACGCAGATCCCTGATTAGCCTTCTAGTCCATGGGTTTTCTATAGAGTTTCCAGCAAGTGTCCTTAGTGTGACCTGGCTTTCGATAGTGATCACACCAAGGTCTCCTCCTGCGAAGCTTGTTCTCATTCAAATGTTGAGAACCACGGGCAGCATGAGCCTGAATTGAGGCATTAGATTTGTCAGGTGGAGCTATTGCATCGGTGAGATACATCACAACCTTTGCCACTGATGAACATCATTATGGACTGTGACCACTACAAATAATTATGACCATTCAGTTATGATTGGTCATAGGGATAAGATTGCTCTCAGACATAGCCGGAGTGATTGGAGGTGACGGGCCAGAGGGAAAGGTGATGCTGGTCGAAGAGGATTAATCTATTTCGGCCATGATTGAGACTAAAGCAGATGAGAGCAGCAGCGGTGTGAGGGTTTGAATGAAACGAACGATGAGAGGCCTGAACAAGAAGGGACGACAATTGATTTAGGGCACAAAGAGGAGCTCTGATACCATATGAAATATTTTGGAAGAGAAGTCCTACTTTATTCATTGAAAGGTCGAGAAAAATAGAAAAAAATCTGCCTAATTAAGGTAACTAATTAGAAAGAATATTCTGTTAACAATTTTTCAAATCTACCTAAGGTAACTAATTAGAGAAATATTCTGCTATCAATTTTTCAAATCTGCCTAACTAAGGTAAATTCTGCTAACAATTTTTCCTAATTTTCTATATTACAATTAAATACAATACAACTAACTTCCTAGAATGTTTTTTTAAGTTATATATGCAGGGATTTTTTTATATAGTTGTCTTGGTCAGTGGTAATCCTTTTATTCTTCTCCCATCTACCCTTTGCCTGAAAGTGTGACCCCTTTTAGCTTTTTTTCTTTTTTGGGCTATATTTTGTTTTTGTACCTCATCATGCCAAATATCAAAACACTAGCTAAAGCATTTTAAGATGCTTGAGATACATAATCATCTTCTTTATCTGTATTATGGTTATCCAACTCATGCATGAGACACGTTGAATGTTGTGCATTCAATTTTAATCCAACTCTGTCTTTTTCTTGGTTACTAGTTTTTATTCTTATGCTTTCATCCTCTACGAATTTGCAGCAAATGTATTCCACAGGGATCTGAAACCCAAAAATATTTTAGCAAATGCTGACTGCAAGCTCAAGATATGTGACTTTGGATTGGCAAGGGTGGCCTTCAATGACACTCCCACTGCCATATTTTGGACGGTATTTTCTTTTCAATTAAATATGTCTAGTAGTCCTATAAATAATATGCTGGATGTTAACATTGAATTAGGAGTTTTGCAGGATTATGTTGCAACAAGGTGGTATAGGGCGCCTGAATTGTGCGGATCATTTTTCTCAAAGGTCTTATACTGCTTTTGGTGATCTAGATTTAATATGAGCTACTATTTGAACAATGTTCTTCTTTTCCTAAATTTTAGTTAATTGCTCTCTTAATATATTATGATGTGAATTCAATCTGTATTTTAGTGGAAAATTGGTGAATGGTCTATGCTTCAATAAATTCGTGAAAAAAAAATCACCAATGTCATTTATAATAATGGAAATGAAGTCTTCTCCATTATATGGCATATTGTCTTCAATCTTGTTAAAAGTATTTTTTGTACAACATGTACTTTGTTTCTAGTTGTATCTTGTTTTCATAGAATATCTTGGAAAATTACCAGGCAGTTCAGGAAGAAAAAAAAAAGATCAATTACACTAAATCCTATTTCTGGTTAGTGTGATTACAATGGAGAATTACAAGAGAAGTGCGAGGATGGAGGAAAATTGATGAGGCCTTCATGTGCACTAAGACTAAAATACGTAGACACTTGGCATGAGTGCCAATAAGGATGCACATTCAGTGTTTCTGGCTGTGGATATTCCAAACTTTTAATTGGACTGGGGCAACATCATGACCTGTGGTATGTAAAACTTGGTCTACGGGCCAACCTATGTGCATCACTTAGGTGTCCATGTCTGCCACTTTAACCTCCAAAAAATCTGCCTGAAGAAATCTCCATGTAGTATGTAAAACTTGGTCCAGGAGCCAGCCTGTGTGCATCTCTTGGGTGGCCCAAAGTGTTTGACACCTTAACCTCCAAAAAATCTGCCTGACAAAATTTCTATGCAATGCAATTTATTTTTTTTTAAAAAAAAATCTTAGTTTGCTGATGAATACTTTAATTTGACTGGTCAATAACACTTTTAATTAAATGAAACTTACATTCATGCCATGATAACATAAAAAAATAAAAGAAAAAGCCAAAAACAGGCATGCCACTTCACTAGAAGAGTGGACGCTAGCAATATTGTCAAGTTGTCATATAGTTAAGGGTTCAAGTGTCATCAATTATAATAAAGCACAGAGTATTGAGTATCCAAAGTGTCAACACTCCAAAAATCCCAAAAAAGAGAAGTATCCAGGTAACACAGCTTAAAACATTTATCTTTGAGAAGAGGCCCTTGATGATATGTTCATTAAGTTGCTTGCAAAATTATGTGAGCAAGTGCAAAGCTAATTAAAGTGCTCCTCTAGAGTAAAGGGTAAGACGGGAAATTGCACTTCATACTTTGTGATAATGTTTTGAGGACCATGGAGAGCTAATTATTATATGATTTTGTGAATTTTGATTAAGCATATGATGAAACAGGTTGCTGAAAAGATCTGCATTGTGTAGTTCATATGGGCTTAATGCACTAATGCTAAATGTCATGATAATGCAGCCACTGCAAATCCCAAAAAGGCTGTGTGCATGCCTCAAGAAGCAGTTTTGTGAGATTTATTGAACCGTTGAGAGATTTTTGTTTATTGGGGATGGAAATAAGATAGATGTGGTTTGGGATCCATGGGTTATAATGAACTGTTGGTTCAGTTGTTTTGGCGCATAAACAACACCACTGCAGTGGGCGAGCTAATCAGCTGTTAGATGGACATAATAATTAGTGAAAAGAACGACCATGTTAGACGTTTCACTTGGGAAAGTTGCGAGGATATTACATACTTAAGTTACAAATGCCAGAGGCTCAGATACTAAATTATGGTAACACTAGTGAAAATGGCAAAAGTATGACTTATGGTTGCTTGTGATAAATCAGATGCAATGGGAGAAGCAAAATTGTCAGAATGTTCAATTGTGGACACGTATTACAAAGGCTCTTGTGATTCCTTGACTTACTCAGGGGGTGGGGGAAGACTAGATCACCAACTACTAAATCTTTTGTGAAGATCTACTTTGTATAGGATTGTATATTTTAAAGTTCCTGGTTGGAATCTGAACATGTTAAGCTTGCATAATTTAATTGCTGAAGATCTAGAAAAGATAGGAAAGTTTTGATTAATATTGACCTCACAACAAACACTAACAGCTTAGGATGATTTGGTTTGGCTTAATCACTCTGAAATGCAAACTAATTGGACTTTTGTCATTTTTCTTTACAGAGTTCATGGTTGAGGAGAAGAAAATGAAGTTCAGGGCAGAAATTAAATTTTTTTAAAAAAAACATTGATCTTGAAACATTGATTTCAAGTGCTGGCCTGTGCCATCTGCCATGTACCAAGCCAAGCCAGTGCTGACACCTGGCATGGATTTTCATGGCATCTATTGAATGCTACTAATTTAAAAAGACTTTTTATATTCCTTATTTTACTTTATTTAATTACTTTATTTGTTTAGACAGGGGATATCTAGATGTCCCTAGTGCCTCTGACATTTAAAATCCTTGGTTAAAACAGTGGTGTAAATAAGAAGATAAACCTGGAAAATGGGATAGGAATTATAGAGAAGATCTGATGTGGATGGGAAACACCTGAGGAGGGCTGCCTGAAAACAAAGACTGATGCCTCAGTGGTGGGAATTCAAACAAATGTGGTATTGGATTGGTTACTGGAAATCAAAGAGGCCAAACTATCAACAGTATTTAAGAAGTACAACTGTTTGAATGAGTATGTTTAAAACGTATGACCTCGCTCTGATGGCAAATCAAGATAGATTGTCGCTCCAGTCATCATGAAAAAGGGGTGGGATGCTGCCTATGTTCTTGCATAAGGGGTGATATATCTTGGGAGAGATTGGCGGTTTAAACTGACTAATGATCTTGCATTAGACTGTTGGATTTGTGACAAGTTATGGGTGGATGGCTGTAATCTCTTTATAAAGAGGGGATCTTAGTGGATGGATGTTGTCCTTATATGAAGTGTTAGAAATTGTTTTTTTTTTTTTTACAAAAAAGAAGTGCACATGCATGTGTTTTCTTCCTTTGTTTGTTTGTTGGTTGGTTGGTGTGGTTGGCGTCA
Source organism: Calamus simplicifolius (assembly GCA_900491605.1). NCBI lineage: Eukaryota > Viridiplantae > Streptophyta > Magnoliopsida > Arecales > Arecaceae > Calamus > Calamus simplicifolius. The sequence goes on along the minus strand of UESW01001606.1, from coordinate 312,127 downwards.
TGTTCATAGCTATACTGATGATGTTTCGTGATCTGTGAACACTTGGGCACGTAATGTCACAAAATATTTGCCTGTATTATATTGGTGGTTGTAAACATTTCTTGGTGTTGCTCTATGCCTAGCTAGTGTTCTATTTATCACCATAGTGTGAGAGAAAAACGAAAAATTGTGTCCCTTACATGAATAACCCTAGGCTCTTCTTGCTTCATTAGCCCAAGAACATTGCCTTGATTATCCCATTGATAAATAAAATTTGAACAACTTTGTTGTCCTCAAAGTTCATAGAAGCATCTGTACATCTACTTAGTTTATTTTACCATCTGAATCACTTGCAGTATACACCAGCAATAGATATCTGGAGCATTGGCTGTATTTTGCCGAATTGTTGACTGGAAAGCCTCTTTTTCCTGGAAAGAATGTGGTCCACCAATTGGATTTAATGACAGATCTGTTGGGAACACCTTCTCCAGAAGCCATTGCCAGGGTCTGTGTCACTTCACAAAAACCCTTTAACATGCATGAGGATGTCCTTTTTAATTTGTTGTAGTTTATGGTAGCTATATCAAACCTTTCTTTACTTTCTGCAGGTACGCAATGAGAAGGCCAGAAGATATTTAAGTGGCATGCGCAGGAAGAAACCTATTCCTTTTTCTCATAAATTTCCAAATGCTGACCCACTTGCTCTTCGTTTGTTAGAGAGGATGCTAGCTTTTGAACCCAAAGATCGCCCAACTGCTGAGGAGGTACAGTTAGCAATCTTCAACTGGATGATATGCTAGAAATGAAGCTTTCTGTATCTGCTTTACATTGTACATAAACATGATTGCTCCATCTAAAGAAGCTGATTTTTGCCACAAGGTGTCAGGCTTTGGCCGATCCCTATTTCAAGAATATAGCAAAGGTTGAGAGGGAGCCTTCTGCTCAACCAGTTACAAAATTGGAGTTTGAATTTGAGAGACGAAGGATAACAAAGGAAGATGTAAGGGAGCTCATATATAGAGAAACTCTCGAGTACCATCCAAATCTGAAGAAAGAGTTCTTGGAAGGGACAGAATCAACTGGTTTCATGTATCCAAGGTATTTAGCTAGAACACCCTAGACCCAAACCTTCAGGACTGCTTGTGTCCTGATTACTAGTCTCAATTCCTTTGAGATCAGAATTACTGGAAATACATGCCGGAGGCTGGTGTTATCATGAAGTTTGCATTTGGTTTTCCATAATGAAGTTCTAATAGATGCCTGCATTTATTACATGTATATCTACTCTGAAATTTCAATATGCTTACCCTGGTTTACATGCGTGACTTAGCTAAGCTTGACTAGCCAGTCCCTGTTCTTGCTTGGCTTGTTTATGATTAAGCCAAGCTCAGGGTCAGCTTAATAATTATAATTTGATACTAACTCCCGGGCTTAAGGTTGACACAATTAACGAGTGGCTCATTAGCGTGAGCTAGAGCCCCACCATGGCTTTTAGTATACACGTTGAACTTATCTCAATCATTAGATGCTAAATGAACTTACATGGTGGTAAACACTTTGTTTACTGAACTACATTGATCTCAATTGAATGCTAAATTTTATTAAAAATCACAGTTTAGTTGAACACAGATGTACATGCTTATGGGCATACAGACATGCTTTTGTACACGAGCCAAATATGATTGGTTTTGGCAGTTCTGAAGCTAAGCTTGAAATTAATTCGAGCTCTGCCTTCATTCTCAAGCTTGGCTCATTTACCAATTGAGCAATCTTGTCAAGCCAGCTAGTGGGCAGCTCACTGAACTCTCAGCCCTATGTAGATTTATTTCCCCATTCAATGTTTCTAATTGTTCTCATGAAGTATTCATATTTCATAATGATGCTAGCAGAGAAAGAAGTGGGTATTTAGTTCTTGGTAGCCAAAATCCTCTACCTAGTGCAATGCACCTGTTTCGGAATCTTATCAGAATCTTAAACCTATACTAGCTTCCTAAGAATTTCTTTGCTAAAAATGTTTCTAAAATGTTCACCTCCCCACTCCCATACCTGCATCCTCTCCCACACCCTCTCCATTCTACAAATAAGCTACATGTAACATAACTGGTATCATTCCTTTTGTCAATCTGAAACATAATTGCTTTTTCAGCCCTAGAAAACTCTTCATGCTCGACCTTGGATTCATATAGTTATTGAAATTATGTAATACCTGGCTTATTAAACCACCTATGTGCAAACTAAATTGTGAATCTAAAAATTTCTTAGAGAAGTATTTCCTTGATCATTAGTTCAAATTGTGCTCTCATGGTTGCATTCAACAATATTTACTTTACTGTTGGGTTCAGTCACTTTGTTCTCAGCAGTCAAGTTAGTAGCATACCCATAACCATTTGTATTGCCATCCATGGTTTCCACCACTGGCGGTGCTGGTGGTCACGTGACATGTCAGGCCAGAACTGGCACCCGGCATGGGTCAGAAACCTATTTATTTGTTTTTATTTTTTAGTTTTACTTTTTTTGGCTTTGGCACCATGCTGGCAAGATGGCCACTGTCTTTAAAACCTTGTTGCCATCAAATAACTTGTCTAAAATGCCTAATTCTCACCTTTTAAAAAAAAAAAAACCTTTGCCATCTGTGTTAGCAAAAATCTTGAAATTTAAATTCAAATTAATATTGTTTACAGTGCTGTGGATCACTTCAAGAAGCAGTTTGCTTATCTTGAAGAGAACTATGGAAATGGTGCTACTGTTGCCCCTCCTGAGAGGCAGCACACATCATTACCCAGGTGCGTGATTCTTATTTTCATGCTTGAAGATAGTCAAAGGAATTTGTTTCTCTGTGTGGAGGCAACTAATCAGCCTTTGTATGCATAGGCCTTGTGTTTTTTATTCAGATAACAAGGTGCAGAACTCAATGGACATTACAGAAGTTTTTTCTAAATGTTTAATAAAAGAAGCTGAGAAGCCAAAACCACAGAATTGCATGGCCCCTATGACAAGGGCTCCACTTCAGGTTCCCCAAAGGGTCCAAGGTGAATATAGAATTCTCTTACAATTTTTCTGCAGCAAGCAAAATTGTTGGCTCTATTTTCCATTCTTAGCTATGTAATTTCGATTAGTCAGTAGCATGTCATCTCATGGGCTTTTAGATGTTGAAGATGATCTTTATCTGAGCATGTTATAGATATTCATCTGGGAGCTCAAACTCTAAAATAATAAACAGAAATTAAGCATTTTGAAAGAAAAGAAAAACATCGTGTGAACGCAACAATGATATTTACTTCATCAAAGAGACAAAGCTAGAAAGTGATTTAAACGCCATATAGTTGGCCTGGTGAGCTATGCAGCATCGAAACATCCACTAACATTGTGCTTTTGGATGGCATCAGTTTAATTAAAGAATATGCAAATGGACTGCTTTTTCTTCCACCACATTCAAGTAATCCTAGTACTGGCCCATCTTGCCCCTTTCTCAGACTTTTGTCTTCTATGATCTTATTTTTACATTACCCTGTGATCTTAATATGTCTTCTTATCAGCCCAATTTGTTGTCATCAGTTAATGTACTAGTTTCTAACCTTATCTTTGCTTGTCTTAACATGTCTTGATCTAAGTATCATCATCTCCACTATTCATGAATTCTCTTTTCCTTATTTTTGAATCAGGTTCTATGTAGCAGTGGCCAACTTGATGATTCTCATCTAATGTCACCCTTAATCATCCTGATATGCTTCTGTCATAGAATCCCATAGCTTGCCTTCCATATCATCTTGCCTTTTCTAATATCTTAAGCCTGATATATGTTGTCGACCTGTTCGTTAAGAGTTTAAGCTCTTTGGGCCTAATGTTTAGTTTTTTAACATGGTATTACACCTCTGGTTACAGAAGGTTGTTAGTTCAATATTTGAAGATGGAATTGGCCCCATTGTTAGCAGATTATATTCTCTATTTTGATTTACCCTTTTCTTTTAGCTCCTCATTCTTTGAAGTTTATGACTCCAATTTGGAATAATATCTGCTCTAGTCTTATGTTGTGGACCTATTCTTTAACACCTTAAGCTCTTGGGGCCAAATGATTAGATAACATGGTATCACACCTATGGTTGCAGAAGGTTGTCGGTTCAATATGTGAAAATGACACTGGCCCCATTGTGAGCAGATTATGTTTTCTATTTTGATTTGCCCCTTTTTTAGCCCCTCATTCTTTGAAGTTTACTGAATAACTCCAATTTGGAATGATATTTGCTGTAGTCTAATCCATTCATACAACAGTTCACAAACAGCGTGCATACATCATATGGTGCCCTTTAGTTACTACCCGCTGATACATCTATGATTACTAGCACAAAATACTGGGACAATCCACAAACTTGGCATGGGAGGTTGTTAGTTGATGCGTATCGTAGCGCAATAATTAAAACACCTTAACTTCACTAATCTTAGGTAGAGTTGTGATGCCTCTTCCAATTAATCCCATATCGGGTAATTAAGGAAGGGTGGAATGTTTATAACCAGTTAAGTAAGATGGACAAGTACCAATTGGATCCTTTTTGGGCTATGGTGGCTCAAGTTGGTGTGGACCTTGTTCGTCTTGCTTTCTTGTAACGGAAATGGGTTCGTAGGTATTGCGGACTCGAGTTGTTACATTATGGTATCAGATCCATGCACCAGCCGGAAGTGCAAGGGCTAAGTGCTACATAGGGCAAAGTGTTACATCAATAAGGAGCCACCTTTTGATCTGTGGAGGAGCACCTCTAGAGTCTTGCCTGTGTAGGAGCTAAGTGCCACACAGGGAAAGTGTGCTACGTTGATGGGAGACACCTCTTGAGCCTGTAGGGAAGCACCTCTAGAGTCCTGCCTGCCGTGGATATGATCATGTGCCTCTGGCGATGTTCTCGTCGCCTCTTTAAGGGGGTAGATTGTGATGCCCCTTCCAATTAGTCCCACATCGGGTAATTAAGAAAGGGTGAAATGGTTTATAACCAGTTAAGTAAGATGGACAAATACCAATTGGATCTTTTTTGGGCTGTGGTGGCCCAAGTTGGTGTGGACCTTATCCGTTTTGCTTTCTTGTAACGAAATGGGTTCGTGGGGTGAGCATGCCCGGGTCGTTACAAGAGTAGTGAGAGTAAGGGGTCGAATCCACAGGAATTTTGAGTGGTTATTTTGAAATAAATTTACGCAATTAAAATTTTAAATAAACAGATAATTGGCAGTAAAAATAATAAAGATATGATATATCTTAATTAGAGTACGGTCCGTACTCGTAGATCACAGCCCGTTCCTTTTAAAGAATAGATCAGTCAAATTATTTTTACTTGAAGAACATTCAATAAAAATTGAATATAAATAAATACTTTATTTCATAGCATCCAAAGGAGTACATTAAAATTAAAATTAAAAATTCTTCTTTCCTGACAAGAAGCAACGGCATTGAAGATGGCTCTGGATCTGCTAGCCGAGCTCCTGAGTCTGCTTTGCTTCATGGCCAAACTTTCCAAGATTCTCTGTTTCTTCCCGAACCAAACTGGAGACTCCTTCCTCCCCTCTCAGTCTGCTTCCCAGAAATTCCTTTCCTCTTCTTCCAGCTTGCTCTCCAAAATTCCTCTCCTCTCCCCCCTCTATGCGCTCCCAATCTCCTGGAGCTATTTATAGACATTGAAGAGGCTTGACCCTGCTGCGGAGAGAACGCAAAGAGAGCGCGGAGAGGGAACATATCAGTTTCAATGATGCCCAGATGCAGAGAGAGCGCGGGCCGATTTTCCTTCCAATCCGAAGTTCAAACTTTGAATTTGAATGTCTTCAATCCAATTTAATTCGTGCTCAGTTGGCGGAACGGTGGAATCGGAGAAGAAAAAAATGTGATAAATCCATGAAAATTCGATGAACTCGGCAATTGGTTTGCCTGAGTTTGCTTTGAGATTCGTGTAATTGAAGATAAATCCTTTTAAATTCAATTCTGAGCTCGTTTTAAGTCCGATTTGAGTGAAGGTTGCGTCGGCTCCTAAAATCGAGCTTTTAAGTTGACGGAGATTTTTTGAAAATGTTATATAAAGTAATCAAATATTAAATAATAAAGGTAATTTGACCTATTAATTAATAGGTTTATAATGATTATTTGTGCGTTTATCACTTTCCAACTTGAATAGGGATGGCAATGGCTCGAGGATGGCCCGGGGCGGTCTATACCGGTCCCCATCATTAGAAAAAATGTTCCCGTTTTTCGTCTGTAAGCCGTTATAGTTAACGGGACGGGGACGAGGATATCCGACCGAATAAACGGGTATCCACTGGGTACCCGTTTGCTCGTTTACATAAATTTATTTTATTAAATTTATAATTTATTAAAAATTAAAAAAAATTAGGATAAGATGGAGACTAATCAAGAACAACCAAATGATAATATTGATACATATAAGAGATTCTTCGACTTCTAGGATAAGGAAGAAGAGAACGAAAAGTGAGAAAATAACTAACAAGGGAAAAAATCAAAAAATGAAGATTTCCAACACAACAACCGTATAAAAAAAGAATACATTTAAATTTCAAAGAAAAAATAAAGAGATCTTTTTTAAAAAATAAAAGAAAGAGATGAGCGTACCAGAAAAGAAAAAGGTTTTGGAGGGCGTCGATGGGGCAGCAATTGGCGAAGATAGACGATAGACTGATGGAGCTAGATTCTCGTCTGGTTCAGAACTTCAGATCGGCGGCGTGAAAAAGGAAGAGAAGAGATGACTGCGTGAAAGAACAAGAGCAAGAGTTAGGATTATATATATTTTATTTATTTATAATTTATAATTTTTAATATATATATATATATAATTTAATATATTATATTAAAGTTAACGGGAATAGGATGGGTAAACGGGGATAGGGCGAAGAATATTGTTCCCGGGCCGTTTATCCATTTAGCCGTTAACAAAAAAATCTTCGTTACCCGTTAAGCCATTTAGACTGGGGATTCTTGACCCGTTAAAAATGGTACCGACCGGGTAAACGGTCAAACGAAAAAAATTGCCATCCCTAACTTGAATCTTACTCGTCCTCGAGTAAATAAAGAGTCTAAAAATATGTATAAAACTAGTCCAAGAATTGATAGGTATCTTACAATTCTAAAATCAAAAGATTTTCGGTTAGATCATAAGGGAGGTGCTTCATCAGATTATCAAGTTTATCCATTTAGTGATAGAGTGCAGTCCATAAGAATTTATAAGTCTTCCTTCACCAACTTTCACTTCTTTATTTAAGTCTTCTAACTTAATTTGGGTTGGGTGTAGTGTCTTTTTGTAATTTAGTCCTCTTATTTATTTATTTACATGTAAAGTTAGTGCAATGTCCTAACTCCTTGCTTTCTAATTGACCTTGTAACGAGCTTTAGGCCAATGGCTCCCAAACCAATTGGTTTTAGGGCATTAGGTGTAAACAATCCTCGAACTTACTGACTCGAGTCAAAAAGGCTTCAGGTAGGACTAATTCTACTTAGGTTCTTTCACATTCTCACCTTTTTACGCAAACAATATCACTTGCTTAGGTGACGGGGCCCGGTTACTTAGTGAAAGATGCTAAAACCTAATTAATTAACTTTAAGAGGACATTTTTTTACTTTTTTTTTTGAATGACATTTTCATCCATACCCTTATTAAGTAGATTGTACATTAAGATAAGTGGTCAGGAGGGTCTGGAATTATTTCAAATTTTTCTTTAGCTAAACCCTACCTTTAATTAGGTTTCCTTAATAATTTATTCATTAGTATCTCTAAAATAATCTAACTGTTAATCGTTCATTAATTAGAATGCTTGATTAACTTCAAAATCGAGACAAAATTTGGTACACAAAGACTAATTATAGTTTTACTCGAGGATTTACTTATTCTCCCCCCCCCCCCCCCACTTAATTTCATTGTCTCTAATAGAAGAAAAATTAATTTCAAGGAAAGATACTATCTGGTCGAGTATTTGAAGGTTGGAGGTTTCATATACTTCTCTCAATCGACTTTTGTTGCTCTTCTCTGGTCATACTAAGAAAACAGAAAGTTAAAAATAAACAGATAAATTGAGTTGCCTCCTAAGAGCGCTAAGTTTAAAGTCTTCAGCCATACTATGCTACTCATTATACTAGTGTTAGGTTCACAAGATCAATTGATTTAACTTCTTCATCATTAATTTCTTCTATATATGGTTTCAAACGTTGGCCATTTACTTTGAACGTATTTTCATGCTTGGGGTCTTTTAAGTTCTATGACTCCATGAGAAATATTTGAGTTACTATAAAAGGTTCATTCCATCATGAATGAAGTTTTTATGGAAAAGATGTAATCTTGAATTGTAAAGCCATATTTTTTGATTTGGTTCAAAAGTTTTTCTATTAATAAATTTGTCATGATATGCTTTGGTTTGTTCTTTATAAATTTTTGAACTTTCGTATGCGTCATTTCGTAGCTCTTCTAATTCATTCAATTAAAGTTTCCTAGTGACGCTTGTATGCTTCATATCACAATTAAATTGCTTGATGGCCCAAAATGTACGGTGTTCCAATTCTACAAGTAAATAACATGCTTTTCCAAACCAATTGGTAAGGAGACATTACCAAAGGGGTCTTAAAGCAGTTCGGTAAGCCCATAATGCATCATCCAAATGTTCTGACCAATCTTTCCTATCGGGTCTCACCGTTTTATTAAGGATATGTTTAATTTCTCTATTTGATATTTCAACTTGGCCATTAGTTTGGGGATGGTAAGGTGTAGCTACTTTATGAGTAATTTCATATTTTTTCTTTAATCCTTCAAAGTATTTATTCATGAAATGTGTACCCCTATCATTAATTATAGCCCTTGGCATTCAAAACGACTAAGGATGTTACGCTAAATAAACTTGATTACAACTTTATGATCATTGGTTCAAGTTGCCATGGCTTCAATCCATTACAATACATAATCAACTGCCACCAAAATGTATTCAAATCCGAAAGGAGGGAATGGGCTCATGAAATCAATATCCCATACATCAAAAATTTTTATAACTAATATAGGGTTCATTAGCATCATATCTTTTCTTGAAATATTTCCTGTTTGTTGACATTGAGGCAATTACGGCTAAATTTGTGTATCTTTAAAAAGAGTTGGCCAATAAAACTCACTTTATAGCACCTTTGCTGCAGTTTTTCTTTCACTAAAATGCTTTTGAATTCGCTCTCGGGGATACATCGCTTAATCACCTCATCCGAATAGTACTTAAATAATTCAGGGTCTTTTCAAAAGTAATATTTGATTTATGAGAAAAATCTCTTTTTCTTGTTTTGTCCAGTGGGAAGGGACTTTTCCTGTTACCAAATAATTCACAATATGGGCAAACCAAGAAAGACTGCTTAGAAATTGAGAACAGTTGCTTACCAGGAAACCTATTTCTGATTATTTCTTTATTGTGTTCCATCAAGATTCTAAAGATATGCTCTGTTGCCATATTTTCGGAACCCTTCTTATCTAAAATTTCTAAGTCAAATTCCTGTAGTAGAAATCCATCTAATCAGTCTAGGTTTTGTATCTTTTTTGATAACAGATGTCTCAATGCTGCATGAGCAGAGAGTAAACTAAGACCTTAGACCCTAACAGATATGATCTAAATTTTTTCAGGGCAAATACAACTACTAGTAATTCTTTTTCAGCGGTAGTATAGTTTATTTATGCATCCGAAAGAGTTTTGCTAGCATAATAAATTACATGAGGTTACCGATTGAGTTTTGTCCTAAAATTGCCCTACAGCATAATCAGGGGCATCATACATGATTTCGAAGGGTATGGTCCAATATGGGGGCTTGATAACTGGTGCAGTGATCAAAGCAATTCGAAGGATGTTATAGGTTGGTAAACAATCTTCATCAAAATTAAAAGAACTATCTTTGGCTAGCAAATTGCACAAGGGTCGAGAAATTTTACTAAAATCCTTGATGAACGCTTGTAAAAACCAGCATGGCCAAGAAAAGATCGTACTTGTTTAACTGAGGTTGGGGATGGTAGATTTATGCCCATCCCTTTTAAAGAATAAATCAGTCAAAAATTATTTTTACTTGAAGAACATTCAATAAAAATTTAACATAAATAAATACTTTATTTTATAGCATCCAAAGGAGTACATTAAAATTAAAATTAAAAATTCTTCTTTCCTGGCAAGAAAGCAACGGCATTGAAGATGGCTCCGGATCTGCTAGCCGAGCTCCTGAGTTTGCTTTTGCTTCGTGACCAAACTCCTCTGGATTCTCTGTTTCTTCCCGAACCAAACTGGAGACTCCTCTGTTGCCTCCTCTCTCAGCCTGCTCCCCAGAAATTCCTCTCCTCCCCTCTCAGCCTGCTCTCCAGAAATTCAAATTCCTCTCCTCCTCTCTCAGCCTGCTCCCCAGAAATTCCTCTCCTCTTCCCCTTCTACCTGCTCCCAATCTCCCAGAGCTATTTATAGACGTCGAAGAGGCTTGACCCTGCTGCGGAGAGAGCGCGGAGAGGGAATAGATTAGTTTCAACAACGTCCAGACGCGGAGAGAACGTGGGCCGATTTCCTTCCAATCCGAAGTTCAAACTTCGAATTTGAATGTCTTCAATCCAATTTAATTCGTACTCGGTTGGCGTAACGGTGGAATTGGAGGAGAAGAAGAAAATACGATAAATCCATGAAAATTCGATGAACTCGGCAATTGGTTTGTCGAGTTTGCTTTAAGTTTCGTGCAATTGGAGATAAATCCTTGTAAATTCAATTCTGAGCTCGTTTTAATTCTGATTTGAGTGCTGTTTGCGTCGTTGGACTCCTAAAATCGAGCTCTTTAAGTTGATGGAGTTTTTCCTAAGAATATTATATAAAGTAATCAAATATTGAATAATAAAGATAATCTGACCTATTAATTAATAGGTTTATGATGATATTTTGCGTTTATCATTAGTGCGCAAGGAATTGCAACTTTTTAGTAGATTGGATTGGAGAGTTGCTGCTACATTAGTAGTTATCTTCTAGATTACTCCATAGTTTGTGGAAATCTTTTTTTTTTTTTTTTTGATTAAGCAAATCCACTGAATTTTTTCCGGTGAAGAAGTCTAAAAAAGCCCATTATTTACACTATATATTTACATTAAAAAAAATAGATCTGAACATTTATACTCCCCATCCTTTGGTTTTTCTTATTCTCCTTTATGTACTCTCTCTATATATACATTTGTACACGCACAAATGTGTGTATTCTCATTCTCTATATGCAAATATGTATGTGTATGCGCACGGTGAACTTGACTTGGCCACACTTGAAAGATCTCTACTCAAATTAGGTTAGGTTTACATCTGGATGATGGAGGTCTTATATTGATGATTCAAACAGTTGGGTGTGATCTATTGCTTAAAAATCGTTACATGTTAAAAATCATGTGATTTAGAGATCTCTAGCTAATGCATTAAGTGGTCAAAAAAATTGGGCTATCTAAATGATGCAAAATAATTTTTTTTTTTTTTTACCTTTTGATGTATGGGCTTGAGGTATCCAAATCACATAATTTTTTGTATATAAATATTTTAGAAATAAAAAGTCACATCCAATGGCATAAATTATCGATGCAAGACCTTCATCATCCAAATTTAGACTAGACCAAATTCGAGTGGAAATCCTTTCAAGTATAGCTAAGGCATGCATGTATGTATTTATATCTTGCTCTCATGTTAAAAAATTATGATCCCATCAATGTTGCTAGTCTGTTGGATCAGAAAAGATGGAACAAACAAGGTCTATGTGTCAGTTGTCTTGCTTTTAGATGTTGTGACATAATTTAAGAATAAAAGTAGATAAACATACTGAGAAACCTTAAATTTGTCTAGGAGCGTAGCTATTACAGTGCTTTCACAAACATGATCTTTTTTTTTTTTAATGTCCTTGTTCTTTATGTGCTTGTTTTTGGAAAGTATGTCCTATAGAGAAGATATCTTGCACTTCTTAGCTGCATAGTCTTCTGGATGGTGTTATGGATCAAAAAGAGTTGTTTGTGTGTGTGGATTCTGTCACTTCGTAGATCATGGATTGAGAGCCTGCAATTTGTTGCAAAGTTTGGCCTCTAACCGTATAGTGCTGATTCTTTGGAACCACTTATATCTCAGCTTTCTGATAATCATGATTTCCTTATTCTTCTATTATTACCAATAGCTTGATTCAAAATTATTTCACAAGAGTGGATGCATATAAACAACTCAGAAAGTAAGTGTATGCTGTAGAATTACCACAGCAGATATTTGACCAAACAGTTTTAAGGGGATTTTGCCAGTTTTACCATGTTGTCACAATACCCGGCTTTACTTCGGTTACTGAACGATGCGAAACTTATTATGGGCATTGTTCTGCATGACAGGTGCTGCAAGACCTGGCAAAGTTGTTGGATCATCGTTGCATTACAACAACTGACAACTTCAGGTTCTGAATTGTATGAGCAGAGAAGAGCTACCAGAAACCCTGTCATCTCTGCACAGAACGCGCTCCGTATCCCAGAAGGAACCCAAGCTGTAAGAGTGAGAGAGGAGATGAGGGGATTGAGGGACCTAATATTGTGCAACCAAAGCCTTATGTTCCAAATAAGGTGGCTGCAGCTAATGGTGGTCCTAGTTGTCATTGGTAATTGGTTACATGACAGATTTGCACTCGGTTCGCATGTTAATGGCATCAACTCCCTGGAGAACTCAGCTTCATAATATTCAATAATTCTCATGCATTGTCAACTGTACAGACTCACTGTCAGGAGATGGAACTTTCATTTAATTTCACTGGTATCAAGACTGGAATGGGAGGTTGAAAGATCAAAGGTATCCATGAGGGAAGGATTTTGCTTGGCCAAGAAGGTTGCGATATAGCTTACTGACATGACCCTGGTGGTCGCTGTTGTTGTTGTTGCTGTTGCCATATGAGTTAAAGAGTTGCAGGCAGTTATGACACTAGACAACAAGGTGGACAAGATTGGGGTATGACAGTTATTAATCTCAAGTCTTTTCTATTCAAAGGATCAGGAGACCATATGTATTATATTTTGTTATGTTAGCTTGTTGCTTTAATATTTGCCACTTGTGACACTCTCTGTATTTTGAACAATTGAACACATTGCATGGGCAACCTTGCAGTGCTTGAAGTACTTCTTGTGCTTGGAATGCTTTTAAGAGATGAACCTCCAACAGTGAGAGTCAGGTTATTCCAGATTTTAGGGGGTAGATGTTGAAAGACGTAGCAATGAAACCTGTTTATGTTGGAATTGATCAGGGGATTGTCAGAACCTTGTGCTCAGGGTAGGCTTGGAAACATCCTTATCCATTTCATCTGATGATTTTGATTGTTGTATTCATACAAATTGATTTGAACCATCTTTGGACTATTGGGAAGCCTTCAAAGCTGAGCATTGTTGTTCATGTGCATTAGGCTGCAGTCTAAAGTCACTATCCTACAATCTCTTTTTAAAACAAGCTTGGTAGCTTTTAGTTTTCTAGCTGCATCAAAAATGTCATTTTAAGCAGCTTGCAACGCGAACAATTATATCAAATAGATGGAGTACTCCCAGTTATCATCAAAGTGTTGTTATAATGTCGGATAATAAATCTAACTCCATCACAAGTCCCACTGTTTAGTATACATCGTCGAAATCAATCTTGAGACAATAAAAGGATAGAGAAAGTCCTACTGTCTAACACACTACCATTGGAATTAATCTATGAAATCTGCATCACAAAGGCCATGATTTTTGCTAACGGTCAAGGATATTTTAATAGTAGAAGACTTGGTAATCTCAATTACTCACATAGAAGCTTTTGAAATAATTAGTCAGTCTCCTCTTATAATGTTTTGAAATAACTGATTATTTCTAGCGTATGGATGCTACTTGCTAGGGGGGTAAAAAAAAAAAATCTATATCATTAATAAAATTAAAAAGTTATCAAATTAAGTTTGACTAGGGGTGCAACTTGCCGAATTGATTTATAGCCGTGTTTAAACTGATGTTTGTCCAACCTGAACCCGAAAGATTTGGGTTTAACTCGGTCCGATTTATAATTGACTCGGTTAGGGTTGATCGTAACCCGAACTACCGAGGGTAGCTTATCGGCACCAGATTTTTGAGGAGTTGAAGGCGCCAATCGGGTTGGACGAGATGGCCAACTTAAGGGTGAGGAGGGCAAGGTCGTCGGTCGTAGGCAAGAAAAAGGACAAACATAAAGGTGGATCACCCGTACATTTTGTTTCGCTTTCCTCCTTCTCTTCTTTGTTTACGGCACCTCCTCTTCTTCTTTGTTTCAGTTAAGACTTTTTTTTTAATACAATGTTAAAGCCCCTAGTCTAGCTTATGCGTTAGACAAGGGATTTTATTTTTTCGTCTTTGGGATCCATAATTCGGTATTTATTTATTTTAAAAAAATATTTTATTTTATTTTTTCTCATCAACCCGAATTTCAATCCGAAACTCAACCCGAACCTGATTTTAAAAATAGGGTTAATGTTGAGGTTTTACAATAGGGTTAGGGTTAGTGTTAGGGTTAGGGTTAACATTTTACAAATAGGGTTAGAGTTAGGGTCGAGAAAAATTGAGTTTCATAGGTTTGACACATGACAAGCTTATGTTTTATAAATGCAAAAACAATGACTATATATATATATGGATGCAGTCGCGCTGGATTTTAGGTCGTTCGGTAAACTTGCGGCCAACTCCACCTCGACCGGGCCCTTGTCACCCACTCCCGATATAACGGGTAATTCTATTTGGACCGCCTATTTTGCTAAGGAACCCCTCATTTTACTTTTTTTTACTTAAGAGCCCTCCTATTTTACTCAGTAGCCCCCTAATTTTTAAAATTCCTAAACTACCCCTTCTCCCTCCCGTCCCCCTCCCCAAATTGCTATTTGGCCCCCTCCATCCCCGTTCGATCCTTCTCCTCCCGCCCCCTTGCTCGCGCTCATCTCGTGCCCCCGGCTGTGGCTTCCCCAGCAACGAGCGTCCTCTCCGCACGTAAGGTAAGCTCTCCCTCCCTCCCTCTCCCTCCCTCCTTCCCTTCCTTCCTCTCCCTCCTTTCCTCGCTCGATGTCTCTTCAAGTTGTTTTTTTTTTAGCCAAGATCCCTCCCTTCCGGCATTCGTACGTGTCGACGGCTCCGCCCCCTCTCCGCCACATCTCCCCCTTCGTCCCCCATTTTTCTTTTTTTTTTAAGCCTCCGTTCTCTGTTCGGCCCTAGTTGGCCGAACAGAGAGTCTCTGTTCAGCCTGTTAAGCTGAACAACAGGAATTCTGTTCGGCTTTTCTGGGCCGAACAAACAGTTTTTTTTTGACCCCTTGTGGCCGAATAGAAGAAAACTGTTCGACCAATCAGGGCCGAACATGTTGAGGTTGTTGGCCCTGTGTGGCCGAACAGAATTTACATGTTGGCCACACAGGGCGAACAACGCATGAACTAAAAAAAAAAACGATGGGAGGGGGAAGGGGCTGGGGGGAAGGGGCTGAACAAAAAAAAAATTTGATACGGGAAAGGAGGGGGGGGGGGGGGGGGGGCACGAACTAAAAAAAAAAAACGACGAGAAGGGGGGGGGGCACGAAAAAAAAAAAACGACGAGAAGGAAGGAGGGCTATTGAAAGTTATTTCGGTTAAAAATTTTAAGGGTAAATATGATTTTTTTTTTAAGTGGCGCGGGCTCAGTCCAAATAGAACGACCCGATAAAACCGAGGGCCAAATAGAACGACCCGATAAAACCGAAGCGTGATCGATTAGGAAGCGACCCTGATTAGGATCCGGTGCTCGGCAGCCGAAGCAAGGCATCGTCGATATACTCGCCGGCCTCGCGCTTGAAAGCAGAAAGTGCCGAGGAGAGAAAGGGCATCAATCATTCTTTTTCCATCGTTCTCGAGGGATCCAAGATGGTATGTTCCAATTTTTTGTGTGCGCTTTTGTTCACCTGTGAAGTAAATAACTCCTCTGTGATGCATTCTATCGAACGTCTTTCCTTCTTCTGTGGCAGCTGTTTTTCTCGTATTTCAAGGAGTTGGTGGGGAAGGAGGTGACGGTGGAGCTGAAGAACGACCTTGCCATCCGAGGCATCCTCCATTCCGTGGATCAGTACCTCAATATAAAGCTCGAGAACACTAGGGTTGTGGATCAAGAAAAGTACCCCCACATGGTATTATTCTATTTTTTTTTCGTTTTTGTTGTCCCCGTTCAATCTGTTATGCGGTCCTTATGATTCCAAGATGTAGAACTTTGCTCACTGGCTGTTTAAGATTTCCAGTTACTCTTGAGTTCATGCCCTATTTACAAAAAGGACCAATTCGGTGAAGTTAGAGGTCATCAGATCTTGTGCTGTGAATCTTTAAAGGTCGTGTAACGGAACGTAATTTTAGAATGCGGAGATTAGGTGTCTCTGGATCTTCCTGGTAGTGATAGAGAGACTGGAATTTTCCTTCCTGATTTATGGGTTATTTTTGTGCTTGTTCATTCAATATATTTAAGATGGTAGGACTGATCTGTACATTAGGGCTGATTGATGTGGTGAAGATCAGTGTGTATGTAAGGTGAATTCGAGGAGATCCGGCTTTTGAAAATAGATAAAGAAAAGAAAAGAAAAAAAATAGTGAAGGATTCAAGAATGTTGCTTTTAAGTCTTTTTTGATATAATGAGTTTAGCATTAATGTCAGCTAGGTTGAATAGTGTTTTATGGAATGGTTGTAAAGGGCCATTTGCATGTTTTCTGCAGGAAACTTGATCGATTCTAATATTAGATTAGAGGAAGGGAGGATGGGCTTTATGAGGTTAGGGCTTTTATGGAGCAAGGATAGGGAAATTCTATTTGGCCCGCGATTTTTACTCAGCCCCCGCGCCACTTTAAGAAAATGATATATTTGCCCCAAAACTTTTGGACCAAAATAACCCTTCTTATTCAATAGCCCCCAGCCCCTTCCCCCTCCCGTCGTCTTTTTTTTTTTTTTTCCGGTTCATGCGTCCCCAGCATCCAAACAGTCCCTTTTTTTTTTTCGGTTCGTGCGTCCCCAGCATCTCAACAGTCCCCCACCCCCATGCCCCCCCCCCCCGCCAGCCCCTTCCTCCTCCCGTCGTCTTTTTTTTTTATCGATTCGTGCATTGTTCGGCCACACGGGCCAGCCCCTTCCTCCTTCCCGTCGTCTTTTTTTTGGCCACACAGGGCCGAACAACCTCAATATGTTCGGCCCTGGTTGGCCGAATAGCTTTGTTCTGTTTGGCCACAAGGGGCCGAACAGAAGATTTCTGTTCTGTTCGGCCTAGAAGAGCTTGTGGCCAAACAGAAGATTTATGTTCTGTTCGCCTAGAAGAGCCGAACAGAGACTCTTTGTTCGGCCAACCAGGCCGAACAGAGAACGGAGAGGGTGCGAGGGAGGGGGAGAGTTGGCGGAGAGGGGGCGGAGCCGTCGGAGGGATGCGACGCCGGGGAGGGAGGGAAGCTTGGCTTAAAAAAAAAAACTTTTAAGGGAGGCGGATCAAGTGAGGAAGGGAAGAGGAAAGGAGGGAGGGAGAGGGAGGGAGGGAAGGAGACCTTACCTACCGGAGAGAAGATCCGCTGCCGGGGAAGCGCCACCGGGAAGCACCGTGAGCGAGAGCAAGCGGGGGATCGCAGAGCAATTTTTTTTGTGGGGAGGAGGGAAGGGGTAGTTTAGGTATTTTTTAAATTTAGGGGGGCTAGTGAGTAATTTCGAGGGGCTACTGAGTAAAAAAAATGAGGGGGCTCCTGAGCAAAACTTGCGGGCCAAATAGAATTTCCCGCAAGGATAGGATGTGATTAAAGGGTGATAGGGAAGTTACAAATGGATGCCCCAAGATGGAGATAAAATCACATGAAAGTTTTATTGTGGGACATGAACAAGCTAGAACTAATGACGGCCTTAGTTTTAATTTGATATAAGTGATAGTAATGGATTCAGAGGCCAGCCTGAAATTATTGAGATCTAGAGTGCTCGTAATGTAGGGTTTGAAAGAAAAATAGTGGTAGTTGCACTAGAATGTAGGAATATAATAATACTTCATTTCATTTATATGTGGATCTTTAGGTAGTGTTTGAACCTCTTATTCCCAAAAGCCATAACTATAAGGGATAACTGGGAATAAAGCTAACCAAAGGGATAGTCCATGGTTAACCATTCCTAGAAAATGCAGGAATAGCTGGTTATCCCTCCAAATAAGAGTAAAAAAGTTATCCTATGGATTTACCTTTTTGCATTTGATATGATCAATGGGATATCCAAGGGATATCGTATAACCAAGGGACAAACTCTATCCCATACACTTATCCATGGATAATACTTTTTCTATCAAACATTACCTTATAGTCATTTACTCTTTCATTGGTAATGTCTCTTTCTCCTTTTCTGGTAACTCTCTCTCTAGCCAGGCAACCATTATCATCACCTCAGTGAGGGATAATAGTCATTGTGCAATCTTGCTAATTCCACTTACCACAATGCCTTCTTTTAGATAGAAAAGAAGCGCAATCTCTTGAACACCACATACTTGGTTCTCCTTAGTCTACGTTTGCAACAAATAATTGATATTGTTATGCAAATATAAATATGGATATTTATACTTAAACAATAAAACATATAAAAAAAATAAACAAACAGTATATTCTATTGATTGACATTAAAAAATTCCACGATGTTCATGTATTACCACATATATGAGAACTGAAAAATTTTTCAAGTGCTGGAACGTCATCAAAGGCTTCTCTTTTCTCTCAAGAATAATGAGAGATAATAACACCTATATCCTTTAGTTTGTTAGTTGTAAGTAGCCTCATCAGAACCGTTCTTATGGTTATCCTCATGAGAAACTTGGAACACATAGTAGCAAATTACTGCATATATAGTTGGTTGTGACTTATCTTTTTTTTGATTAGCCAGATTTAGGACAATTGTTTGGTTATCATCATGAGAAACTTGGAATCCAGACCTATGGTTATCCTCAAGTCATTGTTGCCCCATCATTCTTCAAATCAATCATATGGAACATATATAGTTGGATTATCCTAAATGTCTATAAGCTTTAAGCTTTACTTTAACTAATGTAACATAGACCGTCATGACTTAGCTTTTTGTGCGTTGCTTGTGTTGTCAAATTTCTGCTACAATTTCATCTCAAGTACCCTGCTTTCCATGTTTTCACTGTATGAATCATGAAATGGTCTTCTGTCATTTTGCAGTTATCCGTAAGAAACTGTTTTATCAGGGGATCTGTGGTGAGATATGTTCAGCTCCCCCCTGATGGAGTGGACGTTGATATTCTTCATGATGCCACGAGGAGAGAAGCCCGTGGTGGTTGATAGTCCAAGCGCAGGCTCGCATGTTATGCCTGTTCTTCGTTAATGACATGACAAATTTGCATATGAAAAAGGAAACATCGACTGCATTTTTATTTGTTACCTATGATTTTTTACGCTTTTTATCAATGCTTGCACCAAGATATGTATGCTATTTTTAAACATCAACAATTTTCTTGCATTATTCTTGGTCCTACTTTTAAGATTGCAGAAATTTTTTCGAAGTTCTTAATAGCTAAAATATTATTCTTGTGGTTGCCTTATCTTTGTTTTTCCTCTTTTCTACGACCTCCACATTAGCGAGTCAGCGAATTTATTGGAGGGATTTTGGTATATCAGCCCTCTTACTCGATCCACGCCTAGTGCTCTAAAAGTACATCAAGCTTGTAGATTACGTTTTTGTTGATGCTATCTTTTTTTTTTATGTTCACCATTTCTGCAACCTCTATTTTTATGAGTGCTTACACTTAAACCTCTTGTGAAGAGCAGCTCTTGATGGATAACCGACGTTGGATAGGCTAGTTGATATTACGTAGCTTTGGAGCATGGTTTCAAATGGCGGTAGAACTCTTCTTGAGATGCTATGAAAGTTTCTCATCTCAAGTGTTTCCGGTATTTCAATAGATTATGTATGTTGCTGTGTGAAGGCTGTATAGAAGCATGCAATCTCATAACGAACTTTTGATGTCAAGGCAACTAATTGTCTTGATTCCTCAAGGTCGAAGGAACTTGACAAGATGTCTCCGGATGATCTGCTCGATGACAGTAGCAGGTTTCAGGTGCTGATGCTGGATAGAAGGCAAAACTTAAAACCATTGATGCAGCATCACATGTCCAACTTGGATTGATATTTTATTTGCTGCATAGGTTTCTAGCTGTCCATTGCTGTCTAGTCTGGTTAGGATACCTAGCTTTTGCCTGGACTCAAATTCAAAATACCAATTATATTTTATGGCATAAAATCTTGAATAATTAAAAAAATATGTACCAAAATGAATGAATGTTGAGTTGGATGTATGGTAATATAATAAAAATAAAATTATTTATAAAAAGGTACAAATAGCTCTAATTGAAGATAAATTAAAAAATGATGACTTAAATGGCTTAAATAAATGCAATATGCACGAAGAAATGACTTAATTTATGTAAAAAAAAATATGATAGAGGTATACCAAAAATTACATAAAAAGAAGGATGATAGAGATAAATCAAAAATTATATAAAAAGAAATGATAAAAAAAGTCTTTGAATCTTTATATTTTATAAAAAAATATATGATTCAAAATTAAGCTAAACAAAGGAAAAAAGATTCATGTAATCGATTTCAACTAATTTAAAATTAAAAATTTATTATTGTCATCATTATTGTATATATTATTAGGATGTTGTAGGTTTTTCATTTACTTTCATGCAAAGAAAACAGAAATAGAGGTTGAAACCAAATTAGTTCCTGCATAGCTTCTTTGTGCACATGGACCATAGAAATTAAAACTTGCATTGTCACAGAGAGGTTAAGGCTAAGGGTTAATTAAGTTGTCATAGCGAGTTTTTTTTTAATATTATTCTGAGGTCCATTATTCTGTTTTCTATTTTTAACACCCAAAAGCTCATGTCCATTTGTACCAGCATGGTGCGGATCCCAAGGGCGCTTGCCACACGTGGAATTCAGATATCAAGCGCACAAGACACATAATGATGAAGGGAAGATATAAAATAGTCTAAACTAATTAAAATTCAACTTATGCATTTTGATGATTAAAAGTTTTTTTTTTTTTTTTTCCAGTCTTCAAAAGTTGACAGGTAGAACCCAGGCCATGCTTTGATATCACGATGCTCAAGCTATTGCAAATGAGATTTCATTGTCAGTGAGCACTAACTTTTAACTTTATAAGTTGCAGTCATAAATAGTGGCTCCGTTCCATGTAAAAAATTGAAGCAAAAAGAGACTGATCCAAATCATTCAGTAGAATCTACCTATCTCTATTTTTGCCTGTGCACATTGTATTCTTTATGTTTGGTGTCGAGATGGTAGCGGACAAAAAGGTCTCCATGCAAAGGAATTGATTTTTTTTATCATATTTTGAAAAAAAAAAACATGGTTGTAACTTTTATTCTTGGCATTGATTACATGACCAAACACTATGACAAAAAGGAAGCAATCTGTTGTGGCTAGACCCAGTGCCGAGACAATATAAAGCCATTGCACTTGGCACTTTGTGAGTTGATTTGTCTCTGCACCTTGCTATATGAACCAAGTATTTAGGATCTCAACCAATCTCTTTATTATGTGATGACCAACCAGTCATTCATCTTGCCAAAGGTCCAGTATCCCACAAGAGAACCAAGCATATAGATGTTGGTCTACACTTTGTTTGAGAAAAGGTAATCGCTTGGATTCTCCATTTGCTGATGTTTAAGCCAAAGCTATAAGATGAGAACAGCCAAATTATAGCGACCAAGCTTGGCAAGACCAACATTCATGCTCCAGCTTGAGGATGGGTACTGATGAATACTGATGAGATCCGGACCAATGAGGTTTAGTATAGTTCTCCATTGCAAATGTGTTATTAGTTATGTCCGAATCAAGTGCAAATTGACCTCTTAGGGTTTTCCTGCAAGCCTGCCACTGTTAGAGGCATTTTGGTCCACCAGCCTGATTAAGTTGCTGAGCCCTTTTTATGAATAAATAAGCATCGCAGGAACCCTAGATGTATGCCGTGTGACACATCCTTCTCTCCACCTGCTGCTACTCCACTTCTGCCTCTTCTTTTCTATTTTTCTTTCTTCTCTTCTTATCAATCAGCTGTAGCTCTCTCTCTTTTGTGCATCTCTTCTATCATAATTAACAGTTGAACATGTTACATAAGCATGATAAAGGGCTCTTCACAGTGATGCTGCTTCAATCTGAAAATGACTCAATTTCTTTTCCATAATGATCTGGAACAAGAATGCCATAGCACAAATAGAACAAACCGGTATTCCTGTAATCCTACCTATGTCTCAATCATTTAAATCATCCATTAAAAGTTCAGCAGTGTCGGGTACGTATCCAAAAACCTTGACATGCTGCATCAACCCATCCAACACCAAATAGATCAAATCTGCCTCCTGATGCTCTCTACCTCTTGCAATAAATACATGCACCTCCTTCTGCACTTCAATCCAACTGTATCCTGGTTCTTTTACTGCTCCATTGTAATCCATTCCCTTCTCACCTTCTCCACATCAGCCCACATTCCCCTGGAAGCAAATATGTTTGACAGCAGGACATATGGCCCACTATCTTTTGGATCCTTTAAGATTGCCATTTCAGCTGCATACCTTCCCAATTCAACATTACCAAACTCTCGACATGCACTGAGCAAGCTCCTCCACACAACCGCAGCAGGTTCAATAGGCATCTGCTTAATAAATTCCTTTGCCTCCTGCAATTTCCCTGCACGACCCAAAAGTGTTACCACTGAAGCAAAATGCTCTATGCCTGGGTCGATTCCATGTTTTTCCTTCATAGAATGAAAGTGGCATAGTCCTTCCTCAGTGAGCCCTGCATGGCTACATGCTGATAGTACACCCACAAATGTCATAGTTCGGTTCAATATCCTCGTGTCTCATTAGCTGGAACACTTTCAGGGCTTGTTCAGCATGCCCATGTTGCGCATATCTTGAAATCATTGAGTTCCAGCACACAACATCCCTTCCACGGGTTGAGTCAAACAAGACCCAAGCTTCTTTGATGCAACCACACTTTGCATACATGTCTGTAAGTGCATTTGAAACATGAGGATCAAAGTCCAAACCTGCTTTTATGATCTGATTGTGGAACTGCAAGCCATGGAAAAGGCTTGCAAGATTACTAGCCACTGTGACAAGCGCAACATAAGTGAACTCATTAGGTCTCATCCCAGCAACACACAGTTGATGGAAAAGTTTGAGAGCCTCTTCACCTTGAGCATTCTGGGTGTACCCAAAAATCATAGCATTCCACACCACAAGATCTCTCTGATCGATCTCATCAAACACAGCTCTGGCATCATCAATGCACAAGCACTTTGAGTAGACGTCAACCAAAGCACTACCAGCGTAAAGGTCCAAGGACACACCAGCTTTAATGACAAGGCTGTGAATCTGCTTGCTTAAATCAATGACTGATAATGAAGCTGATAGCCCAAGGATACTAACATATGTCAAGAGGCTTGGATGCAATGACCCTAATCTCATCCTCTTAAACAGGGCTAAGGCTTCCATGAGCTCCTCGTCCCTCGCATAACCTTCAATCATAGCATTGTAAGAAATGACATTGTGTTCAATCATAGCATCAAAGACAGCTCTTGCATCGACCAGAGAACCACATTTAGCATACATATCAATAAACCATTATTTACATACTCATCAGACCCCATTTTAGCTTTGATGGCATACCCATGAACCTGCTTCCCTTGTTGCAAGGCCATTAAAGAACCACATGAACTTAAGATACTTGCACAAGCAAATTCATCAGGTCGCCACCCTAATTTGCTCATTTCAAAGAATAAAGCCATTGCTTCCAAATCGAATGAATTCTGCATATACCCTGCAATCATTGTAGTCCATGAGACCAGATTCTTGACAACCATCCAGTCAAATAGCCTTTGTGCAATCCTCACTTTAGAGCACTTGCAATATAAATCTATCAGAACATTACTTATCGAGACATCCATTTCTGTTCCACTTCGATACACATAACCATGGATTTGCCTTCCGCCTTGAAGAAAATCTAAGGCTGAGCAAGCACTAATCACACTCGAAAGAACAAATCTATCAGGCCGGCTTCCAGATTCCCTCATTTGGTTAAACAACTGCAGGGATGTTGCACTCTTCCCTATCTGTGAATATCCCGTGATGACCGCCGTCCAAGTCACTGAATTTGTCAGCGGGAGCTCATCAAATATCAACATCGCCTTCTCCATGCTTCTGATTTTTGTGTAGAAGTTAATCAAGGCAGTACCCACAAAGATATCCAAATCAAAACCCAACTTTGCTACAAGACCATGAACTTGAGCGGCGTGATCAACGGCCTGTGATTGAACACAGGCTCGCAGGACACTGGCAAGGATGAACTCATTAGGGCTATCGGAGGAGGACCTTCGAAAGGAGGAAAAGAAATAGAGGGCCTCTTCCTCCCTGTTGTGTTGGGTGTACATGGAGATCATTGAGGACCAGGAGATCATATTTCTTTCGGGCATTCTTTCGAACAGTTTATGCGCATGTCTAAGGAGGCCAGATTTGGAGTACCCATTCAGCAAAAGATTGTTGAAGAATGAGTCTGATTGGAGACCTGAGACGATGGATTGGGCGTGGAGTGGTTGGAGATGGACGTGCTGGGTTTGGCCTGAGATGCATGACTGCAAGAGATGGACGAGAGTCTGACGCCGTTCGACGTGGAAATTTCGGAGGACGGGGGAAGCGACCGCGCCTACGGCTATGGATTCAAACGTCATGCGGGCGCAACGGCTAGCTCATAGAGCGCGGTCGCACGGGACCTACGTATAAGCCTGCGGACGTCCCGCGAGTCAGAATCTAAGGGGACTCTATTGCATCACCCAACAAGCTCCCAAAGCCATGACCGAGGTGTCTCTGAAAATATCCCCAAGTAAATCACGTAATATACATTGATGCCAAAGTAACTTTGCAAACTTTTAATTTGATATTGTGACCCAGTTAAATATGAGCCTCGTCAACAACTTATTAGTCTTAAATAAGTTAATATCAATTTAAAATTTAAATCAAACCTAACATCAAATTAATAAAATATTTTTAATAAAAAATATGTAATATAAACATATTTGCATCTTGTCAAGCCGAGACTTGCCGGACTAGTTTTTTTCTTTTTTCCCTTTTGGCTCAGCTTGAAATTAATTTGATCGATCTCAGCCATGTTTGCTTCGTTTCCAGTACATTTTTGACAGCCCTGTCTTTAATGTAAGAGAGAATGGCCTGGCACAGCTCACTCGTTGATCAATATTTTCTAGGCATTTTCTTGATCCGTACTTAAATCACATTCGCGTCGAATAAATAATCTCAAATTAAATCAACTAAAAGTAACACATTATTTAATGAGGAATATGTTTGAGTATGTACAACTGCATGATCCTAGACTTGTTAAGTATCATTAAAACTTTTATGCATTATATCCTAGAATTTTTCTTACAGAGATTTCTAGATGTTTATCAAAGGACCTATGAATTTTTCACCTTCCTTAGAATGGATTCTAACCCTTCTCTTACATCATACGCCACCTTCAGAGGGAACCAAATTAATAATGGGTGATACATCCAAGTGCAAATCACTATCGAGAATGTCTGATGCTCAGTTTGATACACTGCAAATGAAAAAAAAATAGTCAACAACAAAGAACACAAACTTTTTCATGCACAATTAACATAAGAGCTGGCTCATGGGTATGCAACAAAGACAAAATAGAGTTCTCTCAGGATCGGTGACTATTACGAGCGTCATTATACATGACAAAGGATAGAACCGTGATCATCAATTACAAACATCGGCTGTTAAACGGCCAAATGCAAAAACTGAAGGAGAAAATGGAGGAGATCTTCATCAGATATGAGAAAAGAAAGCATCAGCATTTCATTCTTCCAGTGACTTCACAATAAAAGACTTCATTCTGTCCAAAATTTGACAACAACATCAATAAATGCCTTTATGGTTGCCCAAACTGGGTTGATTTCCAACGTCTCTAACTCTCTTTTGGCCTTTCCAGATGATTTTCTGGGTCATTGGAAAAATTCCCCAAGTCAAAATAGAGAAAATTTATCAGCAAGAAAAGATTCAAAAATATTCAGGACTAAACTGTACCACAGCTCCTAGTAAAATACAGGTGATGCAAGATTACAACTTAAAAAATTCCCTTGCTCACAGATATGACCATCAGGCCATGCTTCCTTTTTCTTTTCTATGCAAGCAAGTATTTCATGTGGAAAATTATAAATTCATAAAAAAAAATGGAAAACAATTTGATAAACTAGACTTAAGGAGCAAAAAACAATGCATGATGTAGCTAAACTATGCAGATAGCTCGGAAACTGTGGAACAATTCAATTACATTCTACTAACAAATGTGTTCTATCTTGAACCTTTTCAGAAGTGTCTGATGGCTTCTAAAATTTTCAAATTGTCATTGAAGCTAAGTAGCCATGGCATGTTCTGACAATACTGGGGAGTCTCATTGGCACAGCACTGTTCCAATGTACGACCCTGAGGACACACTCATAAACCGGGATGTCTCTTGCCAGCTGGTTTGCTACTCGGGTTGCCGAATACCAGCCAGGAGATTTAGGTCCTGCTCCACAAAAAAGAAAAGTAAAGAAAGAAAAGAAAAGAAAAGAGACACAACCTCTGATGGCTCTCTGTTGTCTCACTGGTTCTAACAAGAAGCTCAAGGAAGAGAGAGAGAGAGAGAAGAGAGAATGGGAGATAAGAGAGAAAGGAGAGGAAGAAGGGAGAGGAGGTGACTACATACAGCCTACTCTCCACAACAATTTATCAAATACGCATCTGGTAAGCAGTCCACCCTCCCCTTTTCTAGCCATATATTTACTCAAAATTTATGAAATACAGGAAAATCATGCCAAAATTTTCTAGTTTAACATGAAATTCATATGTTATACAGTAGGGATCAACTTACAAAACATTTTTTTTTTATTTTTTAATGTGTAGTTAACTTCATAAAATTATGATATTTTCAGAACAAATTAATTACTAAAAATTATACTGCAACTATTTCAGGAAGAAAAATTACAAACAATGTGAGAAAGGGCATCCCAGTATTGTACCAATTTAAGAGACTCAAAAAGCCTATTTAAAAATATAAAACTATAAACAATAAAAAACAAAAAATAAAAATTAAGGTTTGGCAGCATCCCAGTAAAGTTGGAACAGCATCCCATCCCAAGTGTGGGGACAGGTGCATCCCAACGCCATACTGACTTGAGACCAAGCTGGCATGGATAGTGGCATCAAGTCTTGAGTCCTTGATAGCTACCTTTTCTCATTGACTTTCCTTTTATTCTCCAGTGGAACTAAATCCACACATCAGCCAAATGACTCAGGCTACCAAAACTAACATGCCCCGAAAAAAAATGAAAATAAGTACATTTTACCTGCTGCAATTGCTATCTCTGTTAGTCTTGCTGGCAACTTCATGCTTGGTGCTGCACTCAGAGTCAGATATTTCCTTCATACTGGGAGAAAGTGACTCATATGAAACACTTCCTGCTTTGGCGGCCATGTTTTCCATATCATTAGACTGCATCACAGGCAGTGCCTGCAACGTGGAACATGATGAATGTGGATCAATGTGATGCGCTTAGGATCCAATGCTAACTGGATAAAAGAAAACTTGATGTAAGAGGATCCCGTCTCCAAGAGCATATCAAAATAAATAGAGATGAAAAATGCTAATTTAGAAAAAGAATGGGAACAGAATAGCTGAAGAAGCCACGTATTCACGTGTTTGCAACATTCCCAAATTACTGAACCCAAAAATGTCTAGAAACAAAATTGCATATGTTTTGGACTCACTAACCATGCATCATAGGATCACTAAATGAATTGTTTTCAAATAGTTCTTTTGCCTATACCTTGCTTCAATCCAGACACCTTGAACTTCGGTCTATATATATCAAAGATATAAAGAAAGCAATTAACAATGTCAATCATCAATTCCACAGCTCAACATACATTTCAGCTTGTCATAACCAAGTGGCATCGTTACGTGACTTAACCAGTAATTGTTATGATAATATACTAGACCCCTATATTTTACTTCTACATAGCTTTGACAACCTAAAAACCACTTGAATATAATAATAAAAACATCCGAAACAATAAAACAACAATAAAATGCATAGCACTATTTAAAAACATATTGTGCATATATCAATTGTGACAGCCTTCAAAACTTATTGAGGGAAAAATTTCCACTGTTGCACATTAATCATCAAACAGAAAAATTAAAAAATAGAAACAATATTTAATTTGAAACACAACTGGTTCGGCTGTCCCGTTTTGGCCTAGTAAAATATGTATAAAGGGGAAGGCTTCCAGAAAACCAGTCTGAGCTAGAACTAAAACAGGGCATAGGCTGCCACTAGAATGAGTCGTGGACAAGGTCAGGCACTTTAAAGGGTAGGAATCGGGCAGTGGCCTCGGCCAGTTCAGATGCAAACCAAGTGAAGGGCCAGATATTGTTATAATTGATTTACTAGTGCCTACCAAAGAGTTCTTACAAAGAAGATTCAGACAATGGTTCTGACCAAAAAATAATCTGAAAGGCATTAGAATTTCAAACAGGACAACAAGATAAAATCAACAAGCAATAGAGGTTCTGATACCAATTTAGAGGAATAGTAACAAATGCTGCGAAATGAACTTGATCAAAAATCATCTAATCATGGGCCCCATCAACACAAATGGCAAACAGATGCTAGAATAATAATGCAAAAACTAAAGTCAAGAAATGTTAAAATTATTTTATAACAATAACTGACTCCTTGCCAGCAGCCTTCAACAATTCTTGAACTCCGATGGTGTTGCATTGAAAAAGTCATATCAGAATCTCTCTCTCTCTCTCTCTCTCTCTCTCTCTTTCTCTCTGTGTGTGTGTGTGAGTGCGGGCGCGGCACGTGCGCATGTGTGTGTTTTTTCACATTAATTTATTGCCCTAATAGATGTTAAATCTCTCAGAGTATTGCTTTTATGCTGTCAGAACTTATTGTAGGTTATAAATGAAGCTCAGTCTACTTCATTCATCTCATTGTCACACAATTTTGTTCTATAAATCCAAAGACTTGAGGGCACTACTGCTTGCTCCATCTTGATAAAGTTATTGTGTGGCCAAATCTAAGAGTACCGATTGCATATTGTGCATAACTATGTTATGGTGATTAAGTCATGAGTAATAGTTATCCAACAAGGTATCCATCAATAAGCAGTTAAATATGCTTTGATAGAAATCCTAGATCTGGATGATCTATTGTCATTACATGGTCTTTTGTAAAATTACATTATTAGGAATGTATAATGCTTTGTGAAACAGAACTGAAGACGTTTGCTGATAAGACAAGAGAAGGCAGTACTTTTCCATAGGTCCAGCACAGAACTATGTTAAATGGATTGTCATTGTCTTATATCAAAATCAAGCACAAGTTGCACACAGACAAATTACTTGTTCTCAACTCTACATTACTCTTCAAGACCAATATTCTAGAAAATTGGTACTCAAAGTCATAATGCAGAGACTCCTTCAACTTGCTAACAATTCTAAATTCGTGTTTTCCCAGGAGATGTAAAACTAGATTTTTTGTTAATAAAATTATCTTAGCACATAGGTCAAAGAATGTAAAACACCAGAGAACATGACACAACTAAACAGATGTTAAATAGTGGCAAATGAACATACATTTATGTGACTAATGAACAAATATTAAAAAACAACAACAGAAAAGGGAGAAATAAACATTGAGACTCACCCCAGTCCTTGAATTTCCAGAAGCAGGAGAAACTAAACTTTGTGACATCATTGACGTCAGGACTGTTGCTTCTTATTAAATGAACTGGAAGTTTGAACTCCTGTGGATTTTGTTCTGTTTATAGTGGGAACTTCGTTGCCTGGGATGAAGTGTTCCTCCACTTCAGAGTTTTGCATGCCTAATACTTCCTGGGAGTTGATTAAGCCCTCAGTTTCCAGGGGGTTTAATTCCAAGTCACTGGTATCGATAAAGAAGATGCTATTGGAATGTCATTAGCACCAGAAACTAAATGATCTGCCAGCTGATCAGATACATTGTCATTGACCAAGTTAATGGAAATCGCTTCTTCTGGTAAATCATCTGTCCTGGTTATTGTAGGACTAGTGTTGCTTTCAGCAGAAATAACAGTTGCCTCAGCCACACTGCTGCTTTTTTTTCAACATCCTTTTCATTCAGCATCAATCCTTTTACTGGAGAAGTGATGGGTACACACTCATAGAAAGGATGTGACTGCTCCATCATATTGATTCCACAGTTTTCTAGACTACCTTGAAGCACAGTATCATTTTGTTCATGAATTATTGTATTATCATGTGTCAGCTCAGATGGTTTCTGTAAGTTTTCTTCCCAACTCCCTGTGTTCACTAAATTCCCACATTGAATTGGACCATTGGAGTTCTGCAATTGATCAGATTGTTTATTATATGTAATTTCTGCAACAGTAACATCATTTGCATGAGATGCGAATATTTCCTGGTCATCAGATTTTACTACTTCATAGTTTTCTTCACTTTCATGTTCATTAGTCATAGAAGATATTTCCAAGTCCGCATGATCAGCCACATGTGTCATAGATGATATGATCAGATGAGCACCAGGATCTGTGGATCCCAAAGCATGCTCCTCTGAGCCAGCTTCAAGATCCAACGTTTTCAAACTCACATCACCGGGTCCCAGCACTTTATTTTCCTGAATTATATCTCTCACAATTTCTCGTACAGTGTAGAAAGACCCACCAACTTCCTTATGTGTGAGATTTAGAGAAGGGAAATTCCCATTGTTTGAAGAACGGTACCTGAAAGCAGATTATATATAAATAAACAACATGAATCATGCTTTTAATCACTTTGACAGAATTCGAATTGTGAACTTATAAGTTTCATACTTGTATGATCATCCTTGCACAAATATATGCAATAAGCCTTCATCCCAAATATGTGGGTTTAGTTACAGGAATCCTACTTCAACTGTAGCTCTTACCAAAGTTTGAAACCACAAGCATAGTCTCGGGCTTACACCTCCAAGTAGTACAAAGCTTGCATCAACAGGATGAAGCCGTTAAAAAAGGCGCAGAATGCAAATACTGACTCTAAGTTAATGGTATACGACTTACAGGTCAAGATACATATACAATATCAAAATTTTCAGAACATGTTAGTCATTGTTCGTTGGTCAATATACCACATCTAGAAACATGAAGAAAAAGTGGCAATAAAATAGTGGATACCATACGATATAGGATTAGCCATAGGTTCATTATAAGTTGTTCAAACTGATGATTTTCTCATTCTGAGTTGATGGATGCAATGTTATATCCCCGAGTCAATTTCTCTAGGAACCTCCAAGCTTAGCAAGGATTCTTGCAACTCTAGATCCTAAAGTGTTCAGCCCTCAAGAAGTTCAATTCTCTTTGCACCAACCACAGTTGCAAGACATCCAGAGAGGAGATGGAAGCCCTTAGTTAACAGGGACAATCATCTTCAAATGAAACCCATATATTTCCTTATGTCATCATACAATTAGTGATACAATCATGAAGGATAAGCCATCTCTGAAAACCCCTTATGCACACTAAGCATCTTTTCAAGTTAGTCCCCCAATATTGCCACGCCAAAGCCATCAGGAAATAGCTTTTATTCTCTGATCACAACCATGCATGCTCCACTAGGTCCCTGGCAATGATCAAGCACATGTAAACATACCATCCTCGATATGAATCATATCAAACATTTTCCATGAATAATATAAGATGATAGCCTATGTTGCGAGATTTTATAAAAATTATGATGTAACACTTGGATAAACAACTAATTAGGCTTAGTGCCTGATCTTTCTCTTAATTAAAGAAAAAAGAAAAAAAGCTTGGGTAAACAACATTATGACTAATAAGATCTAATATACAATGTAGACGCATAAGCTAAGGGTTCAAGCTGTAGTTTTGAATGCTCAAACTGGATTCGATGCTGTTAATAAGGAGATTAAGCTTGTATCAAGTTTAAGGCAAGCTTAAACAGACTTTCTTAAGCTTGACTTATGACTAACTTGGACCTTGAGCTGAACCCCAAGTCATTTTTATTTTTGCAAACAAGGAAATATTTAGACATGGCTTCATTTATAAGAAACCTCTGAATGTAGCTTAAGATGGAGTTTTTCTCTAAATAAGCAAACCTGAATAAGACCATTGTCAATCTGAGCCTATGCTATTCATCAACAACTCTGCCACAAGATACCTTAGCTACAAGATACCTTAGTAGACAACTTGCTCCCACTTATAACTCAATCATAACTGATTGCATTTTTCAACCTACGCAACCCACGAATTCTTTTCTACCTCTTGCACATACTGAAACTGTATGGACACAAATATGAAATTAATGCATAAGAACAATTCAACTATTTTAATATGTGGCTTTTGAGGCACGAATTCCATTAGAAGGAAAAGCTTTAACATGGACATGCTAGAGACAAATTTCCAATAGGATCATGAGAAATAGAACAAAGTATTCTTGCCGCTATAAAAATACATCAAATCGCTTGTTATGCATCAATATCAATTAAGATGCATGGTTTCCTAATGATATGCACCTCTTTTGTTCAAAATAGGATAGCTATATGTTTATTATTCTGTACAGTCCACAAAAATTTAACATGTAGATGAAGAATCCTGTAAAGCAAATCATGCATGCTTTACGATACTTCTACCACCTAAGCAAACAACACGTGACAATAATAATGAATAAATTAACTTAAAATTATAGGTAAGAACTAATTGACAACAGCATATCAACGCAAAGTCAAGCATGGAACTAGAAAACACTTTCTAAAGTTTGCAAAAAACAAATGGGTGCATCTAATGTTTATGCAAACTTGATTACTTCTTTATAAAGGACTTGACCATTGCTCTTCTCTCCTCTTTCGTTCGTCGATGGCGAGGCTTCTTTTCTCGAGAATCATCCCATCTAGCTAAAGCAAATGTTCGACCAACCCAGCCAGCTTTTAGAGCCTGCATGATGTCAGAAGCTCACCAGAGTTTTGGATTCAAGCCTGCATAAAAGTGAAAACAAGATTAAAGGCATGATTATGAAAGTCAAGAAATTTTGACACAATGATTGTGTATAACAAATTATGTAGAAGGTCAGTTTGGCTTCCAATGTAACATTGAGAAGTGAACAGCATGACCAATTCATACATTTCAGAGCACAATAAGATATTCATACATATTTCAAGCCAACAGAAGAAACATGTATTGATCTCTTGAAAGTTAATATATCACATAAACAGCATGAAAAAAGAGATCTACATTATGCATCACCTCTGGTCAGTGCCTTCACAAATAGGAAGACCAAGGAAACTGAATAAGAATTCTGGGCCCTACTTGGTTCCCACATAATATTAAGTGCTTAACATGAATTTTTTGAATAAACAAATTATACTAGGTAAAATAAAAAAAATACCTATTCGACCTCATTCATGTTTTATTGAACTCCCCATATTCTATAATGTACATATTATTATATTTAGTTGGTTTTGTGTTGGCTGATAAGTTTTCTAATCAATGAATCCTTTTTCTAAGAGAAGTCAGAAACAAGCAAACCATGATATTGTAACTACTAGTTATTTGTACATGTTTTGTCTTCGGCTTCCTACATTGTGATTCTCATTCTCACCTTTTCATCTCCATTATTCCTTTTCTTTTTTTGATCAGTAACTATGACTCCTATGCGGTTATTCAAAACAGAAAACACATCTAAAATGTTCAAAATTGAAACAAGAACATTGGACTTGCTTATCCAGTCTAAAATCACAAATGAAGCGTCTCATGATATTATTGTTTCTGCATAATCTAGGGTCTATATGAATTATACCAAATTTACGATATGATATGTTTTATCAATTCTCTATATGCACTCGCATATGCCATCTCCCTCTAGCCCCTCGCGTTTACATAACTTAAACTCAACCTGAAATCCTTCACTCAGTAAATCTCCTTAATTCAAGCCTAGATATATATTTTACTCAGTAAAACTCCTTAATTCAAGTCTAGCTACACCGTTAATAACAATCTCTATACATCTCAGTAGAACCTTGAAGGAAAAAAAAAAAAAAAGGCAATTAGCTTTACAGGATATGATATGGAAAACACCGATAACAAGTCTTGCGATGGCAGCATCCGGATACCACTATTGCTCGCACTCTAAAAACTTCTGTGATGTCCACTCTTGCACCTCACACTGGATACGTTCCTCTTATCAAAACATGAATCTAAAAGAAGTAACGTGCAAACGAGCCACAGCAATGTATGGCTTTAGCTCTTTCCTTCCATGCCTTTCGCCACAGCCATCCTGTGCATCAGGATCTTTACGATTCTCGAATCACCAAAGCTGCGAACTTGTACAAAATTATCGAATGACCTCAAGCTTCCATCGGAGAGCAAAATCGTTACCTAAAAACGGGAGAAAACTACAAAGCCGCAGAGAAAACTTCCTTATCCCGAAAAAATGGCTCAAACGCAGAACAGAGAACCGATTGTGACGACAAGGATGTTCAAAATGGGAATGATAGCCAACAGCATTACCAAAAAGCAAGATCGATGGAGAGAAAGAGAGGGACGTGGGTGCATACCTTCTAAGCTGGGGAGAGACTTGGGGTTCTTCGAGGGTTTTGCCGATGGGGGCGCGTCAGGGATTCGGATTTCGGAATCGGCCCGCCCGCCCATCGCGGCCACGCCGCCCGGCGTTTTAAACGCGGAAGAATAGGGACTGGAATCTTGCGGTTTGGACGGATGGATCGGTTTCGAGGATCAAGCGAACGGCGGATCATTACCGGTTGCTCGCATCCGCGGAATGTTAAAGAATAATTTATTAATTCAACAAATATTCCGGCCTTCTTCGTTTTAAGTGCCCGTTTGGCAGGTTTGGATTGAAATTTAATTCATAACATAAAAAATGTGTTTGATTGGATTATTTTTTAAAATATTTTTTTAAAATCCTAAAAGTCTAAAAAATTAAAAAATTGAGTAATATTTTCTTCGAATTCATCTAGATGTTTTTTTATTTTTATTTTCTCAAAAGCTTAAAATTCATGAATTTACTTCTCAACGTATTCTCGAATACTAAAAATCAATAAATATAGAATGATAAAAGACGTAAGTAATACAAATAGACAAACCTCTTGAATATTAATGGATACATCTTTATAACTTGACATAACCTCTCTTAGAATATGAATGAACATTCATTTTATTAGCAATATTATAACTAATATATATATATATATATATATATATATATATATATATATATATATATATATATAATTTTTTAAATATATATTGTTAAGCAAGAAAAAAATTTTCTATAAAGCCAACAAATGATTTTTTGATACAAAATTTACAATAAACTATCATATCCCTGAATATTTTATTAAATTCAAATTAATTAACTATTAATGATATCTTTTTATTTGCTCATGGAAAAAAGATAATATAAAAATCGGCTTCACATATTTTTTTTGTCATCCATATCTTTTCTTTTCATTATAGAACTCGCATTATAGAATTTAATTCCTCATCATTTTCTCTTGTTTTTCATTTTAAAAATTCCCTTCTTGGAGACCAAGTACCTTTTGATGAATCTTTTACTCTCAAGCTTTAAATTTCCTAAGGAGGAAGTAATTATGCTACTGAATTCCATAAAAAGAAAACTTTAGTCTCCATTCGTGGTATTTATTTTTGTCCTATCCAATGTTTGAAAAAAAATCAACAACAATGCAAAGCACTCATAAATAATATTAAATTAGTAATTATATTTATTAGTATATCTTACAATTATTTTGCTGCATGTTATGCACAACATATAATATCAGTGAGATATACTTAGCCACAATCCTTATATATGGAATTTAACTCATATATATATATATATATATATATATATATAAAAGAGTGTTTCGTATAAGAGGCTCCTATAAATTAAAGATCACATGTAAAAAATTATTTTTATGTTTCAAATCAGAAACATTCAAGTTGAACTTTATTATTATTTTATGCTTATTTGTCTCAAATATTTGTAATTTTGGTCAAATTCTTGTAATTATATCTTGCGCGGGATGAAAAAGAAAGAAAGAATTAATATCTTTGAGAGTTAACAAATTTACGTTAGCTGAAAAGGGAAACCGGTTACTTCCATTTTCTTTCCCTCTTTTTTTTTATCCTCTTTCGAAATAAGATAACTAATGATCTTTTACCCTTTTTTTTCTCTTTCCCTTCCCTTCATTTTCTTCTATCCAAATAGACCCTTATGCTTTGTTAAGATAGAAAGAAAAGTGAAAGAAAAGGAAACTAGAAGGCGGAGAGAAAAGTGGAAGGAAAGAAAATTGAA
This sequence comes from Calamus simplicifolius, assembly GCA_900491605.1. NCBI lineage: Eukaryota > Viridiplantae > Streptophyta > Magnoliopsida > Arecales > Arecaceae > Calamus > Calamus simplicifolius. The sequence continues at coordinate 275,648 of UESW01001606.1, read as the reverse complement.
GAGAAAATATTTTCTCTTCTTTATTTGGATGAGTGGAAAGAAGAGAGACAAAAAAATCGATAATTTATAATGACAATAATATCCTTATTATAGATGATTAAAAATACATTATTTTTTTGGAAGGGTCAATATTGTAATGAAAAAAAAAAAAAAAACACTTTGAGTTTTCTCTCCAAAATTTCTCTGAAAGAGAAAACTTTTATATGAGACCATCACTTTTTTTTCTCTATTCTTTCTTTAATTTTCTTTCTTTTAACTTTTCTTTTTATTCAAACAAAATAAATTTTATTTTTTCTCCTAATTTAAAGAGAGGGTCAAAGAAGAAATATAAGAAGAGGTAGTACTTGTTAAACGAAAAAAAATCTCTATTTTTTTTCCAAAAAATATTTGTTGGGAAAAAGCCAAACGAGCTCTTAAAAGGTAAATTGGAAGGTGACCTGGGGCATATGCGAAGAAAACGAGGGCGATGCGACCATTTCAAAGCGCTCTTCTCGGCCCCTCTCTCTCGGGGTCTAGAGAGGGAGAGCCGGTGACGATGGGGATGGCGATGGGGATGGCAGCGACCCTCGGCCTCGTTCTGCTCATGTTCCTCTTCCTCCTCCTCCTCTTCGTCCTGGCCTGCCGGCCCTGGCGCTTCTTCTTCTCCTCGTCCTCGTCCTCGTCCTCGGCCTCCCGCCGCGGCGTCGCCGCCATCAAGGCAAGAATGTGCTCCTCCTCCACTGGATCGGGTTTCTCATTCCTTGTTCTCGGTTCAATTCTGGCTGCGTTTGTGAATCTTGGGGCCAATGGCTTGTGTCGTGTTTTCTTGATTTGAAATTTTGGACTTCGGCTTTTTGAGCTAGATAATCCCTATTTCCTGTGCTAATGATGGATAGATTCTGAAGCATGCGGGGTGCCTGGTGATTTTTCTTTAAATTATTCTGTTACCATCTCGAATTTGTAACTTCTAAGCTCTAATGGACTTAATTTTTTGAGACTACGCTCGTATTGAAGCATAGGGGATTTCGTATTACTTCAGGAAGGAAAAAAGATGAAACAAATTCTATTTAGTTGTTGAGAAAATAAATATCAAGAAATGTGATATGTGCTCATGATGTGGCCATGGGTTGTGACTCGAGTTTCTTTACCTGAAGATTTACTTCGTTACATTTCTCTGTTTTGCTTCATGTGAAAATACCTAGTTCAGCTGACTTTTTTATGACTTAATTCGTGTTTGCTGGTCCCTTTCCAAAAATCACTGGTAGTAAATAATATATATATTTTTATTATTGAAGAGGCAGAATGCACAAATTTCAGGATATATGAACAGGTGCTGGGATCAATTCCTTCAGTTACCCTTTTACCTTCATCTCTTTATGAAGTCTCTAGTTACTTTGCCCTCATTTTGACTCTAAACCTTCATGGTACTCCTTAACTACTGTTATATGTTTGCATATAGCACCATCTTGTTGAGCCATTAATGATTTACTGGTTGTTGGAACCATATTCAGTTTGGTACTCATGTTTCTAAAAGGTGAAGGCCATAAACGTCATAATATGAAGGTACCGAAATGACATGCATGTAGGTAGAGAAGGATGATAATGAAGAACAAAATAAATAAGGGATTCGATAAGAATGAGGCTACAAATGTCAAATCAACCACAGGAAAACTAAATTTTTGAACTTATCAATAAAGGGCATAATGTAACTTGCAATCCTCTTAGTAATTCATATGCAGAGATACATTAACTGGCCAAAGCATAATTTAATAGACACCGACAATCCAGCAATTAATCTACATCAAGTCTAGGACATTTTTGTTAGGTCTTATCCCATATAACTTGATGTTTTCTAAATATTTAATATATTGAGCAAGCAAACTCAATAATTTATTTTTTCACTTGGGTGTTCAAATGTTTTGAGGATGCAATAATGCATGATTTTGATCACGAAGAGCTGAAATCCAATATATGTGTACTAATAATATGATAATGCTATGTTCATCATAACGATCAGCATATCACATGAAACAATCCCCTCTTAAACACTTTTGTAATCACATTGAATTTGACAAGGAGGAATCAGAATTTGAATAGCATGGGACTTCCTGAAAAAGTTGACATGTTGCAGAGTAAATGATAGACAAGGTAATGAGAATGAACCAACAAAGTAATGCTGATGTGAACTGTTGAAGGGGATTGAATATGTTGTGCAAAAATATAGGTTCTCTGTAGAAAAAAAAATGAGGAAAGGAGAGGAAAAGAAGCCATATGCAGTCTACTGTGAAAGAATATACTTCACTAGGATAAGAACTTATAAATATTTCAGAATTCATTTTCTTATGTGGACACTTAAACAAGCTTCTCTTTGGGCTCCTTATTTGGACCACCAGCGATGGATTAAAGTACTTTTGTGGCTTTAGAGAGTTTAGCCTAAAAATAAATCCAAAAATACAATAAAATTGAGAACAATCTTGTGCTACATGATTTGGTTCTGTTGTAATGCAGCCACCATAGCATCCTAGATTAGTGGAAGATGGAAATTCTTTAGTAATCTATCTTAAATGTAATGCTAACTAGAGTTTCAATTATGCGCTTATGGAAATATCCTATTTGAATTCTTCTGTACATTGTTGAAGTATAGTTGATATGCCTGCTACATCAGCAAGCAGGATTTATAATTGCTTTGATACGATCCTTATGATTTGTGTGTGACACATGTGATGCTGCATGTACTTTTCTAACACCCATAGCATCCTAGATTAGTGGAATATGGAATTTCTTTAGTAATTTATCTTAAATATAATGCTAACTAGAGTTTCAATTATGCACTTATGGAAATATCCTATTTGAAATTTGCTGTACAATGTTGAAGTATAATTGATTTGCTTGCTACATCAGCAAGCAGAATTTATAATTGCATTGATATGATCCCTATGATTTGTAGGTGATACATGTGATGCTTCATGTACTTTTCTATCTTTTGAAATTAGTTGTATCAGAGCTTAAATATGAGTAATATTAGAGTTTTTCTATATAAACTATATGATCTTGAAATATCAGAGTAATGGTTAATAGTTTTCCACCAAAGGTTTTATATTCAAGATAACCTGTATTTTATAAGTGGCTCTATTATCCAAATTTTTGTCAATGTCAACTTTTTTCTAATAGGATGCATGATCAAATCACAATTGTTAATATCCAGCCACAGTTGTCAATAAGATGCATGGTTGATCACAGTTTTTTCCATCTAAACTAGATGCCTTGCAATATTGAAGTAATGGTTAATGTGGGAATATTGTTCAACCAGAGGTTTTATATTCAAGGTAACCTGTATTTTGTAATTGGTTCTATCATCCAAATTGTTCATTAATATCAACTTTTTTAATAGGATGCATAATCATATCGCAGTTATGCGGATTGCACTTTAATTCCTGGTAGCTTCTTTTGCAGCCTGATGATCTTGACAGGCCTCTTTTCTCTGAGAATTTGGATGATGCGTCACACCAGAGCTATGTTGAGGAATCAATAATTCAAATTGATGGAAATACCAGTTCACCAAGAGCACATAGACTTGTCAATAAAATGAGGGTTCACTCAACTGATTCTTGTGGCAGTCAAGGTGTGCCATCGTGCTACATATCATATTAATATTCTATTTCTGATGTTTAATCTATTTTTCTCTTGATAACTAAGCAATGCTTTTACTGCTCCAGGAGATAGCCTGATTCTGGATGTGGTCGCTGAAACGTCTGAAGATCTGCAATTTGGCCAAACACTTAAGCGTACAGCATTGCCAAATTGGGCTGCTGAGGATGCAAAAGATGTTAGGAGGAATTTGAGCTATGATGTGGGATTCATTAGTGACCATGGGAGAAATTTAGCTTCTGCATTCAGGGATATTTCATTTACACGTACACTCCTTTTCTTCACTGTGCTTTGGTTAAATTGTTTAATTGAAGCCTATTTTGTTCTACTGTTGATTTTTATAAATCATGTCATCCAATCTTTCTTTTAGAACTGCAGAAAGTAGTCTGATTCTCAAAGTGATTGCTGGCCCTTCGAGTGGGCTTTGCTGTTTTCGACAGTCAGCAGACGCTTCTATGCTTCCCCTGACCCTTGGAAGGGTTTCCCCCAGTGATTTATTACTGAAGGACTCTGAGGTTTCAGGGAAACATGCACGCATAAATGGAACATGAATGTAAGCCTTTTTCTTGGACCAGTTTTTTAGGCTATCTTATCCTTTGTTTTTTTTTTATGACATCCTCATCTTCCTGCTCCTTTGCTTTCCTTTTTTTTTTTTAATGACCTATATAAAGTGGAACATGAATTTAAGCCTTTCTCTATGACCAGTTTTTTGGGCTATTTATTTTCTTCTTCTTCTTCTTCTCCTTGATGACTTCCTCTTCCTGCTGCTTTCTTTCCCTCTTTCTTTCTTTTAGTGACTTCCTCCTACTGTTCCTTTGCTTTTTGGGTGCGCACCTTGCTATTTATTTCTTGGTTAGACATATCATTGATGGTTTCTAGAGACAATTCTTATGCCACTAAGTATTTCCAACTGATCTCACTTGTGGAACTTGGATCTGGTTTTCTGAACTAAAAAATGCATTGGGAGCTTCCTGGTGAAAGTCCTGAGGAATTATTAAGGGAAAATTATCAGGAAACCAGTGAGGAATGTGGTTAAAATGTGGGAAAGATGAAAATCATGGATAACTGTCTACTTTGTGGTTTTGGGGCATTTCAGACATATTTATTAATCATATAATGTTACCGCTTCTGTTTCTTCCATCTCATTTACGCTCATTCCTAAACTGGCATGTGCTGCATTACTGTTTGCAGAAATTAAAATGGGAGCTGGGCTCTCGGGCATTTCAAACATATTTAACAGTCATGTTCTAATGTTACTGCATCTGTTTCTTGCATCTCATTTACACTCATTTCCTAAACTGGCATGTGCTGCATTACTGGTTGCAGAAACTAAAATGGGAACTGGTGGATATGGGTAGCTTGAATGGAACGTACTTGAACTCTCAGGTGGTCCGCCATCCAGATATTACGTCTAGACATTGGAGTGAACCTGTTGAGCTGGAAGATGGGGACACCATTACTCTTGGCACTTCTACAAAAATATCTGTGAGTTGAAATGACATTTTCCCTGTACTACAGTTTTTCTTAATAATAGTAAATCTTGTCTTATGCATTGTGAAGTAAGATGACTGAATGTCCTTATATTAGTTTTTGAATGGTAAACTTGCCGTCATTATCTAAATGTATATATATATATATATATATATATATATGAATTTTTCAGAGGCCTTATTGTACTTCTGTGTGAGTGTTTCTCCTGAATTGAGGAAGTGTAACATTCCTGAATCCATTGTTTCACATGTTTGGAGCTTGCTTAATTCGAACTAGGTATTTTTTAAAAGTTTTCTCTCTTGTCATGATTGTGCACCTGTCAAGTAAACATAGATCTCTATATCAAAACCTACCTTCTGTTCCATTTTCCAAAGGACAGTTTCTGATTCTCTGAAGGTCTTCAAAAATTTCCTCCTGATTGCATGATTTTAAACTTCATGAACTATGTGGTAATCTTTTTAATTGTTCTTTTAGGTTGCATGAAGGTCAGCTCTCATTCCAGATTGCTTGGTTAGAACTTAAATACCAATGCTCAGAAGGTTAATATGAGGCCAATAGCATGTCATTAAAAGTTCTCATACTTTGATGGACGATGTTTTAATCCATCAAAGCTGATATGTTGATGGGGGTAAGATTTTGATCTGTGTTTGTGGCATTTGAGCTGTTCTTTTTACTACGCATGAATCATGAATATGTGCGATTCTATTAATTGGAGATTACGTGTCAGAGCATTAGTTTTGCTGTTGCTTGAGACGGGTCAGCTGGTCAATCATGCACTTCATATCTGGGCCACTATTATCAGAGGACATGAAGCTGCTGAACCTTTAATATGTCGAGGCCTGGAATCATGCTGATGGTTTCAGTTGATTGAAATGGGTTTTTGATGTTTGGCCTGACAAGGTCTATGTAATTGCTAATCTATAGTCGTCCCGTCTTGGGATGCTTGACTGCAATGGAGGGTATATGGACTGAATTATGTAACTGAGAGTCTGCAAAGGTTGATGTTGAATGTTGACTGTCTAATGTTAACAATTAAAGGTGTTCTTTTGTTGGATGATTTGTCAAAATCAGATGCCTATATGATATCTTGACATGGAAATTTAGGTGGCAGATCATGTTAGTAAAAGGTATGTGAGCATGTCAGTTTGGATGTTAGTTTGGATATCTTTGATCAACTATCACTGATGTTTTTACATAAGATGGTGTATTGTCATTGTGGGTCATCTGGTAGGATCCTAGTGTTAAATTTGATGAGGTGGGTAAGGCATGGAATTATGTAATAGGAAGTTTTGGCGATGAAGAATCATATGTCTGACTCTACAATATGGTTAAGACAATGATTGATGGTGATGGGTTTCTTCTACTCTTTTGTGGATATTTCTTAGGTGATCCAAACAATTCATAAAGGGCGTCTTGGTGTGTCAGGCTCCTACCATTGCAGAATATAGGGAGGGTCAGATGTATGCAGCCTTACCCCTGAGCATGGGGAGGCTGTTTCGGAGTTGCTCCAAACAATATAAATGGACATTCCTTTGTTCTTGTTTCTGCTTTGATGTTGCTTTTGATTCCTTTTTCTATCTTATTAGGAAGAAGGAAAAATTACTTGCAGGATACTTGCTTATCCCTCTCATTTATCATTGTTGCACTACTGCTGAATGTAAGGCTAGTTCCTCATGCTAGTGCTGAAAGAAGGCTAGCCTTTTTTTCTTCTCAAAACATCAATTTGGGAAGCGAGATAGAGCTACATGGTTGATCAAGTGGTTGTTAGTATCAAATTTGCATGTTCAAGAATGTATGGCCGTGGGTCTTTTCATCCTAAAATAAGATCTGCATTCAACTTGTTTCACTTTTTGTAGGTTCAAATTTCTCAACATTTTGAACGACCTATTGGAGTTGGTATAGCATCTGATCCAATGGCCATGCGTCGAGGTGGAAAGAGGCTTCCAATGGAAGACATCTGCTTCTGCCAGTGGCCCCTTCCCAGTGTTGGACAGGTTCTTGAATCACCAAATCTTATGCTAGTTTAAAAGACGGTTTGTACTGATCAAGTTCTTGCAATGCAGTTTGGACTCTTTGGTATTTTTGATGGGCATGGTGGAGTTGGAGCAGCCAAATCCGCCAGCAAGTATGTGATCTCTTTTCTCTCTTAAATAGATAATTGATGAATACCCTATAATTTTTTAAGGATCTCATTTTTACATGCTGCACATTACTTAAAGTGGACCTGTATAACTAATCGCCTGTAAACAAAGACAACTGCACTTTGTTCTTATTGTCACCAATATTTCATGGGTTTTAGTATATTTCCTTTGGTATTGTTAATTATTTTGAAGGCTTTTGGTCATGTCTCAACAATGACATAATTGAAAGCAATTTCAATGTCTCTCTCTCTCTCTCTCTCTCTCTCTCTCTCTCTCTCTCTCAATTTACCTCTCTCACTTTCTATGCCTTCGTCACATCATATTTCTTAGGTTTTTCTTATCTGTCCCATGTTCATTTGTGTTATCTTGAATGTGGAATGGCATATTTTACTTTTCAAAGTTCACATAATGTCATGCTTCTGAAGTGCATTGCTGCTGGCTTCTCTACATCCATTTTTTGCTGCTTTGAGTGCATCTAGTTGCTTTTGTACATTATTCACCTATTGGTCCTTTCTAGTGATTTGTATTATAGACGAAATAAAAGATGCCTTTATTTTCATCATTTCAAGTTTTCACCTATATTTCATACGTGTGGTTGTCCTCTCTCTTTCTTTGTTTCTTTATATCTCTGCAATTTTATGTTTTGAGTGTACATTCCCAATCTCCCAATGGAATTGAGTTATTTTAATGTGCACTTAAAAATGTGATAAGAATAAGCAATCTAGTTACTTCTAATGCAACTAAATCGTCTCTTTGTTGTGAAAAAGGAACAAAATAATACTAAATTGGATTTATGGAGTAAAACTTTAAGATGATATTGGACTGAGTTCCAGCAGATAAAAATCATACGTCAAATGTAATTTTAGTGGAAATAGAAATGAGTTGGCCCCAATCAAGATTGATCAATAAGATGCCAAAAAGTGATTAACTTCTAGGGTAGGCTTTGGCGACATAAAAGGAAAAGCTTTAGATTGGAGGTTTGCACTCTTGTTTATTTAGAATGTCGGGTGATAAAGAGAGCCAAACGGAACAAGTTAAATGCAGTAGACATAAGAATTTTAAGGTGGATGTGTGTTAGAACTAGGAAGGAGAGGGTATGAATTTAGTATATTAGAGACATCCCAATTAAAAACAAAGTGATGGAGAACCAACTAAGATGGTCGGACTTGTACAACAACAAAATAAGGGACTTCAGTAAGGAGACATACTTTAACCTTTTGTTGAAGGATGTGGGAAGAGAAGGGGAAGATCTATTTTATCATAGATAGAAATCGTAAGAAAGGATGTAGAGAAGCTTGGAATAATGTAAGAGGCAACACCAAATGATAATTCTTGGGGAATGTGGATTCATAAAACTGGAATGCTTGCAGATGCGAACATGACAATATCATGGACTTCAACCAATATTCATAATCTCAGCATGGGACTTTGTACTGGTATCATCATTGTTGACATGTCTAGTATGGGGTAGGTTACTAATATTTGGCACCCCACTAGTACTATGTATCGAACAGGTACATGGTGTTGTACACTCGGTACATGCCAGTATGGGTTGGTGGGCATATTATGCTCATAGCTGAAAAAGGAAAAGCACATGCCTAGCTAGGGGGATCATTCAATAGTTTTGATGGTCTCTCATTCACTATGATAAGTTAGCAAGACTCATCCCATATGTATATTGGTTAGCTTTAGGATCATAGTGTCATCCATAAAAAATAAGAACATTTTGAAACCAGCTTTTTACTTATGGGTCGATGCCACTTATTGGCAAAGAATCAAGTGAGACAAAGACCTACCATGAAACCTAGATGACCAACTGGCGAGCAACCTTTAAAGGTTTGTTTTAGATTTGGAAAGAGTTGTGATGGGTGAAGAACGTTTAAAGTCTAGCTTTCAGGTTTTCTTTTTTATAAGGCAGGAGTCAGAGGGGCCACATTGCTCACTGCACCTCTTATTGGAACAGTTCACTTTTTCTTCCTTTTGTGTGTGTGTGTGTGTGTGTGTGTGTGTGTGGAGAGTAGGAGGGGCAGAAGCCCTACTTAACTTTTTCATTGGACGAGGGCAGGAATTGGACCCATGCCTCTATGTATTGCACGAGATCTTATCAACTCAGCCAGTTGACACCCTCAACTGGATGGGCTTATACTGCATATCTTTGTGTATAAGACCCTTTATTTTTTGGTGCAAGCTTCTGAACCTAAAAAAGTAAGGAACAATGGTCTTCTGTTTTTCCTTGATTCAGCTTTTTTTATGGCCCCTACATTTTTAGCTGAGACTTCCTACTGTGCAATGCTTTGACCAACATGCTTTGTTTTTTTAACTTTGGGACTTATGAAGTTGTTACAGGTGACAAAAATATTATCTGCATAGTTGCAATAGACCAAATATTATCTAGAGGAGTTGGACAATAAAGGGAAAATATGAAATAAACTCTTGGCCTCCAACTTTCTTCTTACTATGGCTCACTTAGTTCTCTAGTTTGGTAGATTTTTAGGGATGCTTTTGGCTTTTTGGCACCATAATCATGGTCATGAGGGAGGGAACTTGAGGTTTGAATATTTAGAAAGACCTTGATGCATTTTTGTCTGAGTTTGGGTACTAGATGTGGATTGCAATCTTAAGCCAACAATATGATTGGTTGAACAAAAAATTACAGCAGGAACCCCAGTACCCTGGCGAACACTTTACCAAGAAATCCTGCCTATGGTGTCCTGGATTGGGCATTGAGGTGAGGTTGAAGGAAAATCAACCAGATTTCATCAATGTGGATCCATGTAACAGATGCGGGAAAGTGATAGTTGTGGACAGCGGACCATGGTTGGCATCCTAACATATGCACCAACAGCAGGACATTTAGGCACAGTGCTGGTACTTAAAGTTCACTGCAGTATGTGGTCTGTTATGCTAGTGATGCCTATCCAGGCACATATATCTGATCATTTTGGTTACAAATCAGTGTTATACATGTGATGCATTAAGATTTGCTCTGTTAATTATAAAACAAGCATTCATGTTTAACCAATAGAGCTATCACTTCTCCAAGCATCGAAACCATGTTGCTCTCAAAGAAAATCTTGTGTTAAATTTTTAATGCTTTTTCTATTTTTTAGTTTGCGCGTGATCCTTCATATCATGTTAATTTTGCTAATTCATTCTGTTATAGTCATCCTTTGTCTATCTAATTCTTGATCAAGAGTGCTGCTATTATTCTTTTTATTGTAGAGAAGAGATAAGTGCCACAGCTCATAGGCAATTAAACATCATATCCTATAGCCTAATCATTATCCTTCTCCTTTGTGCAAATGCTGTGTGTGAATTTACTAGTGGCAATAATATTTTCTCATGATATAGCTGTTTATTTCTATTTGCAGGAAACTGATAGCTGTTTTGTTTATTTTTGTTTTCTAGAATGCTGCCTGAGAATGTTGCTAAAATTTTATTCCATCCTGAAAGGAGAGAAAAGGTTCTTTCCTGTTGCGATGCTTCAGATGTTCTTAGAGATTCTTTTGCTCTGACAGAAGCTGCTATGAATCATCAGTATGAGGTTTTCTCCATTCTTATCATATTTCTTTCTAAACTACCATTTGAGATTAAACAAAAATCAAGTTTCTAGTTGTGAAAACATAAAGTCACAATTTGAACTGACACTTATATCAGGTAAAAACGTGTTTCTGAACTTGATAGTGATATATTGACTATATAAATAATGATACAACATCCGGCACATTGCTGTTCTTTTCTAGTTCCTTTCTCATTGAGATTATTCTTGACATTGAAGCATCAGGGAATAGAGATTACTTGGAGAAATTATTATACAAGACTCTGTAATTTTTGCATTATGTATAGAAACAAAGCCTTTGTTATTTAGACAATATATAATAATTTATAGACATATATGATGTTAAAAAATATAAAGAACGCATCCTTTCCCTACTCAAGTGTATTAGATTTTTGTCCTTTTATTTACTTGTAAAAAGATTCCTCAAGTGCATTACATTTTATCTTTTTATTTACTTGTAAAAAACTATTCTAAAGCACATGGTTGAGAGAAAAAGGTCACAAAATACTTGCCAAGCAAGCACATGCATGTTCAATAAAGAGAGATTCGCTTCAGTGACATCCTTGGAAGAAATCCATACACATGATTATCACTAGCTTTTAGAAACATTTTACAATTCTTTAATGCAACTTTAAATTTGTATCTTTTGTTTGACATATAGAACACTAGGATGATCAAATCGATTTTCTTAAGGAATTTGACGGAGGTCAGCTAATAAAAGGGTGATCATTTGGTAAGGGGGCCTGATAAATATGATGGAAGATTACTAAATTTGCAGCAACCTTCTCTGGGGTGGACTCAAGCTCTAGGAGGACAGTGTTCTTAAATGTTTCAGCTATGCGGAAATCGGATACTTGAATTTTGAAGATGTTTTAGTCTTTGGATGACACAATGATTAGAATCTTAAATGCTTGTAAGATCTAATAGCTAGCAGAAGAATTATGAGCTATTTCTTATTTCTTTGGAAAGGGTTCCTGAACTTCGATGGAGGCCTCAACAATCTTATTGAGAAAATGGAATTGTTTGAAGTTACTGATAGAACATCTTTTTAGTTGGTCAAGTAATCATTGGGAGCTGGCTCGCTCTCGAGTCTCATGTTTTCATATTGCTAATATGGTGTACTCTCTTACTAGCATTTCAGTTCTGTTTGATTTCAAAAATCAAGACAAATATTACTTTAATTCCATAGAAATCAAGTTGTTGTTATTATTCTTTATTTAAGTTTCTAGTGAGCTTTATGGCTTATAAATATTCATTCCTGGTCACCAAATATTAGATGCATATGTACATTATCATGTCCAGAGTAAGTAAATCATGTTAGGTTCAGTTTGCGATGTTTCCATTTTTAGAATGCAGAAAAAACTGTAACAATAGCCTTGAACAAATTTGGTAAACCTAGTTTTGTTATTCCTTCAGAAAAAAAATCAAATTATATGGAAATTCAATGTTGGCATTTTTTTGGCGTTTATATTGGCAGGTCTGCTCCATAAATGCAAATTAAATATCATTTAATGAGAACAAAAGTGTGTTATCAGTACCATACACATTATTTTTGCTTGGTATGGATTTGATATTCACCTTCCTGTTGATTAAATAGGTTGTCATCCCTGATTACCGTGCAAGCAATGACATTTTTCGTGAATACTCACCATGTCAAGACAGAGCGTCAATTTGTTACCTGAAATGCCATACATATGAGTTGAAATAATATGGAAAACTTTTCCCTTTGAATGCATTCATGCAAAGTTGTCTTACTGGTCAAACAAGCTCTTGTTCTTTGTACATATGTGGACTCTTTGGGGTATATACTGTTGCTAGCTTACTCTCCAGTTGGCATGCAAGTTTAATTTCCAATCTAGCTATTGGCATATGCAACATTGGAATTCTAGGAACATTTCATTTTTCTTCCACATAATTGAGATTTACATGTTATAAGTTGGAGAATATCAATTAGTAGAGATGCACTTGGACATAAATAGCAATGCTCAGTGATTGCTTTAGTCTTTTTGTTGGCTGAGACTACCTAATATGATGGTGGTGCAAGTATTTTTCAGCTTTTTATGTGACAAGCCCTATGGAATAATTTATTTATTCAACTTACCATAAATCTTGGAGGAACAATTTCCTTCTCTGTCTAATGGATAGCTAACTATTTTGAGGTGTAATATCTGTTTTATTTTATTGTAATCATTAATCTTTTCAGGGTTGTACTGCAACGATTCTTTTGATTTGGTTTGATCATAACAAAGATTTTTTTGCACAATGCGCGAATGTCGGTGATTCAGCTTGTGTCATGAGGTATGTTTTTCCTGACAGCTCTCCTTGTTCATTATAGATTAGCCTGTTTAATTGCAGCTGACTTTTAATATTTTAACATCCTCATACTATTGTTTTCATCAGTTATTGATAATGCCAGTGATAGAACCATTTTCTTTATCAGTCAGAACAGCTTCTTATAATTAGTATCTCATGAGATGTGAAGACACCTATATGCTTTTAATTTGCTTTTCTTCCCAACCATTGGGCTTGTCCTTCCATAGATTATTCAACCGGTTGCCAACGCCACTTGTCAGTCTTTCAAATTCCTTGGTGTCACTATGGATGAATTTGAATTGAACAATCCATTATGCTTATTCTCAAACAAAAGAAGGCAAACTGATATTTGGGTTAACTGAATTCAATTTATTTGATTTGTAAGGGTGTTAAGAGTTTGTTAAAAGTAAAGGGAAACTGTTATTTGGGTCGACACAGACAATTTAGCACATTAATGACAACGAAGAACTTTGGCGGAGAACCTGACAAATATTAGTGAGGTTCAGGGAGATGAGATTCCTTTCCTAGTTTAGCATGTTGTTGTTTAACATAAAGAAAGGCATGTTGGAAATTTGCTTGGTGCTCTATACAGGTCCTTGTTTTAAAAGATTGTAAGTAGTAGATGGGTGCCCAAGTGGGCACTCAAAGGTCAGGGCATCCCAAAAGTAACAAACCTCAAATGGCCAACAAATATAAAGGAGAAACCTTTTTACAGAGAATACAGTTACAATTGTTTTTATTTGGAAAAAATAGATATAATTCAAGAAATGAATGCAACATCATGTAATAAGCCAATGGTAAGTTTCAACTTTGCAATATCCAGTACTAATTTATAAATTAATCTCAACATTGAAGCAAGGGCCTAGGCAGCCCCATCTTGGTAGGATTATTTAGATGGCTGTCCTTTAACGGTGGTACCAATTGACCCATTTTTTGTGAAAAATCATTGATGACCATTTATCTGGATGTGTGCATCATGTTGAAATACCTTAGCTGTCTCATTTTCTTGTCATTATAGTGCATCATTGTTTAGAAAGCAAGTGAGATGAAATGCATGGCTTCTAAAGGATCAATCGCCATGTAGGGAAGGAACCTCAATGACATAGGTTCTCATAATAGAAAACTTGTACAATACATGGGCCATGCCTGTTGGTAACATCCACACGTCCATTGCCCTTCTTGATTAAATAGAATCTCACATGACTGAACGATAAAATGCACATTGAACATCTACAATAATTATTGTCTCCATTACTTTTTTTTTTTTGTTAATGACCTTATTTTTCAAGTTCAACTCAACTCATCTAAGCCTTTTCCCAACTACATGGGGTCGGGCGGTCGGCACCTTATTTTTCAAGTTGCTAGATGTATTCTAATTTTGTGGACTTACTTTTTTATGCACACCCATTCATTAAAGTATAAAAATCCATGTGTATTTCTCACTATTATCAGGGCATTAATGTGGTGCTTTGCTTCAAAAGAATGCTTTAGTTAATATTTTCCTGCTTTTTATTTCAATTGGCGTCTGATGTCATGCATAATAAGTAGGGAATGTCCCAACAATTTAGTCTAAAAGATTCGTGTTTATAGAATGTGACTATAATTTTTTATTGATCATCAACCTATTGTAACTCTCCTCTATCCAGTCTTGTGACCAGTTAGATATAAAGCATAAGTGGAGTTATCTAATCCATGTTAGAATATCAAAATTTATTTGCAATTGCTAGTTTGTTTCATATACCCTCATAAACTCCAAAGGAGAATGAGTGACAACATCAATATAGTTTTTGTCCGTTCTTCTTCTAGCAATGATTTTGATTTGATGGATTGCAAACTTAATAAAAACTATTTTAATGCCAAGAATGCAAATTTTTGTCAGATCGTTTGTCATATACTTAGATGAATTAAGAAAAAAGTAGAGTAGAGTAATATCCATATCTATTTATTTTCTTGTCAATATCAATATTGGTTAATATCTGATTCCTTTTCCTTCAAACAAATACGGATATGAACTGATGCATCTGTTTAATAACCATATTTGTATTCATATTTGCCAAAAAATAATGGATATGGGTCTTATGGAAAGATCAGCTTCCAACACTAGCAAACAGTGGAGTGGAAAGATCTATTTTAAAAATCGATAGTATCCAATAATTGGTATTGTGTGTTCTTATCACCAATTTTTACTATGTTTTGTTCATGCCAGTGTTGATGGAAATCAGATTCCTATGACTGAAGATCACAGAGTAACTAGTCAGTCTGAAAGGACTCGCTTCATCAAGACAGGAAAACCGTTGAAAGATGGTGAAGGACGACTCTGTGGTATTATCTTGATTTCCTACCATGATTCCACTATTACGAACTTTTCGTTGTAACATTGCCATCGAGTCAAAAACTATTATTGGAAAGGTTGAGCTATATGAAATGCTTATCTAACCTTTATCGGTACTTTTATAGGATTAAACATAAGCCGAATGCTTGGAGACAAGTTCCTGAAGGAGCAAGACGCGCGCTTTAGCTCGGAGCCTTATGTGAGCCAAGTTGTCCGGATCGCTAAAACATGCACTGCTTTTGCTTTGATGGCAAGGTAGTTTCAATTACTTGTTCTTTTCAGGTAACATATGCGTTATTCTCCCGAGTTCTTAATGACTTCTTGATTGGTTTCCTTTTTCTCTCCGGTTGATGTAGTGACGGACTATGGGATGTTATCAGCACAAAAAGGGCAGTTCATCTTGTCCTTCAGGTATCATGATGTGATAAAATTCACTTATATTCAGCTGATCTTCTAGATACTCTGATCCTTAATGGTATTGTTCGTGCGAACTTTTTTGCAGATGAAGGAGAGATGCAATGCTGGCGATGAGTGCACAGCTGATAGGATAGCAAATCATGTATTAGGTGAAGCTAGAACCTTGCGAACGAAGGACAACACATCTGTAATTTTCTTGGATTTTGATAACCTGAGAACAGATCCTTGTAAAACTAAACTGTAAGTCTCATTTTAGAGATTCATGCAGTTTGCTGCTTATATGCCAGTTAGTTTTCACCTCAACTTTCTTTTGGGTACCCGTGGTTCCAGATCTTTAGGCCATGATTTCTGTGACTCTTGTACTTGAGACTGCGCTAGCTAAGCTTAGCCTGCTGCTCAAAAGTATTCGAAAAAGACCTCCCGCTGGAGGGTGGTGCAGCAAGCGTGTGCTTTGGGTGTGCGGGTTGATTGCATGTTTATTATGTAGATTGATTGTGCGCTTGTTCCATCATGTATGTTGTTCAGATTCAATGAGCCTTATTGGGCGCGCGGTCAATGTACTCGCTACATCGAGTCTTTCCCAAAACTATTTTGGTGGTCACACCTGGCCTTGGCTCAAAGTCCCAAATTTGAAAGGCCAGCTAACAACCTGGTCACACGTGGTGTCGTCCGCGCCCGCCTGGATAGTGATTTTGTTGTCCGTTCCGTGCCAAGCAAAAACCATGAAGTTTGGACTTCTGTGCCTACCTGTGGGCTTGGTTATGCCATCTCCTGGACTGATTTTTTATCAATCCAATTTTTTTTATATAAAAATAATGGATCATTTAATAGGAAAAAAAAATAAATTTGGCTTTATGAAATGATGAGAAAAATACTTTTATTGATTTTTATGGATGAACTATAATGCATATAAAATTACAAATAATGAAATAAAATCAAATGAGATTTTATTGGAGGAATGATTATTTCTCAAATTACATATGATTGTAAAGTTATACTTGAAAATTACAATTTATAATTTTTAATCAGTTCAAAAGGTATTTAAAAAAGAGATAGATAGTTACAACTAATGTAAATAAAGTTATTATTCATTTTTAGGAACTTAGAATTTAAATAAAATTATTCTTCAATTTTTAGGACTTATAATTTGAATAAAATTATTTTTTATTCTTGAGGACATATATATTCTTCTTGTCTTGGCCTTTGGTCTTGTGATTTTTCTTTAGAATCTTTCAAATATATAAATATCTCTATCACTTCAAGTGCCAATTAGCGTCTACTATCTTATTGCTTGTTGCTCATTCACTCATATGCTATTATATTAGGCATCAAATGTGCTAAAATATTATATGTCATCGTAAAAAGTAAAAGATAATTATTTTTATAAATTTTTTTATCAAGCTAAAATATAAATTTTTTTTAATTTTTCAAAGGTGAGAAAGCAAGTGAAGTCATTTTATAACTAAAAAGAAAGTTTATTAGAAGAATAATGGCTATATATTTATTTCTTTTTATTTACTAATGACCAAATAAGACCATTAGCACTGCTACTATTTCAAGATGGTCTACTAGAAGTGACCTTCTACTTCCTAATTATGGTTCATATGTACTATATATTTAATGTAATAATTTATTAATTTCTTAGAAAGTTTGGATCTACACTACTTTGTATATTTTCATGATATGAATTAATTATAATGTCTAAACCACTTAATTTAATCCTAAGATCCATATGTTAGCTAAGCAATATAATGATGAAATGTCTTCAAAATATTTTAAAAATTTTATTTAGTTTGAATATCAGGTTTAGATCTATAAGTTAAAAAAAAATCACTAATGTTACATAATTGAGATAGAATTAAATGAAAGATGGGATAATAAGTATTAGATAATTGATTAGTTACATTATAAAATATTTTCAAAAAACCATTATGTTGCCTAGATGTAGCAACCCAAGAGGAGGGTGAATTGGGTATTAAAAATTTAATTTCATAGATATGTGCTTGTCAAATTTTAATTGGCAGCGGTGTAGTAATGTGAACACAACAATATTACAGAGATAAAGCAACTAATCAAACACAGGAATTTTTATAGTGGTTCAGTGCTAACCCATCATCTATGTCCACTCCCCAAAAATCCTTTGGAAATTTTTACTCCAATCATAATACCAATGATTACAACCCCTAGCCTTACCCAGCTAGTCCTCTTGTTTCATGGCACAAGGAAGCTAAATCCTTAGCCTTACCCGGCTAGTCCTCTTGTTTCATGGCATAAGGAAGCTAAATCCCTAGCCTTACCCGGCTAGTCCTTTTGTTTCACGGTACAAGGAAGCCAAACAATAACCAAAGGTTAAACCTAACCCTTTTACAAGAATATGTTCAGAATATTTAAGAACAAATAGCTCAGCAAATATTTAAAATAATACTTTACAACTTTTGAGGACCATCTTCAGCAATAAATGAAACTCTTTGAGCTAGCTGAAGCTTTGAATGCTTGTGAAGGCTTTAATGGATCTACACGGATGAACAATAAATGGTCTTCAAGCTTTCTTGATCTCAACACTCAAATCTTCCTTTCAACAACTCAGAAAAATATGCAATAAAGACTCTTTCTTCCTTGGATTTCTTCCTCTTTTTCATCCTCATTTTCTTCTTCTAATCTCAGCTATTTAAAGCATTTTAACATTAAAAATGTCCGTTAGACTTAATGGAATAAATGGAAAGTAAAACGAAAAAAAAATATAACCGTTGTAAACATTTCCCTTGAGCATTGAATGCATTGGAATCCATTTGAAGAAGGAAGATCTCTGCCATCATTCAAGAGATTAAAAGTTAGTTTAGCTGAAAATTGAACTTAAGAAGTGTTGGCCCAGATGGCAACCCAAGAGGGGGGGGGGTGAATTGGGTTCTAAAAAAATTTAACCTTTGAAACGATTGGCTTTGAGATAAATAAAATTAAGTGCAAAGCGAATATTAATCACAAACAAAGAGATAGAGAGAGAGACAATCAAAGCATGGCAAACACAAAGATTTTATA
This sequence comes from Calamus simplicifolius, assembly GCA_900491605.1. Taxonomy (NCBI): domain Eukaryota; kingdom Viridiplantae; phylum Streptophyta; class Magnoliopsida; order Arecales; family Arecaceae; genus Calamus; species Calamus simplicifolius. Next base: position 256,732 of record UESW01001606.1, on the reverse strand, counting down.
GTGGTTCGGTGTATCCAACACCTACGTCCACTCCCAAGATCCACTTGGGTCCACACTAATCCTCTTGATTACAGTCGAGTTTTACAAGCTCACAACTCAGAACTTATTGTTTTCCCGGGATACAACTAACCCAGCTGGTTTTCCGGGCTCACCAGCACAAAACCCAAACACAAGCTAATCTAGCTTGCCCCGAGGTATACTACCTCCACTAATTCAATCCCCCTGATTGAATTAGCAAAAACAAGTAAGAAAAGTGTTTACAATAACAAACAACTCCTTAAATGAGCAAATATTCAATGTATATGAACAAGGTTAGAAAAGCTTGTTTGAAGCAGATTGGATTTGAGCTTTTCTTTTTTTCTTCTTTTCCTCTTCTCTTTGAAATGTTGAATCAGGCCTCAGCTCGGATTCTTTGCAAATGTTGCAGATGAGAAGTTGGAAAATCACAGAACAGGGCTTTTGGCTTCTTTTTCTTCTTTTTGGGAAATCCTTCGATTTTTGATTTTGAATGCCTTGGATTTTCTTTGAGCTTTCTGGAGTAGATGGATTTGAACTTGGACTCTTTTCTCTTTGATTTCAACCTCAAGACTTCTCGGATTTTTGATTTGTTTTCACTCTATTTTTTTTTCTCTTTCACCCTATTTTTCAAACGAGCATTCTCCCCTTTTATAGATTTCTCTTAATCCATATTTTTGGTGAGAAACTAGCCGTTGGAATGTACCTGGAAAGTTTGTCCATACAAAATATATCCGTTAGAAGTTAGGTGAAATGAAAATATTACCGTTTGAGCTGATCTGGCATTTTAAAAATCCGTTCCTGACAGGTTGGAGTCGGCTCCAACTTTTCAGGTGTCGGCTCCAAGTCGGTTATCCAAAAATAGAAAGTAAAGAGTTCGTTGAGGAGTCGGCTCCGAAAAAGTTGAGTGTCGACTCGCCACATTCGGGAGTCGGCTTCGAAAGACTGTAAGTGTCGACTCTAGAGTAGTCAAAAAATAGCGTTCTGTTTCCGCATCGGAGTCGGCTCCAGACACTGTAAGTGTCGACTCCGAAACTTTGGGTGTCGGTTTCCGAAACTCTGGGTGTCGGCTCCGGACCGTGCCAAAAATCAGAAAGACATTTGATTGGCCATGGGGTCGGCTCCAGATCTCCTAGGTGTCGACTCCAGGCTCTGAATTTTGAAACTTTCTTTTGGCAATTGATTCAAAACACGTTTCTTTATGTCTTTTGATTGATCAAAGATTTTTAAGCCCTGAAACACTTGTTAAATCTATTAGTAATAAAATGAATATACTCAAATCTTTTATTAATCATCAAAATCAATAATTGGGTCAACAATCTCCCCCTTTTTTATGATTATAAAAACATTGAGTATATGCATGAGTAAACAATAGAGTTCTCAAATCAAAATTTTCAAATATGATCCTCACAGGTAAGCTCCCCCTGAATAAGGTAGCTCCCCCTATGAAGTTAATTTAACAATTGTGCTTCCTTTTAGCTGAAAATATAGTGTTTGATACCAAAAAGGTAGATATATCAATTTTAACTATGCTTATTTAAACCAATGTTTCTCTTTTTGTTTTACAATGCATATATGATTAGGATTTTACATTCAATGCATATACGACATAACTACATAACTCTCCCCTTTTTTGTAATCAACAAAAAGATCAAGAAGAGTTAAGTAAAATGACAAAATTGATAGATCAAATAATTTTTAATGATCAAAAGATATTCATTAAGTATCTGATAAGAGTCAAGCATTACAAAATGAAATTGAACTTTGTCAAACATCAAACTATACATCATTATATTAAGATTTCAAGATAAAACATCAAACAACAGCCTATACTTCATTGAATCAAAAACTATACTCTTACATGATAATCACAGATTAGTTCTAATAATCCTTGTAAATGTTCTAAAATTCTTTCCATCCCTTCACTCTGAGTCCCTACAAATTCTTTTAATCTTCTATCAACAAATGCACATGCAGTCATAATCTTATCCTGAAGCTCAACATTGCATTTGGAGTAGGTTTCTGAGTCTCCACAAATATCCTTAAGTTCTTCAAATATGTTCTTGAGATCAGTCTTTAAGGATTCAGCAGAGGAACCAAGAGTTGATTCAATCTTACTAATGCGATCATCCAAAGAGTAAAGGGTCTCTTTCAAATTCATAAACTACTATCAAACTCTGTCTTCATTTCTTCCTTTTGAGCAGCAAATAAACTCTTGAGTTGCTCTATCTGAACATCAGAGAAGACATAGGTAGCTGAATAGGAACTGGAGCAGGAGCAGGAGCAGATCTACTGGGCTCTAGAGAAGGATGCCTCACAGAAGACCAGCCTCAGATGGTGCAGAAGATCTAAGCTCAGGGGCTCTCTCATCCAGACTTCCTTTCCTTTCCCATTGTCCATTAATCTTAACAAAGCCCATCCGGTGCACAGTAGCCAAACTATAATAATCAGTATGCCTAAGGTTCTTTGAAGGCTCACTATCAGAAATCATAATTCCTTGGCTCCTGAAGACCATAGTTAGAATCATACCATAGGGCAGTGAAGATCTCTTTTTCCTCCAGCCTCGGCCATGTAGAAAATCATCATTGCAGCAAGGTTAATAGGCTGACATGTCAAAACACTGTCCATCACCACAATGTCTCGCTCCGAGACATACTCAAATCGCCAGTCTTAGGGAATAAAATCCTACTGTAGATATTATGAAGTAGCCTAAGCTCCAAGGGTAATTGATTTGCCCTAACCTCTTCAAATTCAGAAACCTCTCTACCCAACATCCTTGATAGTGCATCAGACCTCTCACATGAATATCAGCTGCTAATCCAGTGATAGGAATGCTCAGAAGATTTCCTAGCTTTTGAAAAGTAAGGTGGACTCTTTTCCCTCTAACAGAACTCACAATCCCACCATCACCCCTTGACAAATTGAAGTAAAATTCCTTACTAGGGTCGGATAGGTGGGAACATCCAATGAACATACTTTGTCCCAACCTAGCTCTTTGATTTGATTTTCAATTGAAAAGCCCTCGGATTCAAAAAATTCAAAATCAACTTTCCTACCTATTGTAATCACTCTCCCGGCTAAGGTGTCTACCTGAGGAGATGAGGGACCAGGATTATCTGAAGGAGTAGAGGAATCTTCGCTCGGAGATGGCTTACGGATGGGATGCCTCGCCGTGCGTTTTCGTGGTCACGGGTGCTCCAAGAACTGATCCCTCTGCTTTGGTGCCATTGAGTCCTTGGGAATGTTCGATTTGAGGAGAATTTGGCTTGGGGAAGTTTTGAGAGAGTTTGGAGAGAGTTTGGAAAGGGATTGGGGTTGATTGAAATGACGGAGGTGTCGACTCTGCCCTAATAACATCAACTTGGGACCCCCAGGTGTCGACTCCCGCAAAGTTGGGTGTCGACTCCAAGTCACTAACACAGTTAGCGCTCGAACTGGAGTCGGCTCACTTATACGGGTGTCGGCTCCAAGGTCAAGGACCGAGAGCGACACAGAAGAGTGTCGACTCCTCAAACTGAGGTGTCGACTCCACTGACAGTTTTAAAAAAAATGAGTTTCAAACATCTGAAACTTATCAAAATATCAATAAATTTTAAAAAATCTTTGGAATATGAAGAATCAAATTCTAGACTAGATAAATTTCCTTAAAATTATGAGGATTTTCAAGAAATTAATGAAGTCTAGATAGTTGTTGTCCTTAAGAGTTTCAGAAAATCATTCTAAAGGATCACAAACCCTAATTCTCCTCTAAGATAACAAAATCTCTCCTCACTCAAAGGTTTGGTAAAATATCAGCTAATTGATCATTAGTATTAACATATTCAAGACAAACATCATTGTTAGTTACATGTTCTCTAATAAAGTGATGTCTAATTTCAATGTGTTTAGTTCTTGAATGTTGAATTGGATTTTTAGTTAGATTGATTGCACTGTGTTATCACATTAATAGGATTTTATCAAGTGTGATACCATAATCTTCAAGTTGTCGCTTAATCCAAAGGATTTGAGCACAGCAACTTCCAGCTGCAACATACTCTGCCTCAGCAGTGGATAATGCAACCGAATTTTGCTTCTTGCTAAACCAAGAGATTAAGTTACTTCCTAAAAGTTGGCATGCCCACTTGTACTCTTTCTATCTAATTTACAACCAGCATAGTCAGAATCAGAATAAGCAATCAATTTTAAGGTTGAGTCTCTAGAATACCATAATCCTACATTTTTAGTTCCATTTAATATCTAAAGATTCTTTTAACAGCAATAAATGTGATTCTTAGGATTAGATTGATATCTTGCACATAAGCAAACAGAAAACATGATATCTGGCCTACTTGCAGTTAGGTAAAGAAGTGATCCGATCATACCTCTGTAATGCTTGATCTACTTTCTTACCTTCTTCATCCTTGTCCAGCTTGCATGAGGGACTCATTGGCGTACCAAGAGGTTTAGCAGATTCCATACCAAACTTCTTGAGTATTTCCTTTGTGTACTTTGTTTGGTTGATGAAAATCCCGCTTTCTCTTGTTTGATTTGAAGTCCAAGGAAGAAGTTTAGTTCTCCCATCATGCTCATCTCGAATTCTCCCTGCATTAACTTAGCAAATTCTTGACAAAGGAGATTGTTAGTAGCACCAAATATAATGTCATCAACATAAATTTGAACGATTAATAAATCCTTTCTTTTCTTTTCAAAAAAGGTTTTATCAACATTTCCTCTAGAAAATCATTTTCAATTAAAAATTTACTTAATCTATCATACCAAGCTCTAGGTGCTTGCTTTAAACCATAAAGTGCTTTGTGTAGTTTGAAGACGTGGTTTGGAAATTCATGATCTTCAAAACCAGGAGGTTGTTCAACATAAACTTCCTCATTTATAAAACCATTTAAAAATGCACTTTTAACATCCATTTGAAATAAGTTGAAATTCATATGACATGCAAATGCAAGTAGTAGCCTAATGGCTTCTAATCTAGCAACAGGTGCAAAAGTTTCATCAAAATCTATACCTTCTTCTTGATTATATCCTTTTGCAACTAATCTAGCTTTGTTTCTAATTACTATGCCATTTTCATCCAATTTATTTCTAAATACCCATTTAGATCCTATTATAGGGTGTTTTTAGGTCTATCTACTAGGGTCCAGACTTGGTTCCTAGTGAATTGGTTTAACTCTTCCTGCATTGCTAACATCCAATAACTATCTTTCTCAGCTTCCTCTATAGTTTTAGGTTCTATATGAGATACAAATGCAAGATGATTATTGATATTTCTCATTGATGATCTAGTCCTTACACCTTGAGATGGATCACCTATGATTAGGTCTTAGGATGACCATAAGCATATCTCCAATCTCTAGGTAGATCTTTATCATTATGAGTATCAATACCATCATCCTTAGGTGAGTCATCATCCTTAACTTCAGGTTTGATCTGAAGATACATTTAATTTTTCAATATCTCTTTCAATCAAAGATGTATCTTCCTCATCATCAATTTATCTGAACTTGATGCTAAAGACTCATCAAACACTATATGAATGGATTCTTCTACAACTAAGCTTCTTCTTATTAAACTCTATATGCTTTGCTAGATGTAGAATATCCTAGGAAATACCTTCATCAGACTTTGCATCAAACTTCCCAAGATTATCCTTACCATTGTTATGAATAAAACATTTACAACCAAATGCAGTTCAAGGGAGTTTTCTTAAGGATAGGTCTAATTAGGGCTCTATTTAGAATGTAACATGCTGTGTTTATAGCTTCCGCCCAAAAATATTTTGGAAGTTGGCTTTCACATAGCATGGTACGGGCCATGTCTTCTAAAGTCCTATTCTTTCTTTCTACAACTCCATTTTGTTGTGGTGTTCTAGGTGCTGAAAAGTTATGATGTATGCCTTTTTCAAAACAAAATTTTTCAAATAAGTGATTTTCAAATTCAGTTCCATGATCACTTCTAATAGACACTATGGTAGTGTTTTTCTCATTAGTGACTTTCTTAACGAATTTCATGAATATTGAGAAAGTCTCATCTTTGTGAGCCAAAAATATTACCCAAGTGAATCTAGAGTAATCATCTACTATCACTAGACCATATTTCTTTCCTCCTAGACTTGTGGTTCTAGTAGGTCCAAAAAGGTCCATGTGTAGTAGCTCTAGTGGCCTAGTAGTTGAAACAACATTCTTAGATTTGAAAGAAGTTCTTGTTTGTTTTCCAAATTGACATGCATCACATTTTCGATTATTTTCAAAATTTAAGCTAGGAATACCTTTAACTAAATCCATTTTCAATAATTTTAGAAATTAGGTGTGTGCTTGCATGACCTAATCTACGATGCCATAGCCAACCAATCTCATTCATTAGCATTATTAGCAACTAAGCAATGATTACTTGGAGATAAATTACTCAAATCAATTAAGTACACATTGCCATAACGTTTACCAACAAGAATAATGCTATTATCAATGGGATTAGTAACAGTGCAACAGAAGCTTCAAAGGAAACTTTGAAACCTTTGTCACACAGTTGGCTAATACTTATTAGATTATGTTTAAGTCCATCAACATATAAAACATTATCAATATGATAGATGGAGTAATTTGAATCTTACCAATACCCATGATATGGCCTTGACCATTATCACCAAAAGTAACTACTCCACCTCTTTTTGATTCAAGGGTGATGAATTGATCTTTGTCACCCGTCATGTGTCTTGAGCAACCACTATCCAGGTACCATTTTCTTTTCAGTCTGATGGCTGCAAGACACTCCTGCAAAACATCAAATCTTATATTTAGGTACCCAAGCCTTCTTGGGTCCTTCATGGTTAGTAGCAATAAAGATGTTCCTTTTGGAACCCATATTTTCTTTCCTTTAGCAATTAATTTCTTGTGCTTTTTCTTGCATTACATTCATAGGATTTGTGGCCTTTCTTGTTACAATAATGACATAAAACTTCATCTTTATCTTGTTCTTTTCTAAAGAAGTTTTTGACATATTTTTGTTTTATGTTAGGTATATAACCTAATCCAGCCTTATCAAAATAGCTCTTTGATTACTCAATAATAAATTAAGTTTTTAGAACTATATGTAAATTTATCAACAATATTTGTTAACCCAATTGTTAATTTTGATGATTAACAAAACTATTGAGTATAACATTTGAAGTTACTAATGATTTTGATTAAGTTTTTTAGTTTATGATATGATTTATTAATCAAAATTATAAGACAAATCAAGTTCTAGTTCGAATCTAATGTCAAGGTAAGATTGCAGACATTAGAGTCGACACATGGAATCGCAGAGTCGACTCCAAAAATCGGCACAGACTTAGAGTCGACTCCTGGACTGTTAGAGTCGACTCCAACAGAAAAGACAGAACGATGGTTTTTCTGGCCACGACTTAGAGTCGACTCTGGGACTGTTAGAGTCGACTCCAGAAGATTTTTGTGTCAACCCCAGAAAAGTCAGAGATGACTCCAATTCAAGCGATTTGGGGATTTTCGATTTAGAGCCGACTCCAGAAAAGTTAGAGCCGACTCCAGAATGTCAGACGCGACTTCAGAACTGTCAGAACGACTCTAAACTTTACTTTTATCTTTTTAATCCCAACGGCTATTGCTATTTTTGGATCTAATCCTTCTTACACTTGTTTCTAACGGATAGTTTTAAACTATTTATGGATTAAACTGATCTATAAGAAGGGGGTTTGCTGCATCCGAAAAAGAGAGAGACAAAGAGACAAGAATAGAGAAAAATCTTAGAAACCCATCAGAAAATCAAAAGAGAAAAGATGAAAAATTCGAGAGGAAAGATTATACTGATTCCCCAAAAGAAAAGAGAGAGATTCCAAGCTTTCATAGCTCATTTTGAAGAAATCTCAAGAAAAGAAGCAAGCCCTAGTTTTCTAATCTTCGGAGCTTCAAGAGCATTCTAAAGGAAGATCCACTCAAGAGAAGAAAAGAAGCAAGCCACCAAGATCTGCAAATCAGGCTTTGATTCCTATCTCTTTATTTCGTGTTCTATCATTGTATATTTGCTCATTGGAGGAGCCTTTGTTTTGTAAAAACGATTATTGTTTGCTGGGTCAATCGGATTGATTCCATTGAGGCTGTTAGCCTTGTGCAAGCAGTTTGCTTGTGGTGTAAGGTTTTGTGCTGGTGAGCCTTGAAAACCAGCTGGGTTCGTTGTGCACCCGGAAAACAACAAGTTCGAGTTGTGAGCTTGCAAAACAACTCTGCTGTAATCAGATTGATTATAGTGTGGACCCAAGAGATACTTGGGAGTGGACGTAGGTGTAGGTACACCGAACCACTATAAAATCTCCTGTGTTTGCCGTGATTGTCTCATTATCTTTAATTCTCTATTTGTGCATATTCTATTTT